>PVIU01002121.1:0-183428 GCA_004026605.1 Ondatra zibethicus | reverse complement strand
GGGTGGGGGAGGCTAATGGGGTAGGGGTGATGGTGAAACCAAGGGCAGAAAAGAGATGAGGCATGGATTTCTGAGCATGGAGGAAGTGAGGAGAGCATGGGTGAAGAGGATTTGGGGAACAGAACACAGGAGGGGTGAGTAACAGGATCACTGGCAGGAGGGGAGGGCTGGAGTTCCCTGCAGAGAGAGGTTGGAAGGTGGCTTCAGATTTCCCAAGTGGGAAGTCTGGAGAGAGTGGAAGGGGGGCATGATCAACAGTGTCCCCCACCACCAGGGAGAGGAATGCAAGTGATGGGTGTGCCTTTCCTGGGGAGTCAGGACGGAGGGTGTCTGCTTAAGAAAATTCGGGTTCAATTTAATCTGTCAGAGATTGTTTAGAGATTCGAGCTAAGAGGCAAGGGAATGAGCTCCAGGTCATCTTCCCACTGAGGCTGCTCCTGATGGAATCTGAGTCTGGCTTGGACACGAGTGGGTCCTACCTCCCTTTCGGGCTCTGAGACCTGACATGCCTCAGTATGACAGGCCACTCCCAGAGCGGGCAGTTGGTCTTTCCTTTCTTACCTAGTCCAGCCACAGGGGTAGAGAAGGTGGCAACTGATCTGCCAGGGAGCAGCCCTGGGAAAGCACACTCCTAGGAGAGTCTCCCTGAGGCACACTCTCAGCTTCCACAGGCCCTTTCAGACAGGCAGCTGTTGGGCCTGGAAAAGGCCCAAAGTCAACACAGTAATGACTTCCCCTCCCGGCCATCTCCCAGGCCCCTCTGTGTCATTCAGTAATTAGCTAATAAAGCTTACTTTGATGTGAGGAAACCCTTATGAAATCCCCAAGGTTCCCCCAAACCCTGAACTCTGCTGGCAGGAGAAGATAAGTTGGAAGTGTACACTGATTAAGAGGTTACCCCACCTAGGGTCTCCGGCCCTCAGGGTAAGTGAGCTGAGATTGAGGTGTGAGGAGAGGAAGATGGTGAGGATGGTGGAGGAGGGAGGGAGAGACGGCAGGAGCACTAACACAAACAGGATCAGAAGATGGAGAAAGGATGCCCAAAGCTCTGGCCAATCCCTGGGATGCCCCACCTGCCATAGGTACTCCCTTCCCTCACCTGATAGGCCAACATCACCCTGGGCTGTGCTCTTGGGGGGAGCTGGAAACCACAGCCCCTAATTACTGTTATCATCGCCATGGTAGCTGTGGTGATTACGATTGTGCTTCTGTATCCCACAGTGCTTAGCAGCATTTAATTATTGTTATTCCTAGAGAGATCACCGCAGAGCTTCCTCATTGCCATGGCTGCCATTGCTCTTGGGACGACCAGCTGAATACAACTGCACCTCACCCCCAGGTGCAGTGATTTAGTAAGTCAAAAGGCAACCAAGATGGACAGCCCCAGGAGATGTTCCAGGGACCTTAATGGCTGGTGGAACTGAAGTCCAAAGGTTTTGTTTTGGATTTTTTTGTTGTCTGTTTTTGATACAAGATCTTATAAGCTGGCCTCAAATTTATTTATTTCTGTCTTAGTTAGGGTTTACTATTGCTGTGAAGAGACACCATGACCATGGCAGTTCTTATAAAGGAAACATTTAATTGGGGCACTTGCTTACAGTTTCAGAGGTTCAGTCCATTATCATCTTGACAGGAAACAAGGTGGCATGAAGGCAGATGTAGAACTGACTACATCTTGACTTGAAGGCAACAGGAAGTCAACTGACTGTCACACTGAGGGAAGCTTGAGAAAAAAAACACCTCATAGCCTGCCCCTCTACCCCACCCCCACCCCTGCCCCAGTGACACACTTCCTCCAATGAGGCCACACCTCCTAATAATGCCACTCCCTTTGGGGACCATTTTCTTTCAAACCACCACAGTAGCCAAGGGTTACTTTAAGCTTCTGATCTTCCTGCCTCCACCTCACAAATGCTAAGAGTACAGGTGTGTACCTGTAATGTCTGGTTTCCATATTGACAGGAATGGAACCCAGGACTTCATGCATGCTAAACGAACTGTCTACCAACTGAGTTACATCCTGTTCCATCTTGAACCATCTGATTCTCCAGAAAGAATGAAGTCTGGAAGAAAGTTAGTGCATTCCTTCTTGCTTCTGGTCTAGGTGCCTTCCTAGCATTCAGGCCACTTACCACCCTGAATCCCAAAAAGTTCTTTGTGTGACTTGAGGCATTGTGCCTGCCCTGGGTGTGTGGGGGGGTTCTTAAACTCCACAGCGGTGCCTAGAAGAGGGTTGAGTGAAGATCTGCACAGATAGTGATCTTAGGTCATGAGGATGGGAAGGACTGGGCAGTGCTTCAGTGGCAGGGACCCAAGGGACAAAAGATTTTTGAGAAAGGAAGAGGACATGTCATCTTCCTATCTGGGGTTAAGGAAATTAATAAGGGGGTGTCTTCTCAGTTGGGGAGCAGGCTTTTCAAGAGCCTTATGAGGTTAAGCAATCAAACTCTTAAGTGTAGAGGAGCTTGACTTCTCCACTTCGGCTCCCATCCAGCAGAGAAGGGCACACTGTGGACACTTGCCCTGGGCATGCTGAGCTGAGGCTGGGCACGAGAGTTAGGGCTGTTACACTTGTTGGCCTCAACCTTTCCAAGGAAGGATGGAGGAAAGCTGTGCCCCTCTGTCTGGGAGCCCACACATCTGTGTAAGGACTGTGTCCTTATGGCAAGCTAGCTCTAAGGAGCTACTGAGGTGCTATTCTGTGTCCAGGCTCCCTGTCATCAGACAGTGACACAAAGACCCTGGCAAGAAGAGAATCGGGATCAGGTTTTTATGGTATGAAGCAGGAACAAACAAGCAGGGTTCGCATACTGTTTTACAATTCTCAGAAACAGGCAACTAGAGGGAAGGTAATGTGGAGAAATGAAAATAAATTGTGGGTGAAGATTTTTTATTTTAATTTTATTTAAATTTTTACTTTAATACCGTTATGAAGTTACTTTAATAATTTAATTTTTCTGTATTATGAAAAGTGCTTTTCCTGCAGAAATGAGCTCTGAATTATATTTGATTTAGGTTAATATCAATGCTCTGTTCTCCTTGAGCACATGCCTCTGGGAAGAGGTGCTCCAAGAAGGTGGCAAGTGGCCTGGGGTGACAGCCAAAGCATAGACAGTGCCCATGCAGGTAATTGAGATTTAAAGGAACAGAGACCATGTGTTGTTCTGTTGCTTGGGAGGCGGCCTAGCCAGGGGATGGGGGTGTGATATAGAGTCAAGAGAACTGGGAGAAGGTTCTGGATCAGCCATTTGTTAACTGTGAAGCCGGGGACAAGAGTGGCCTGCTGTACTGGTTTGCCTGAAATTGAGGGGACTCCAGGACATAAGGCTTCCCTTTGTTAAAACCAGGAAGGCCATGGACAAACTAGGACAAGTCATTCACTTTCATTTTTGTTGTGGTTATTTTGAATTTATTTATTTTATGTGCATTATTATTTTGCCTGAATGAATGTCTGTGTGAGGTTAACTAGAATAAAAGTTACAGACAGTTGTGAGCTGCCATGTGGGTGCCGGAAATTGAACCTGGGTCCTCTGGAAAAGTAGCCGATGCTCTTAACCACTGAGCCATCTCTGCAGCCCCTCATTCACCTTAATGAGCTACTGGTCCTCTTAGTAGCCTCTCTTGTGAGATGGTGCTGATGACTCCGAGAATCTCCATAAGTGCACTGCAAACTCCATTTCTTCCTACTTGTTGGGAATGATAGGCGCTACTGGGATGGGGAAGGGTTAAGGAGGAAGGAATTGGGGAAGAATGGTTCTCTCTGGCCTTAAGACCTCATGGCTCTGAAGCTTGTCTGGATTAACACCGCAATTTATATGTGAAGAATTTGTATTTATGGGAACCGAGGATGGAACTTAGTGGTAGAGATTTACCTAGCATATGAGAGGTCCTAGGTTTAATTCCTAGAACCCAGAAAGGAGTTACAGCCAATCTACAACCAGATGCTATGCCCCTTTCCTTTCCTGGGAGCAAAGTCTAGTAGGGTAGGCAGGGATCAGGAAGTGGGATCATAGGGAAATTAGGAACCTGTGGGATTGTCATGTGTGTAGGGACTTGTTGCTAGTCCAGGAGATTGGGAAAGGCTGGGAAATATGCCACAAAGGTTGAGGATGGTCTAGTCAGGCATGTGAATCTGGAAGACAAAGCAGGTCCATGAAAGGCAGGAGGCCCACAGGCTGGGCACCTAGGGATTGGGAGGATGCGGATGCTCCTGGGCGAGAGTTCAGGGTGACTGGGGCTGAGCAAGAGGAGAGCATGAGCCGGGCGGTGGTGGTGCACACTTTAATCCCAGCACTTGGGAGGCAGAGGCAGGCGGATCTCTGTGAGTTCAAGGCCAGCCTGGCCTACAAGAGCTAGTTCCAGGACAGCTAGGGGAGTTGTTAAACAGAGAAACCCTGTCTCGAAAAACTGAGAGAGAGAGAGAGAGAGAGAGAGAGAGAGAGAGAGAGAGAGAGAGAGAGAAGCATGAGGGAATGAGGGAGGGGCTGGGGAGATACATGCTGTGGGCTTTATGCGGCACCTCCTGAAGTCTAGCATGAGTTCCCAGGGCAGTCAGGAGCTATGGTAAGGCCTGTCCCCTCAGCAGCCGCTCACCCCAAGACTGCTCAGGCACTGCTTTGTCCTGTCATCTCCAGGTCCTTTAAACATGGCAGTGCTGGCTCTGTCTGTCTTGTTCTGAAGGCTTTTGAGTCTTTCCCACCTGCTGCACACCCCTGCTGCTCCTAACCTGGTGCATGAATCTACACCTTCCTCTGGCAGGGGTCCTGACACCTTCACAGACAGTGACTCCAAAATGCTGAGTTCTACCCATCCCAAATGTACTGCTGTCACCACATTGTGTCTGTGTGGGCTGGATGGCTCACAGCAATAGTGCTCAGAGCCAGCCAGGGACTCGCAGGCAGCTGGTAGACAAGGAATAATTATATTAATTGGTCCAGGAGTGGGGAGGCAGGTGCGCACCCATATGTACATGCATTCACACATACATGAGAACATGTATGGTTAGTCTGCCTGACATTTTTGCTTATATGCATGCTGAAAGTCAGGCAAGCACACAGAAGCCCTCCCTGCTAGTTGGGTGAGATGAATAGGCTTTCGATTACATTAGATTTATCTGAGACATAACTCTTCCAATACTGACATACCTGTGTTGAAAGCACCATTATACAGCCTCAATAGACGCTTGTGTAATATGTTGGCCTGTGGGCCTTTTCACG
The DNA here is from genome assembly GCA_004026605.1 of Ondatra zibethicus. Lineage (NCBI taxonomy): Eukaryota > Metazoa > Chordata > Mammalia > Rodentia > Cricetidae > Ondatra > Ondatra zibethicus. The sequence continues at coordinate 178,212 of PVIU01002121.1, read as the reverse complement.
CCTTTAAAGACACATTGCAGAAGTTAAAAGGAACATCCGCATCAATGTCTGGCATGTAGGAGTTTTGTATTGTATTTTACATCATGTATACCATTATATTAAGACATTTTGTGTGTGCACACACACTCACAGACACATATATATTGCCTCATCTATTGCCTCTGGAAGCAGGTGCAAATAGGAGAACTCCACCCTTCCCCAGAACAGGTGGGTACTCTTGTGCACACAAACAAGCTCACCCTCACTCTTGCAGCCATCCTTTCCGCGGTGATAGTCGTAGCAAACTCAGGTCAGGTGACCACTTTCTACTTTTCCAAGGCCTTCAGGTCTGGACTCTCACTGGGACCTTAGAGCAGCTCTTGGGGTAGATGGGAGGAACCGGCATTATTGCTCCACATTTATGGCAGAAGAATCAGAACCAGGAGATGAAGTTCTGCCTCTGGGAGGTCGTCAGCTGTCAGATGGTGAGCTTCTTGGTGGAGCTTCCTATGGTCACCTTGGATGCCAGTTTGACAACTTCCAGCCCTCATTATGGAAAGCACTGACCAGGACAGTGCCTGCTGGAGTCTTGATTCCTGGTCAAAACATTTCCGGGAGTCAACTCAGGCCAGCCGAAAAGTGGGAATTGGAGGCTGATAAAGGGAAACTGCCATCATTAGAAATCCCATAAAGTCTCATTTACAATCCCTGTCAGATGAAAGGAGCAATTGAATGTGTTGGAGGGAAAAGCAAATAACGATTTCCTTTAGGACACCCAGCCTCACACAGCTGATCCCAGAGCCCCCCCCCCAAAAGGCCCGAGGGGAGGGGGAAGGCAGAGGAGAGGTTGCCCTCCCTGGACTCTCCCCAGCTCTGTATACTTCCTTGTCCTTAGGCTGTCTTTGAGTCTCAAGGCTCTGGTTGAGGAGAAGAGAGGAGGAAAGGACAAAGAAGGGATGTCCCCTCCCTCAGAGCCCTCTTTTGCAACACACTTACTTTGGCTAAAACGAAGAACAGTTTTCAAGCCTCTAAATACCTGCTTGCCATGTTCTCTGAGTTCAGGCAGACTCTTAGGCCCTTCAAAAGGCCACGAGGGCAGTTCCCTTTCAAAACCCCGTGCCCAGTAGGGAGGTAACCTGATGGGAGTGCAGGGAGAGTGACTGTCACTGCTGCTTCACTCTGGTTGGTCATCACAGTTGAACCTCAGTATCTGCAAAATGGGGCCTTGAGGGCCAGTTGAGATGAGATGTACAGACCCTGGTAAGGTGCCTGGCAGAGTGCTGAACCCCAGGGTCAGACCTTGCCCTCTGTGTTGCCAGCTTCCTGAGGAATGCCTTCACCGACAAGGCTGGGAGGTGGCCTGGTGAGAAGGGCATCACCAGCCTCCTGGGTGTGCCTGATGGGGTTGGGAAGGAGGGAGGAAGGAGGGGCAGGGAGGAGACATCTGTTTGACACTCTTGTCGGCATCCGTTACCTGGTGTGTATTTTCCCAGGAGCTGATTACATTACAGCATGTGTTGATAAACATTTGGAGTCGGAGCAGAAGGAACTGAGCAGAATGTTAAGCGGATGGTAACGTGGTCAGGAGATTCGGAGAAAGGGATGACTTGGAAGAGCTGTGAGAGATTCTAAACATCTCATCTAAAGGCTTCTTAGCCTGGCTGGCCCTGATCTCCTTCTGATTTCTCTGCTCCGATGTTCCAGCCCTCTGGTGCAAGCCATCTAGTCTTGGTCCAGAATCAGCCAGCACCTATAGGAGAAGAGGTGTGGAACTCAGTCTGTCATGGATGCCAGTCCTCAGTCTGCCATGGATGCTCTAGTGGTACTCTAGGCCAGTCCCTTAAGCCTCCCTGAGACTCAGACTTCTTAACTGTAGTGGTCTTAACATCCACTCCAGAGTGGAGCAAAGGCTAAAAGAGAAGATATTCACTATGCCTTGCACATGGAGTCAGGATCCGCACTTTTTGTTTCAGTTTGCTGAGGAAGCCTAGATGACTTGGCTGGTATCCTTCCTGATGCAGAATCCCGTCCTTCCCGTCATGGCTGGGATTGGAGCATACAGCCTCTGCTGAACATGAAGAACACTTGTCCCTGGAGGTGAGTGCTGAGGGCTTTCTCCCCCAGTACGTGAGCTCCAGAGCACAGATTTTGTGCCAGGTCACAGAGTTTAGGCTTAGCTCAGGTTGGCTGTGACAGAATAACCCCTCCGAGTTCAAGAAGGCCTTGTTTCTCTCTAGGTCTGGATTCCCAGCACTGGCTGTAACTCTGGAAGCTTTCTCCAAACAACCTTGGGTGACATTTCTGTGTGCAGCTCTAGTTTCTGAGGCTGTGACCTTGAGGATAAAGGCTTTTATATCTTCAAAGGAGTATAACTGTCCCTCTGTCCGATTTAATGGACATGTACAAACTCAATTTGAACGAGTGACTTCGTGAGTCTGGCTTCCTATGTGCCTCTCATTCATCTGTGGCTACTGCTTCCAGGTGCTCCAAAAGGCCTCCCAAGCTGCTGGGCCTGCCCCAAGTGGCCGGAGCACAGTGAGGCCAGCGCCACCTAGCGGGTGTCGGGCACGGGGGCTGCATGTCCGGGTCTTTCCTGGTATATAGGACCATGGAGCTCACCACTGTGGTCACAGCGCAGTGCGGAGAGACTCTGGCCACTGCTTAGTTTGACGTCGTGTTCTTTGCGTCCTCAGAGTGCATAGACTTTTCCGGACGAACTCTTCCCGGGCTGCAGGGGTCACTTCGAGAGCAGTAGGCCCGGGTCCCGTGCCCCAGTGTCCCAGAAGCATCCTGTACCCCTCCCCCACACTGCGTGTCCTAGCTCCCCTCCTCTCTGTGCCACAAAGAGGCCATTGACTTGCAAGAGTAGCCGGGCTGTCGTAGGGAAACTGAGGGGATAGGCACACACGCGCGCGCACACACACACACACACACACACACACACACACACACACACACACACACACACACGTACACAGTCGCGCGCGCGCACACACACATTCACACCCACACACTCACAATGCCTCTTTGCAGTCCCATCACTCAGGGGGAGGGCAGAGAGGGACCCGGTGTGAAGGAAGAGATCTGCCTTGCGATTGCAGGTTCCCTGCCCTCATCCTCCAAGCCTCATTTTTGCAAGCGCCTTTGGATGCATCCCCAGCTCTAAACCCCCATTCTGGCCAGCAATCCATCCCCATCCAACCCTTCCCGTGCCGGCTCTACACTCCCTGAAAAGCTCTTTCGCGGCACTTAGGGGCCGATACTGTTAGGAAAGAGGAACCTTCATGCAGCTGCTGCACAGACCGATACGGTGCAGCAAAGCCAGTCGGCTGCAGTGGCTCACCTGGCCCTCCCCAGGGATGCCCAGAAGGCTGTGTACAAGAGGAAGTCTTGCGGCTGGGCGAGGTGGAGGAGGGGAGGAGTAGATAGGAGGAGAGCTGGGGCAGGAGTCCTTGATGCCTCTTCTACCTCTTTAATTGGGAAACTGCCAAGGCTTCAGGATGGCACTGGATTTGTGCACAGAAAGTCTGTGGGGCTTTCTGATCCTTCTACAAAAGACTTTGTGACTCGAGCTAGGATAGCAAAACATCAACGTTCTGGGCCCTGGCTGCCGGGTTCCCTATAGGTCCATCTACATATCCAAGGAGCTGGCTTCCTTCCTGGTCCCAGCCCTCACGGCTTCCAGCTGGGCAGCTGGAGGTGGGGGGCGGGGCAGGCAGCTGGTTAGGGTGAAAAGAGCTGTGGGAGTGGCAGGGCACAGGCTCCTGGGACAAGCTCCTTGATCTCTCTCAGCTCCTGCTGGCCACCTGCCATTGTTGTGTGCACAGGAGTTGGCTGGGAGGTGCTGGCTGGTGTGGTTTATGGTGTGTCTTCCTGTTATCCATAGCCATTGTGGAGGGAGTGTCCCAGTTCATATGCAAGAGTTTCCTCATGTGGGTGCTGATGAGAATTTTCCCATATATTCACAGACTTTTAGGGTTGGAAAGGACTCCCCCCACCCCACTCATCTAGATTCTTCTCGATTATCCCTGATGATTGCAAGTTCATTTCATTCCCAGACAGCCCATCTGCTGCAGGTTGGAATGCTGAATTGGAAACTGCCAGGCTACCTGGACAATAGCTTCACCCCCTCTTCAGGAAAGCAGGGCAAAGACCACAGGACCAGGAGCAGGTGTCAAGAAAAAGTACCTACTTGGAGACAGCAATGGGTAGAACCCTGCTACCAGTGGGGTGCTGTAGGAACCTCTTTATTCACACCCATGATGGCCATAAAGAGTCATTGAAGGGGTAACTGAAGAGGAAACTGAGGCCCAGAGAAGTGAAGGCACTGGCCCAAAGTCTCATATCCAGGAAGTAGCTAAACTTCAATCCAAAGCCAGGAAGTGTAGTTTTGTCTGAGTTCAATCAGTACCACACACACACACACACACACACACACACACACACACACACACACACACATACATACATACACACTAATATATATATATATCTCAGTACTATGGACAGAGAGGCAGGGTACTAGTGTCCAGAGAAAATGATGGTGAGAGAATGAGTAAGCAGGCACACACGTGTTTATATTCACCAGTTTGCACAAAGCAGAGCTTTGTGGGTAAGTAGGAATCCTAGATAAGACACTAAGACATTGGGAATCACCTTCTCCTTCTCTCCTCCTCCCCACACCTTTTCCCTTCTCTTTTTTCCCCTTTGCCCTTGTCCAGGGATGAACCCAGGGTTTCATGCATGGGAGACAAATGCTCTATTCCTGAGTGCCCCAGCCAGACCCCTCTCCTTTTTGCACTTCTTCTCTGTACCCCTCTTTATCTGCCTCCACCATTGTCACCTTCATCTTAAAAAAATAAATAAATAAAAACAAACTGCTTAAAACAAACAAACAAACATGGCCTCCCTCTGTAGCATAAACTAGCCTAGACAATCCCAGGTTGGCTTTAAACTCATGACAATCTTCTGCCTCTGCTGGGATTGTAGGCATGCAGCACTATGCCCAGCTAAATTGAAAATCTTCTTTTCAGCGTGTACACTCTGAGGTTTTCCCAATCCTAGTAACTCTACCTGGGAGCTGCCAGGCCAAGCAAGATGCACTGGTCTATCCAGACATTACGTGCATACTCACTGAGCTGGTGTGGAATAAATGTGGTTGGTAGATGGGAAATAAATAGGGGGCTCTGTATTTATGTTCCGTGCCAGCCACAAGTTGGACTGTGCACGGTTCAGGGAGCTTTATGTTCAATTTTATGTCTAGACAGAGTTTGGGATGAGGTTATCACTTCTCTAATTAGTGCAGAAAGGCTTCCCCAGGCTCTGCTTTCGGGAGCTCTCCTGCTGTCTTGGCTTTACCATCTGTCCCCAAGAGTAAGACTTGGGTAGAACAGGGCAAGAGAATGAACAATGGAATTGTACTCAAGATCTGTCTTTTTTTTTTTTCTACCTTGGTTTTGTCACCAGTAGTAGCCACATGACCTGGAATAAATTATCCCTCTTTGGATCTTGTCATTCTCGTTTGTAATATAAAGGGGTGAGCTGATTCAGTTAGTGGATATGTTTCCTGAAGTCTGTCAAATAGAACTACTCTTTCAGCTTGGCCTTGTGCAGGTGAATTGGAGTTGTGAGTCCTAAAGAGGGCTTATCAGAAGGTGAGATGTGAGTTGGGGCTAGGGTAAGGGCAGTGGGAATGGCACTGGACTTCAGAAGTAAAGAAGAGATGTCACCTAAGCAGCCAGTGGCTCCTGCATGGGATAGGGCCTTTGATGGAACAGTGTGCCCCTTGGAGCACTGGTTCCCTTCAACCTAGCTCACTCCTGCGCTGTTCTCACAGGTATCTGCTCTGGCAAGAGTGGCTCCCCCTCAGCACCCTGTTGGAAGAACCCTGGGGTTTCTAGGGTTCCTTTTCAATGGACATTTCCTTCTTTAACCCCAGGATTGGGGGCCTGTGTTAATTACTGTTCTCCCTCCTGTGAGAGAAGCAATCTAAGGAAGAAAGTATTTGCTTGGGCTCACAATTGGAGGGTCCAGTTCATCGTGGTTGGGGAGGCATGGTGGCAGGCCTTGGTCATACTGAGTCCATCATCAAAAGACAGAGAGAAATGAGTGTTGGTGTTCATCTGGCTTCATCCCTTTGCCCTTGCTATTCAGTCTGGGACCACAGCACATTGGATGAAGCTGCCTACATTCGTGGAGGGTCTTCTCGGTAGAAACCTCTCTGGAAACGCCCTTACAGATGCTTCCAGATGTTTCCTGGGTAATTTAAACCCAGTCAAGTTGACGGTGAAGATTAAGCACTACAAACCTACCCCTTGTCAACTTGCTGCTCAAACACATCATTTTAGAATCATAGCATCCCACCCGTGGTCCTCAAAGCCTCATGGAAATCTCATAATAAATTGTTCTAAGTACTCTCTGAGCCTCAAGGCAGTCTCTTAACTGTGTGCTCCTGTAAGATAATTTTTAAAAAGTTAATATACACATTTCTATTGCAAAAAAAGAGAATCAGAAGTAAATCAAGGGGGCTGGAGAGATGGCTCGGAGGTTAAGAGTACTGGCTACACTTCCAAAGATCCTGAGATCAATTCTCAGCAACCACATGGTGGCTCACAACCATCTGCAATAAAATATGGTGCCCTCTTCTGGCCTGCAGGGATGTATGCAGGCAGACCACTGTATACTTAATAAATAAATAAATAAATCTTAAAAAAAAAAAGAAGTATATCAAGGAAAAACTGAACCAAAGCAAGATTGAAGCCCAGCAGTGTGAACATCAAACCTTGAAGCTATGAGGCATCTGGAGCTATGATGACATCATCTGGGCTCCAATGGCTGTGTGCTGCCCTGCCTCATTAATTTTTCTTTTTGTATCACACATAACTACTATCTCAGCTTGGTTCCACCTAGTGCCTACAGCTTCCCTCAGCAGATATCCCACATTTGGAGTTCCCCCAAACCTTAGATCTTCACTGCAACCTGAAGGTCATGTCTGTAGCTTCATGCAATTGCCTCTCAGGCCTTCCTAGCCCCAGAATCCAACCCTGCTATTCAGTGTGGTTTCAGCAGCTTTCTGGAACCTTGGTGCAAATCCGTACGTAATACTTGTATTTTACATGCCTGCAAAACCAGCACTGTATGGATGCTGCTGCCAAATTCTACTGCCAATGAGGCATATTGTGATTCCTTTTTACCATAGATATACTGTATTTTCCCAGACTAACCTGGAAAAACACTTTCCTGGGTGATGTAATTGTTTTGTAGCAGGGAACCCTTTTCATGACATTCCCATTTCAGGCTCTCTCCTTATAAACTAATTTGCATTTTCACAACTTAGAGCCTTTAATTGAGGGAGGGGGAGTGTTTTGCTCTAATGGCATATTTCCTATTACACCAGTTTGGAACATGAGGTTTGTCTTTAATGGCATCGATCTCTGTAACAATTATGGTTGCTTTCTCTTCGTTGGCCTTTCTGCAACCTTAAACTTGCTCACTACTTTCTTTATCAGACTGCATAGTTTGTCCTCTCTCGCTGTCTATCTGACTAAGAGCAGTGTGGAGTAGTCATGCCACAGCCTGGATATCATGCTAACTTGAAATTCCCTTCACCAAATAACTTAGTCAATTGCTTCTAAGTTCAGCCTTACTTGAAATTACAGGACACTGACAGAATGTGGCCAGATTCTTTGCCAGAACATAACACAAATAGCCTGTAACCCAGTTCTTATTGGAGTCCTTGTTTTCTTTTCTTTTTTTTAATTTATATTTATTTAATTTATTTATTTATTATGTCTGCAGGCCAGAAGAGGGCACCATACCTCATTACAGATGGTTGTGAGCCACCATGTGGTTGCCAGGAATTGAACTCAGGACCTTTGGAAGAGCAGGCAATGCTCTTAACCACTGAGCCATCTCTCCAGCCCCTGGAGTCCTTGTTTTCTTGTGGAACCTTGGCCAGCATTTTCTTGGACATTTTGATCTTTCAAATCCCCAGCAGAATGACCTATTAGGTTCTGCTTATAGTATCTAGGATTTCTTTAGCCCAGTGCTCCAAACTCTTCCATATTTCTTTTACAAACCAATTTCACAGTTTCACAAAACAACTTCATATTGTTAGGTTCTTCAGAGCACATCCCCACTTCTGGTACCAATTTCAGTTAGTTACTTTTCTTTTTTTGTTTTTTGTTTTGTTTGTTTGTTTGTTTGTTTGTTTTATCAAGACAGGGTTTCTCTGTAGATTTGGAGCCTGTCCCAGAACTAGCTCTTATAGACCAGGCTGGCCTTGAACTCACAGAGACCGCCTGCTTCTGCCTCCCGAGTGCTGGGAGTAAAAGTGTGTGCCACCACCACCCAGTTTAGTTACTTTTCTTGTTGCTATGATGAAATACCTGAATTAAGCAGCTTAAGGAAGGAAGCACATGGGGGGAGCGTATCTTGGCTCACATATCTTGAGGGTGCAGTCCATCGTGGCAGGGCCAGTGATGAGAGTGATTCTAGCTGGGACAGTAGGAACTGGGGCAGCTGGTCATGTTGCATCCCCAGCTGGTCATTAAGCAGAGAGAGATGAATGCTGATGCTCAGCTTTCCCCATTTTTTTATTCAGTACAGGACCTAGCTCATGAGACAGTGCCGTCCACATTCTTTCTCTGTTAACTTCTTTGAAAACGCTTTTACAGACACGCCCAGGAACGTGTCTTCTAGGCTGTTTTAAATTCAGTCCTGGCTGGGTATAGTCAATGAATACATTTAATCCCAGTACCTGGGAGGCAGGTGAAGGTGTATCTCTGTGAGTCTGAGGCTAGTTTGGTTTATATAGTGAGATCCAGGAGCCCAAGAGCTACATACTCTATCTCAGAAAAAAAAAATCACCACATCAAAAACAAACAAACAAACAATTTAGTCCTTCTGGGATCCTGTGGTAAATAAATAGTCCTAGATCTTGCTACTAGCAAACTCATATCACCTAGGTCCAGTGTGGCCTGGTCTGACAGGAAGTGTCCCTGTCACAGGGAAGTCTATGAACACTAGACCATTCTACACTGGGCTCAGTCTGGTTATATAAGAAGCCTTTTACCTTAGAACCAAGGACTATGAAAGGCCACCACGTAGAAGATCCACTGGGGACATATCTATATCTATATATCTATATCTATATATATATCTTTTCACGCTCTAGTGAGGTTGTGCGGTTACCGAGGGGAAGCCAGGGGACTAGAGCTTCTGCAGAGGGGAAGGTGAGCCTGGCTGAAGGTGCTGGGGAAAGTCTCACTGGCTAGAGCAGCAACTGAGGAGGGGGTACTGGGGAGGTGCATTTTGTGAATGGGTGACCCATCATTGATTAACCAGACTGAGCTTGTGGGGGCTGTCTCATCTCCTTCCCCATTCCCATGTTCCACTCATAGCAGGACAGCAGAATAAATAGCCCTTCTCACTTATCAGATCTTCAGAGTAAGTCCTAAGCTATCTGGGCACCAGAGAAGTTCTCCTTTTGTCTAACTCCAAGTCCTTCCTATGCCATGTCTTGTTCATTGTACGTTGCACAGTGGGTGCAAGGTTTGATGCCAAAACATTCCTAGGGCCAAGACTTCCTCAGTTACCCTGCCTCCCTGGCAGTACCATTGTAAGGAGTGGGATAGGGTACAATTAAGTTCCCAGCTGTCATCTCTGCAGGGGCAACTATAGGAACATCTTTGTGTCTGTGCTAGATGGGCCCACCCCCTCTCCCGGGTGCCCACTACTGTTCTTTAAAAGAAAGGGACTGCAGGGATGCTGATCATCTGTCTTATATTTACAAAGTGGCTGTGCCAAGTGACACTTTGCTTCAAGGCTGTCCCTACCCACTGGCGGTCTTCCATCCAGTCTCTGCTCTCCAGTAGAGTGCGGTGCAGGTTCTGAGCAGTCCACATAGGAAGCAACTGTGCATCCTCCATCCTGTCCAACCATAAAGATAACGAAAGTGACAATGAGGTGAGGTCTGTGGAGCTTTTATTGTGTGCCAGGCACTCTCAAAGGGCTCAGCATGTGCATGTGTTTCCTATTGATGCTATAACAAATGGCTCAAACTCAGGGGCTCACAGCAACACCCTGTGTCTATCTCACAATCCTGTCCAGGGTTAGAAGTCTGATGAAAGATTCTCCTGGATAAAAGTTAAGGTGTAGCACCTGTTTCTGGACTCCAGGGTCTAGGCTGGGCTCTTCTCAGGGGAGGCAAGAGCTGGGAGTCCTGTTTCCCAGGGAATTCTGCTATATAAGCTCTGGGTGGCCAGGCTGGGTCAACTCTAGGCTAATGGGGATGGCTTACTGTGTCTGGCCATCCCTCATGATGGAGAATGGGCTTTGGGCAAGCTTGGGACCTGCAAATCACAGAGATTATGACCAATTAAAGGGGGAGGCAGTAGCTCCTGGTAGAGCTTAGGGCCACAGAGGCAGCTCTGGAGCTTTATGGATGCTCCCTCCCATTTTGTGGTCCAACTGGGAGGCAGAAACATGCCAGCTCAGCACAAGCCATGTTCAGATGCTCTGTATGCGATAGGGGTGGATATCCTCTCAACAGAGTCCACATTTCCCACCTGCTGCCTCTCTCAAGCATCCTCAGGGATCACTAATGTCAGCATTCATCCAATGGAGCTTCTTCTTAGCCTCCTGTTGCAGGCTACTTTCTTCCCACACTGGATCTGTCCTTCACACAGACCTCTGGAGGCCTGAGCCTGGGGACCTGGAGGAGGGAGGGAACCCATGTCAATCACCTTGAGCTTGTGGCTCAGCCAGCTGATCTCTACTTCCGCTTCCCTCAGTGTGCCTATCCCCACACCAGCTGGAAGCACTTTTTTCTTCTCTGTGTGGGTAACTCTGGAACAAACCAGTTGTCTGTTTGATATCTCCATGAAAAAGGAGGGGTGCAGACCCTTTGCATTTGTGTGACTATGGCAAGACAGTGCCCGAGGCTAAAAAACAAAATCCAAGTTAATTCTCTAGGTTCCCAAGCTCTCTACAGCTCTCACCCTTGTCCGTTTGTGCTCTTGTCTTTCATTAGCACCCCCTTGTTCTGAGTTGAGGGGAACAGAGCTGGGTCTATGCGACGGAGGTGGGAGAGGCTAGTTTTGTGAATGCCCCTTGAGGGGCTGGGACTAATGGGACCTAAGTTGAACTGATCATTGACCCTATTCTTTGTGTGGAGTTGGATAATGCAAGGGTATTGGGTGTCATGCTGTCTCGGCTCTGGGTTCTAGGTTCTGGGTCAAGCCCATGGTGCTGGGCTGAAGTTACCTTCTGAAGAGATAAACCCAAGGAGAGTAATAAGAGGGAGTTTCAGTGTCTGGCCTCCATCTTTCAGAGGCCTCTGGGCAGAGTATCAGCTGATTCTTTTTCATCACCAAGGACCGAGGAGCCCTGGAATTCTGGCCAAGCTGGTGGCTGACAGAGCTGGGCAAGAGTACTCCAGCCATTATCAAACTGGGAGAACTGGAGGGAAAAAGACGAGGCCAAGTACAAGAGGAAGCAAGACCCTTGGCTTCTTGCAGATACTTCATAGAGGCAGCTCGTGGTGGTGCAGGCTAGGCTCTGGGCATCACTGCCCCATCTATACCAGGGCTCATCTGTCTTCCTTCTGAGCCTGTTGTCTAGGGTAGCTAAGTGACTCCTGGTTTTTCCAGTCTGATTTCGAGCAGGAAGACTCACCTTGCTGCCCTTGAGTAGGGGACTCAACCTTTCTGGGTATCAGAATGAGCACTTGTCTCACAGGTTATGATGGAGATTAAATAATTCAAGTATGTACAACATGTAGAAAGGGAAGTGCTATATAAGTATTAGCTATAATAATAGTTATTAATCATACTATTTAAAAGAGCATATTATGAAGCCAGGGAGATGGCTAGAGGGTAAAGGCTCTTTGCCATGTAAGTCTAAGCTGGAGTTCAGCCCCTGGAACCTATGGTGGAGGGAGAGAATGGACTCCCTCCCCAAAGTTGTCTTTTGATGTCCCTCCCACACGCACACTGTGGCATGTGCAGGCATACACAAATTAAATTTAAAAAAAAAAAGAAAAGAGAAAAACACATTATGTTGGCTTAAGATTGCAAAATGTGGGGGAGGGAGACAGGGAAATGAATATGGTCAAAATACATTATGTTCATGTATGAAATTGTTACAGAATAAATTTTAAACATGTCTTTGAAAAGGAAGAAGATTGCAGGGTTTCCAGGCAAGCAGGGTTTGCATGACCTTAGTAAAGTGTTTTAACTGTTTTGAGTTCCTTTTTCCATTGGTGAAGTGGAGACAATAACTGTAATAATAAACAGTAACACACCTTGCAGAATACACTAATTTTTTTTTCCTTCTGATGAGGTGTTGGGTTGGGACAGTTGGCAGAAAACAGCTATGACCCACAAGGAGGCCAGTTGGTGCAGGAAGTCCGCAGGAAGAGGACCTGCTTACAACTGGACAATGGGAAACCTTGGAGGAGGAAGCCTGGTTCTGCCACACCCCAGGCCCAGTTCTACTGCCCTGGGATTCAGAAGTGAAGTAGTAGCAACTGAAGTGAGGGGGCCTCAGTTCATGGCATGTGCCTTGGCTAGATCAGCAGGGTATAGCCGAGCTTTGTCCACTTCATGTGCTTGTGGATGCTTACATGTACATAGATGTGCAGATACAGTGGGTATATTTGGGACTTGTCCCTTCCAGAGAGCCTGCCTTGACCTTCTACATTCATTTAGTCTTATGCTAAAGGCCCTCTGTAAGCAGAGACTGTGTTTTCGTTTCCTGGCCACCCAGACCCGAATAATCACATAAAAACTATATTGATTACAACACTGTTTGGCCAATGGCTCCGGCATATTCCTACATAGCTCTTATATCTTAAATTAACCCATTTCTATTAATGAGGCTGTGGCTTACCGATAAGGTTCTGGCATCTTTCTCCTTTGGTTTGGTAGTTGCATGGCATCTGCCTGACTCTACCTTCTTTCTCCCTGCAGTCAGTTTAGTTTTCTCACCTAGTTATATTCTTCCCTGCCATAGGCCAAAGTAGCTTCTTTATTAACCAATGGTCATAAAATATATTCACAGCATACAGAGGGGAATCCTACATCAACCCTCAGAGTGCTTGGCTTCATTAGGATTTCAATTGCTGTGAAGAGACACCATGACCATGACAACTCTTATAAAGGAAAACATTCAGTTGGGGGGGCGGTCACATACCATTTCATAGGTTCAGTCCATTATCTTCATGGTGGGACTTGGAGTGTTCATGGTGCTGGAGAAGGATCTGAGAGTTCTACATCTTGATGCACAGGAAACAGGCAGCAACTGTGTGCCACACTGAGTGTCGCTGGAGCACAGGAGACCTCAAAGCCTTCCCCCCACAGTGACACACTTCCTCCAACAAGTTACACCTCCTACTATTGTCGCTACCTTTGGGGTTGGTTTTTCCTTCAAACCACCACAGTCTTCTATTCTTTATCTTCATAGGAATTTGTTAAATACTTGGCTTTTACATGATTATTGGAAGACTGAATTAGGGATGGAGGTCAGTCATAGAGGGCTTCCCTAGCATGCCATGCTGGGGGTCCTGGGTTCCTTCCTCAGCATTCTACCTATGGTGATGGCCCTGGCAGATGAACCCCATCCTTTGTTGTTGTGGCTGTTTTTTGATAGCTGAATAAATAATAATCACAGTTAGTACTTTAAATAAGTACTAACTTTTATTATGTGCCATCTGTTATTCTAAGCTACTTCTTTATAATATACTACAATGTGTGATGGTTTATGCCTATAATCCCTGCACTTGGGAGGCTGAGGCAGGAGGATTGCTGTGTGTCTGATGCCAGTCTGGGCTACATAGTGAGTTTTAGGCTAGCGTGAAGTGAGGAGACCATCTCTCAAAACAAAACCAAAATAAAAATCATAATATGTCTATGAAGCGTCTATTAATGCCGGTGAGAAAGGGGAAACACATGCATGACTCGTCTGTGTTACACAGCCCGCATCAGACAAGGGGGCTGGATATATGGCAGTTCGGTTTCTGCCCCATCTATAGCCCTTCTGCTGTGCTCTCTCTTCCAGCCAGATCGCTTCAGACCTCATCACCCCTGGCTCACACACCTACTCCTCTCTCAGAAACCTCCCGTGCTGGGTCTGACAAACAGAAGGGACTTGACCTCTGTTGTCCTCACGGCATTCCTTCTTGGGACTCTTGCTCAAGGGAAGGACAAGTCCCAGCACAGACCTGCTATCCTTAGCACTGTGGGTCACAGCTGAGGTGAGGAGCAAGGTACAGGCAGGAAAGGGAGGGGATCTGACTTGGGTCATGCAAGTTTGGGCCAGAGCGGAACTGATCAAGACTCCTGAGAGGGGTGGGACTCTGCTCCCCACCCTAAGCCCCAGGGAGCCAACTCTGGAAGCTCACCGCTGTGACCCTTCTCTGGCTCTGACTGCAGGCTGAATGCTAAGGCCAGAATCTGTATGCTCACCTCTGCTCTATGATCAGTACTCAGTCCTCTCCGGGAACCACAGTCTTCATTTATGGCTCGGTGAGGTGGGGCCTAGAACATATGACTTCTAAGGTCACCTCCAGTTTCAGGCAGGAGGTGTGACTTGGGAAGCCCCTGGGAGAGTGAATTAGAGGCCAGAAAGGAAGTGCTTGCTTTGTAGTTGGTGCAATGCCAGGGGCTTCACGTTCTTTAACTCATTATCTCATTTAATCCCCTATAAGAAGTCTATTCTTTTTAAAGAAGTAAAAGAAGGAAGAAGAACTTGGGAAGGTCTAACTAACTTGCACAAGGTCACAAGAGGCAAACTCTGAAGTCGAGGCTGTGGCTTTGTTTATTCCATCCATTATTTACATTCAGAGTCAGGTGAGAAGGATAGGGTGGGATTGGAACAGGCATTTATGGTTATTGTACTGGCTGGGGTGACGTTGCCATCCCCAGAACAGAGAGGCTTGTCCCAGAGTTGGGGACTGTCATATTAGCTCCTAGAGAAGAAGTAGAGGGGCTGAGGAGCATCTTGGGATGTAGTAACTTAAGGCCGAGCGGGGGTATGGGGTGGGCTGTGAGCAAAGACAACAGGGAAGGGGACCCTGGAAGTGTCTGATTCCCCCCAAAGTGTGAAAACACATTGTTGGCTGTCGACTGCAGGGATAGCCACAGGTTCCCGAGGCACACACCCATGTGTCCCACATGCACAGGCATGCTCTGTCCTTTTCCGTCACAGCCTGCTGTCAAAGACACAAACAAGTCTGCTCTTGGCTTACTCTGACAGCAGTTCAACCCTTGAGTCTCCTGTTCCTAGTACTGCCTACACACAGCCTGTGTGTGATTGTTTGTGTGTGTATGCATGAGTGCATATGTGCGCATGTGTACATGCATGCCCATGTGCATGCATGTGTATGTACTCACGTGTGAGCACATGTATGTGGAGGTACATGCCTAGTTTGTGTGTTTTTCCTTGGCCTTCACAATTCTCTGTTAGCCCCTCTTTGGTTTGCTCAAACGTTTTCAAACAATTTGATAAACACACACACACACACACACACACACACACACACACACACACACACACACACACACACACACACACACTTAGACACACAGTTTCTTAGCTCTGTCTGCTAGTCCTTCTGTCCAGTCCACACTTCTGGGTTCTGGAGAACCCCATTCACTTTAAGGGCCTGGCTGTCTTCTCTCTGTTTCTCTTCCTGTGACCACCTGTCCCATGGGCTCAGACAGCTGAGGGGCTGTCAGGCCTGCTGTTGACCTTGAAGCTCCTATAACTCTCGGGACACTCTCTAGCCTGGCTGTAAGCAGGGCAGGCTCCTGGAAGTGGCATCTCTAGGAGCATCTGGACAGAGTATGGCAATGTGGGTGGGGATGGCACGGCTGGCAGGGATTTGTCTGCTTTGGATTCTTTTCTGTGAAAATTTTGTCTCTTTGCCACAACGCTTCATTCATTTCAGCTGATGTCACTGTGGTGTGCGGGAGCGCCTTTGACACTGGGGAGAGCTAAGGCAGATCCCTGACCCAAGCAGCAGGAAACCCTGGCTCCAGTTGCAGAGGGCCAGTCTTCTTATCAGATCCTCCAGGGGCTTAGGGTCTAGGGCTTTGGAATTGGGGTATGAAACTTTGAGGGTTGGGGAGACTTCATCATCCTCTTTTCTTCTTCCTCCTGCTTTTCTTCTTCCTCTTCCTCCAACTCCTCTTCTTCCTTCTATGCTAACTCCTCCTCTTCTTCCTCCTTTTCCAACTCCTTTTCTTCCTCCTCTTCTTCTTTTAGATAGTGTTTCATTATATAACACTGGCTGTCCTGGAATTTACCGTATAGACTAGCTGACCTTGAACTCACAGATATCTGCCTACTCACTGCACTCAGCTTCCAGGAGGCTCCTTTCACTAAAATGTATCTGCATCCTGATCTCTCCAATCAAAATGCTCTTGGTGATTTGTTTGTACACACAGACATCACACATGTGTACATGCTTACTCCCTTGCAAGTACATGCCCCTTAACCTTGCCATGTTTTGCAGGAACTGCCTAACCCAGCTGGTCCTCAGGCTGTTTCTGGAAGGGGATGTTTGAGCAGAGTAAAGAGGCTCTCTCTCTCTCTCTCTCTTTCTCTGTCTCTCTCTCTCTCTCTCTCTCTCTGTGTGTGTGTGTGTGTGTGAGAGAGAGAGAGAGAGAGAGAGAGTATTTATAATCTACAATCTACATTACTTTATGGTACATCCCTGTTGAAATATGCCCCGAGGTGACAATGGTTTAGAGTTCACCAGTTTCCTCTCCCTTCCCGGTGCTCTCTCCCCTACAGCTCAACACCTGTCCTTGCTTCCTACACCCATTGGTTGTGAGCACAGGCAAACTGGAGGAGCCTGGAAAGGCCATGCAGAGACCACAGGATTCTGGAATGCCATCAGCAAGGGACTTCCCTGACCTCTCCTTTAGTTGGCAGTCTTCCAAACTTCTTCCAGCTTGGATCCTCAATGCTGGTCAGGTCTTGTTTAGACACATAGGCAAGCAAACCCCACAAAAGGCACGATGCTTGTGTTAGGGTGGGTCCTTCCCAGTCCCTCCCATCTGCATGTCTACATGCCCCTGCTTGCATTTCCCACGAACACAGCCTCCTTTTGACAAAACAGTCAAACCCACCTACCAACCCTGGCCACCCTCCTCCCCCAGGTTCTTCCTCATAGTACCCTCAGCAGGAGGCTCAGCACCTGGAGACACCTTAGAAACGTGGGTTTTTAGGGCCGGCTTGATAGTGTAATACACAGAATTGATCACAGCATTGGGAGACAGGCGGAAGGGGTGCCGTAAGTTCAAGGCCGGCCAGGACTACATAGTGAGGTGGAGGCAGGATCCAGATTTCAGGTCTCCAACCAGACCTGTTGAATCAGAGTGGTGGAGGTAGGCCCATTTGAGAACCAATGGGCTTGGCTGGTTCAGCGCTCCCTCCCCTTCCCTATACAGATGAGGCCAGAAACCTAGAAACTGAGGCAGGGCTTGCTCAAGGTTAGCACGCCATGTGGCTTTATGGACAGGTTACAATGCCAAGTCACTCACTTGTGACACCTGCGTGACAGGTGAGGTTGGGGTCATCCACTTGTGTGCACCCCCTGTCCCCTGAGTTGACATGAATATTCAGCAGGAGCTGTGTTTGGAGCCATTTTGCTTTAGTAAGGCTGAATGGTGGTTGGTGAGGGATGCTTCCAGGCCTGGTCATTTAAGGAGGGGTGTGTACAAAAGCCCAAGACGTAGAATGTGACTTGTCGTTACTTATGTGATAACTCTGGGAAGGATTCTGGGAAGAGGCACATTTAGGAGAAGACAAAATCTGAGGAAATAGTAGTGTATTTTAGCACAGCCAGGGAGAGTGGCTACTGGGGGCTGGCTGGACGGGGAGAGAAACCTAGCATTGAGCTCCAGAAGGGAGGAGCCCGTGGGGTACAGGGCTATTAGAGGCACTCGGTCGCCAGCCCTGCTACCAGGTCCCCAGAAAACCAGAGACTCCTATTTCATAGAGCCAGGGAACATTTAACATCTCCAGCTAATTAGCCAGCGCCTGTTAGGGACAAGGGAGGAGAGGGAAGCTCGGAGCCAGGAGGCTTTGAAAAGGAGGGCTGCTCCCTGACAACGCTGGCCTGCGAGGTTTCAAAGGCAGCT
This sequence comes from Ondatra zibethicus, assembly GCA_004026605.1. NCBI lineage: Eukaryota > Metazoa > Chordata > Mammalia > Rodentia > Cricetidae > Ondatra > Ondatra zibethicus. Next base: position 160,084 of record PVIU01002121.1, on the reverse strand, counting down.
TCTGAGCAGCCTTGCACGTTTCATGTTCATTACACCCTCACTTCCCAGGTTCCAAAGACAAACAGTGGGTTTGAAGGGGTTTTCTTTCCTTTTTAGAGGCATTTCCTTCTGAGCTGAGCTTTCAGCTGGGGAGGAGGCACAGCAGCTGAGCAACTTGCCCTTCCTAATCCCCAGCCTGGGTGGAACTCACTCAGCCCCAGCCTCTTGGCACCCTGCAAGCTTCCAGCCCCTGCCCTGCCCCCTACTCCCTACTCGTACTTCCACATCCTGCTCCAGGATGAATGAACAGAAATCTCTGGTCAGCTCTGGGTGTATTGCTGCAAGATACAGTACTGCTAAATCCTAAACATTTTGAGGACAGGACCCAGCATGCTTCATTTGCATCTCCCTGCTTGTTGATGCTCAATAAACATGAACAAGTGAATGGATGGAAGGAGGAATCAATGTGCCCATCTTTTGCCTGTGGCTTCCTGATCATTTCCGACTGTTCCCAGCTCTGGTTTGTATGTCCCAAGAAAACTACATTTCCCCAACTCTCATACCTTCTGGCTTCTGGACGAGTCCAGTCAATTAAAGGAGGTCACCAAAAGGAGGTAGGTAGCCAAGATCTTTCTCTGTCTCTGTGGAGCCATATTTCTACAGTATGTCTCTCCTTCTTAGCTTCTGTGAACAAGCTCCTCCTCCTCCATCTGGTTGACCACAGTGGCTCCATGTCCTGTCTGGTAGTATCTGGGTTGAGCTCTTAGAACATGGCCTTAGGTTCCTCCCCACGAAGGGAACAGCTTCCTATGTTGCTAATGTGGGCTCCCTACCTCTTCTGTCATAAGAAGGAATTGAGCCCATCAGTTAAATCCCTCTATTTGAAACCCTGGAGTGGTTTCTGATTTCTCAGCAGACTTGTGTGTGTGGCGGGGGTGGGGGGTATGCGTGAATGAGCATGCTGTGTGACCCCTTCAGAAACAGGTTCTGCATGAGCTTCCAGCTTTGAGGAGGCTGGATCTGCGGGGGACCTGGAACCCTTCTGATGTGAAAGCTTGCTCTGGTAGGAGCCTTGCTCCCAGGTCTGGGGCAAGTGGTGATGCTCCAGCCCCAGGGACCTTGCCTTCCCATCTTGGGACAGCTCATTTGTTCCCTGTGAGCTTGGTTCTGCTCCCTGCTGAAAACGGTAAGCTGGTCCATCTCACACCCGCTAGGATAACCTCTAGCAAAAAATCAGACCACAATAAGTGTTAATGAAGCCTTTGCACAGCTGGCAATGGGGATGGGAAATGGTGCAGCTGGAAAACACTGTGGTGGTGCCTAAAACAGTTAAACATAAAATCGTCACAACATCTTACTAGTCTAGTTCTGGGTATTATTTTTAAAACTGAAAACAGAGTCATCAAAACTTATTGTACACTCAGGTCCTTAGTAGGTATAGTAGCTAAAACGCGGAAGTAATCCATATTTCACTTACCACTATGAGATAAATACATCTGCAAAATGTGGTGGATACCAAAAGAATACTATTCATACTTTGAAAAGTATTCTGTCTGTCTTTCTGTCTGTCTGTCTGTCTATCTATCTATCTGAGACAGGATACGCTGAAGCTCAAGCTGGCCTTATATTTACAGCAGTGTTCCTGCCTCAAATTCCTGTGTTAGTATTATAGGCTTAATCCACCATACCTGGCCAGGAATGGGAATAAGGCAGAGGCTACGACAGGGACAAGTCGCAGGACAATTTGCTAAGCCAAATAAGCCAGGTGTGAAAGGACAAATTCTGTATGATTCCACTCATGTGAAATACTTCAGGAGTCAAAAATTACAGAGACAGGAAGTAGAACTGTGGTGGCCAGGATTGGGGGAAGGGGAGCTGGGAGTCAGTGTTTGCCGGTACAGTCTTTCAGATCGTAACATGAGCATAATTATGGAGATGGATGGTGACGACTGCACAACCTTGTGTATTGAGGCCTGTGGAATGGTACACTCAGTGGTGGTAAGTTGTACATCCTGTGTATTCTTGTGGTATAGCGTATATATATTAAAAGCCCAATAGTATAAGATACGGCACAAAGGCACAGCGAGGTGCAGCGAGGAAAAGCCGTCTCTGCCTGCCAGACCCTGTTCCTGTCTTTCAGTCTCCCTCCACGAACGCTCACAATGGCGCTGCTGGGTAGTTCATCTCATCCTCATTTCGCAGAGCGGACTGGGTCTCTGAGAGCTTAAGTGATCTCTTTCCTCATTCGCAGCCAAATGGCTGCTTGCTTCTGTCCTGTCCCTCTCACTCTTCTCCTCCCTCGGCGCTCGCTCGCTGCGCTTCACAGTCCCCACTCTCCTCCAGTCTCCTGATGGCCTGCCTGCCAGAGCTCCCCTTCTCCCACCCCTGCAGGGCCATTCTCTAACCCATCTAGTAATCCCAGCTGTCTGGGAGTAAGGTCTGTCCTCTGGCATGACAGGAAGACCTTCTGTGAACTGTCCCAGCTCCTCCCCACCACTGTCTCTAGTTGTGACTCCTTGCTTTCCCCTCACACCCTCCCCTGTAATCCTACCTCATAAAACCATATAGAGTCTCTCCAACAGAGCTCAGAAAGCCAGGCTGGGGTTTTGTGTATTCTTGTCTTTGTGAGGGCTGTCCTTTCCACTCAGGGATCCCCCTTCCTCATTGCCGTAGGATACTCTCAAGGCATGGCCACAGCATCTCCCTCTCCAAGAAGTCTTGCCCAGCTTCCCTGGGTGGGATCAGGTCCCTTTCCTTTTACCTATGTAACATCTATCTCTTTGTTCTTGTGGTATTCGACACAGTATATTATAAGAGTCCATATATATTTTAATTTTCACTCCTAAATGTCAGGCTTCTGGGGAGTAGAAATTATGGTTCAACCATTTATTCAGTCATTCATTCATCCATTCACTCACTCACTCTAGACTATTGCTTAAGCCCTAACTTTATACCAGGCACCACATCGGCTTAATTACAGCCTGGAGTGCACAGTCTAGTATGTGCTGAACAGTCAGTAACAGTAACAAGCTTGTGCAGGGGAAGTCAAGGGTGTGGAGTCCCTGGCAGCTGCTACATCTAGATATATCATACACTACTTCTCCAGTGTACCAGTGTGTCTTAACAGTATTTGTTCCTTTGTCCCCTGATCTGCAGTGAGGGACTCTCTTTAACTCATGTCTCCAGGTCCTGGCACATAGAGATACAATATAAAGAGGAGTTGCCATGACGATGCTGTGGTACCTCTGGGTGTGGGTGAGGATGGGATTTGCTATCTTTAGTAGCCCAGGTTACAGGGCAGGGAGGTCAGGGCTCGGGACAGACTTCCCCTCCCCCATTCCTTCCTAATGGCAAAGCAATACAGAAAAAGCAGAGTCCTTCAACTTTTTCTCCCTAGCTGTGTGACCTTGGTCAAGTCACAGCCTCGCCAAGTGTCAGCTTCCCCATTTGCAAAAGGGAGGTAGCGTGTGTTTAGTACAAGGAGGTTTAAGTTGAATAAACAAAAAGCTATGGACAGGGCCTGGCCTCCAGTGTGAGCCGTGAGCTCTGAGAACCCATGACTCTTCTGCCTCTAAGGTCCCAGCCAGTGCCCATGAGGCTCATGAGGTGTGTGTCTCCTTGCAGATCCGAAGCTCCCTCAGCTCCCTCAGGTTCTGCGCGAAATTAGAGTCCCATCTTTTCCTCTCCCTGGGCAGCTGTGGGTAACTGGGGCTTAATTAAGCATGCTTGACTGGGGTGTGATTATCGAGTGTCAGGTGAGTCAGCAGAGTGGCCAGGGTGAGGATGAGGGGGTTTGTTCGCCCTGGAGCAGGAAGGGTGAGCAGCCCTTTTGTTGTTCCAGCTCCTTTTGTAGCTGTCACCAGGGGCCCCACCTCCTGTGCTGTGACTGCACTTGCCCTTGCTAGGCACTGTAGGTGCCTAGGTAAAATAATCAAAAAAGGGTCACATGTCATCACCCTCATGGACCACGCCCATTTGGGGAGGGGGCACATATAAGTAAGGAGAGATTAAGATGCCCTTCTTCATCCCCATCCCGGACACATAGGAGATCCTCTGGAGAAACTTCCTGAATCATCTCCCAACATGCACTGAGCTGACAGTTTTTCCTTACCCTACCAGTCTTCCCCAGTTGTAGGCACCCCCTCCCCCCAGGACATGAACTATGTAGTAAGTATCTCCAGGTCCTGGCATAGGCTCAGAACAGAGTAGTTGCGGAATCTTGGTTGGTTAGTTGGATGAACCTCAGCTCAAGAAGCAACTGGTTGCTTGGCTCTCCAGAACAGGGGCAGACAAACTGTAGTTGGGGACCAAATTCCACCTGCAGCCAGCCTGTCCCATCTGTCCCTCAAACTGAGAATACTTAAATTCTTCTGTGTGTGTGTGTGTGTGTGTGTGTGCATGTGTGTGTTCATGTGTGTGCAGGTGTATATGTGCATGCATATGCGGAGGCCAGAGGATAACTCTAGCTGTCATTCCTCAGGTGCTGTCCACCCTACTAGGCTGGGACTCATCAAGTTGGCTAGAATGTCTGTCCAGCAAGGCTGCCTATCCATGACCCCCAGCACTGGGATTATAATCACACAGTCACACCTGCCCATGACCCCCCCAGTACTGGGATTATAATCATACAGTCACACCTGCCCATGACCCCAGTCACACCTGCCCATGACCCCCAGCACTGGGATTATAAACACACAGTCACACCTGACTTTCTTACCTCAGCTCTGGGCATCCAACTCAAAGTGAGCACTTTACTGATTGAGTCATCTCTCCAACTTTGTTTAAAACAAGCTCTTAATTGACAGGTAGTAATTGTACAGACACAGGGGGTACAATGAGATGTTTGGATACATGTGTTCTTTGAGAGTGTCTGTTTTTAAAGAGCTGTAGTGAAAAAATAATGCAAGATTCCTTGCTGCCAGCCTGTTGACTCAGATCGAGCCCCAGGACCCACATCATGGTAGAAGGAGAGAACTGGTTTTCTTTTATCCTTCCTTCCTTCCTTCCTTCCTTCCTTCCTTCCTTCCTTCCTTCCTTCCTTCCTTCCTTCCTTCCTTCCTTTCCATCTGTCTTTCTTGAGATTTATTTATTTATTTTAGGTATGAGTGCTCTATCTACACTCATGCCTTTAAGACAGAAGAGGGCATCAACCCCACTAGAGATGGTTGTGAGCCACCATGTGGTTGCTGGGAATTGAACTCAGGACCTCTAGGAGAGCAGTCAGTGCTCTTAACCACAGAACTATCTCACCAACCCCCTGCCCTATGCTTTCTACATGAACTCCATGGCATATGCCTCCTACCTCCAAATAAACAAAATATATATTTAAAAAAGAAAAGAAATCCTTTAAAAAAACAGAACAACAACAAAGTAAAAACAAAAAACAAGTAAAGACAGGTAGCATATTATAGAGACAGACATGGCCTGTAAAGCTTAAGCCACCACAGAAGAAATTTGTGTCCTCTGCTCTAGAATCCTCTCTGTAGCTCAACTTCGTCACCCGTGAAACGGTACCTGAGTTTGGTACCATGATGGTAACAAAGGCGGCACGGTTCTGGTTTCATCTCCTAGGGTCACGGCAGTGTTCTTCCCCCAGCATCAGCAACCCCAGCCCTGTATACAGCAGGTGTTCAGGAGATGCTGACTGTTGATGTCAGGGTGTGGTCATCCTCGATGCCCCAGAGCTCCATCAGACGACACTCAGTTGATACCCAATCTTGAACACTCTGCCTGTTCCTAGTTCACCCCCTCGTGCTTTCTGGCCTGTAATACGAGGGGCTCTGTGAGCACCTTCAAGGGCGTGGAGGAGGAGGGGGTACTCAGAGCCGGGCTCTGCTACCTCAGGGGTTTGTGAGACTGTAAAAGTAACCGAGGAATAAAGCCCTTTAAAAAAAAAAAGTAACCCAACTCTCGGAGTCTTTGTTTCTGCACCTGACACACATGGAGAGTGGCTCCCTACCTTCTCCCTAGGGTCCCCGGGGAGAACTAAGGGAGATCATTAGAGAGGCTCGTTGTGCAGTTTGCCGGTCAGATGCTGGAGCTGCAGGGGCTTCTACTGAGGGAGACAGGGCGCTCTGCTTTGCTGTTGGCTCCACTGATGTCATGTGGCTGGTGTGGTGGTTCCCATAATGACAGTTCGCTCCTTGAGAGTCACAGGGCAAGTGGGATTACCGGGTGTTTGTGGCCCTAGGTGACCCCTGATTACCCTCTGTCTTCTCCAGTTAGGAGGCCTGAGCAAGGTGGGGAAGGATTAGGGTGGGTGCGCTGCCTGAGTTCTGATTCCCGGACGTTCCCTGGAGCCAGGATAAAATAGGCAAGGCCCTCACTGTCCTAACTCCCCACCTTACTATCCAGTGGGTAGCCCCACCACCCTGCCATTCGTTCCCTAGTAGCTTGTGTTGGTGTATGATCTGGCTTCATCTTCCCAGAACCTTTATTGGTCTTTGTTTGGTATTTTCTTTCCAATGAACATCTGTTTTCTAAACAAAACAAGACAAAACCCATCACCAACAAAAACTAAACAAACCCTATATTGACAGGAGTAGTAATAACCTCCCCTGATTTTTTAAAATATTGACTTTCAGGGAGGTAAAGTCACTTACCCAAAGGACTGGCACAACATAGCCCCCCCCCCCGCAAGAAAAGGTTTCAATTTGTGTATCCCAGACTGGCCTCAAACTCATGACAATTTCCCTACCTTAGCCTCCCAGAAGTCCTGGGACAATAAGTATGAGCCATCATGCTCAGCTAGGATCTGATCTCTTTACTTCTAGGATTTTCTGCAAATATCCAAATGTCTTTCTTTTTTTTTTTTAAGTTTGGGTATAGAGTTTATTTAGTGGGTTATGGAGGGGAAATGGAAAAGGGGGGAGGAGAGAAGAGGGTTAGAAGAGAGGCACAGAGAGAGGGGGGAGAGAGAGAGCAGAAGTTACCTCTTCAGGAGAGAGAGAGAAAGAGCCAAATGTCTTTTTTTCATCTGCTTCTGGTTTCTCCATGAATCTCTTCTTGCCCCTCCAGGATGCCCTTCTGCCTACCCGAGCTGCTACAGTGCAGCTTGCTCCTGCTACATCGCCCATGGTGACAAGGGTGGGGCTTTGGAGACCTCCCTTGCTTGGCCCTGACCCTTGGGGTTCTGAAGAAGGGATGGCTGGGAAGACACATGCTGGAGCACCGGGAGGAAACGTCAGACTTCATTACCATCACATGAAATATTGTGCTGCCAGGGGGCCCCGGTGTCACACTGCATTAAATGGCACTCAGGGCCTTCTCCCTCCAGCCAAGAGATCAGCTGGCTAGCCCTCCCCTTGTCCCGTTCAATCCCATGCTCAGTGGCACTCTTGACCCTGGGGAGACAGTCAGGGCCACTTCATAGCAGCTGAGTGACCAACTTGGACATCATGATTTCCCGACAGTCTTATCTGGTTTCCCAGGGACCAGACTATCACTTTGTGGTTGGCAGAGCGCTCAGGACGTTGGGACTTGCTCCTTCTTTCTGTGGGCTCATCTCACAGATGCTGATCAATGGAAGGGTGTGAGAAGAGTAGGTGAAAGCTTCAGGCTTTCCTGCCTAAAGAGGAGACTGTCCCTGTCTCTTATGACCCTCTCTGCCTCATTTGCCTGCAGCCTGTCTGTATCTCCCTGTTTCCTCTGTATGCTTTGTTAAGTGGGAACACCAGGGTGAGAGGAGCACAAAGATACCCAGAGACGCATGCGAGGACCAAAGCCATTGGTTGGGAGTGGGTCATGTTTTAGAGTGGCTGGCAATAGGAGTGGAGGCATAGGAGTGGGGGCATATGACCTTCGCTGTCATCTGGTTGCTATACCCACCCTCCTCATGAGGCATTCCCCACTGGCCCCTCTGGATCTGGCAAGGACCCCAGCCCCCATCATTGTCACCAAGGTGTCAGTGTTCCCAGTGCTCTCCTGTCTCCAGTCTGACCCACCCCCACCACTGCACCTAAGAAGGTACTGACACCCTAAAATGTTGTCCAGACTTTCCTCTGCTTCAAATTCCTCACTAGGTCTTCACCACTGACAGAATGACATCGCAACCTGTGAGCACAGCACTGTGGCCCATATGGGTCAAGTTTAGCTTATTCTCTGCAGCTGCCTCCCCCACCTCCATGTTTGGGCTATGGGCCCAGCAACCTCAGACACACAGTGCTGGACTGAGCTGACGCCTCTGCCAGCATTGGTGGTAATCCATTTGCATTTGTAAAGTCCTACCATGCTTCATCTTTCAAGGTACACCCCGTCTGTGAAACCGTGGCTGGTCTCTGAGCCCAGTGAGCTCGCCACACAATTGGTCACAGCTGTGTTTCTGTATTCACAGTCATTCACAGTGTTTTGGTTGCTTAATGTTTCTCTCAGACTCCTGACAGGGAGCTGCTAAGCGTTGAGACAATATCTTAATCACCTGTACCCTCACCAATACTCTATGCCTGCCAGCACGGTTGATACCTATTAGATAATTGGAAACTGCTCAAATTAACACACTCATCAAAGACTAGGGACACTGGAGAGGTGCTTCAGGAATCCTTCCTGTCCCCTTTTCCTACCCCCATCCCCTGCATGATGGGGCATTTGGGGTTCAGACTAACCCAGGATTTCCCCAAAGGGATTTGGAAACTGGTACTGGCATCCCAGCAGAAGAGTGGGCTCTCCAGAGAGCTGTTGTCCTCACTCCTAGTCCTGGGCTCTGTCCCCATCTCTCTGTGACATCCCTGGATAGTTACTCTGTCCAAGTTCCTGGCATCCAGAACTGAAGTCAGCCTTAAAGTCCGACTCACAAGCCCCAGTCTGAGGCACTTCATTGCCGATGACATCATCAACCTCTACCAGCACCAAAATAGGTCAGGGCTTGTTGGCAGGGGCAGCTAGTACTGACTGCCCAGCATGCTGGCCATATAGTTTCAGTTTTTGGTGGCGACAGTCGGGCACAGAGTGGGGGCATAGTAGTGAGGGGAGGGTGATGCAGGTGGTGCAGAAGGCCTGATGCCACGGCCAAGGCAGGCTGAGGGGCTTCCCTTGTCCAGTACTTGTGAACTTGTAAGCTACTCAGCTATTCATCTGTTTCTTTGCGTGTGTGTGTGCATACCTGTGTGTGCATGCGTGCCTGTGTACATGCCTATGTGTATGTGTGCGTGACTGTGTGTGTGCCTGTGTGTATGTGTGCATGACTGTGTGTGATGCCTCTGTGTGTGTGTGCATGTGTGCATGCTGGTGCTTCTGCACATGTGTGTGTATGCCTGTGAAGACCAGGGGTATCTTTCTTTATCACTCTCTGAGACCTTATTCTTTGAGACAGGGTCTCTCACTAAACCTGGAGGTCACTGATTTGGCAGGATTGACTGCCTCACAAGCTCCAGATACTGCCTCTGCTCACCCCTATCTTCTAGGATTACAGATGCTCACTTACTATGCCTGGCTTTCACATGGGCGCCGAGGAGCTGAATTCAGGTCCTCATGCTTATGTGGCCGGAGTTTGACTGACTGAACCATCCCCACAGATCTCTTTTTTTCCCTCCTTGTTTTAGGGGCAAGGTTTTCTCTACATAGCCCTAGCTATCCTGGAACTCACTACACAGACTGGGCTGGCCTCGAACTCACAGAGATCTGCCTGCCTCTGCCTCTCAAGTGCTGGAATTAAAGGTATGCCCCACCATGACTGGCATCCCCTCCTACTTCTTTATGTAGTAAATTGCAGCTGCTTGCCTTCAAGGCACTGTTCTAGGTGTTGGGATGGGAAGAAGAGATCTCGGTCTAGAGAGGGAGGCAGAGACATAGCCATCCATAGCAAACCAAGCCAAAGTGACTCCAGGCAGTGACTGGATGCTTTAGGGTACCCAAAGGAGGGAGTACTGGAGGTCTGAGAACTGTGCGTCCTGAGGGCCAGGTGCTTGTATAAATTCAGCAGCCAACCTTGGAGCCCAATTTCTGCTCATAAGCACCCCACCTATAACATGTACTCTTGACCCCACCTCTTAATCAGTCTTAAAGGCATCCTCCTGCATCCACTGTCTTCGTGATCCCAACATCATACCTAGTGACGGCAGTGGCTTCCCCAAGCCCCTGACTCCATGATGTCATGGATCAAACCCAGGCCCTTAGACATGCTAGGTTGTTAGTCATCATCTTTGTCTCCCCCCCGCCATCTTCCTTGCTGTCGAAGTCTTCTTAGCCTTGATCTGATGGTTGTCTTGTCTCAACCCTCTGAGTTATGGGATTACAGTGCCCAGCTGCAGTTACCTCTTGGGGCTTCCTTCTTCCACCCTCACCCATTTAGAACCTCGTCTCCACATGATAGTGAAGCTAATCTTGTTTTCAATATACATTTTATTTCCAGTAGATAATGCATGCCCTTGGTACAGAGTCAAATGATTAGAAACAACAAATCAACAGGAATCAGATTGTGTCTCTCTGTTGAATGACATCTACCCACCTACTGGAAGTAAATGACTTCCCACCTACTTGGAGTAGAGCCCAGACTCCCTGCTGGACCAGCAGTTCCCTCCCTTACCTGGAGTCAGTCTGTGTCTGTGGCCTCTGTGACCCACAACAGCCTCCCAGTACAGTGTTCCTCTCGAATAAGAATTCTCTTTTTTGCCCACGAGGGCCTTGTATTTACAGTTGCCTCTGCTTGGGATGCTGTTCCCAGACTTCTGCCAAGCTGTTTCCTGTTAATCAGGTCCAGCTTAATAACGTGGCATTAGTTACTTTTCTGGTGGCCATGACAAAATGCCTGACAGAAGCAACTAAAAGGTAGGAAGGTTTATTTTGGCTTGCAGTTTCGGAGGGATTTTAGTCCATCAGAGCAGGGGATGCATAGGTTGAGTAAATCATGGTCATGGAAGTATGCAGTGGAGGTGTATAGTTGGTTTTTTTACCCTTGACTTTTTGCCCTTTGGGGGGCCCTCCACCCAGCTCCCCAATACATGGAGGCTTATTCTTTCTTACGAATGCTCTTCCTTAGCTTGGTTTATTTCTAGTCAGTTTTTCTTAACTTAAATTATCCCATCTATTTTTTGCCTCTGGGCTTTTACCTTTCTCTATTTCTGTTTACTTTTCTTTACTTCTTACTCCATGGTTTGCTGTGTAACTGGGTAGCTGGTCCCACGAGTCCTCCTCCTTCTTTAATTCCTACATCTCTTCTCCTTCTATTTATTCTCTCCACCTGCCATCCCTGCCTATCCTTTCTCCTGCCTTGCTATTGGCTGTTCGGCTCTTTATTAGACCACTCAGGTGTTTTAGACGGGTAAAGTAACACAACTTCACAGAATTAAACAAATGGATCATAAAAGAATGCAAGACATTTTTGCATCATTAAAACAAATGTTCCACATTAGAAAAATCATCCACCATGATCAAGTTGGCTTCATCCCAGAGATGCAGGGATGGTTCAACATATGAAAATCTGTCAACGTAATCCACCATATAAACAAACTGAAAGAAAAAAAGCCACATGATCATCTCATTAGATGCTGAAAAAGCCTTCAACAAAATACAACATCCCTTCATGATAAAGGTCTTGGAGAGAGCAAGGATACAAGGAACATACCAAAACATAATAAAGGCAATATACAGTAAGCCAACAGCCAACATCAAACTAAATGGAGAGAAACTCAAAGTGATTCTACTGAAATCAGGAACAAGACAAGGTTGTCCAATCTCTCCATATCTATTCAATATAGTTCTTGAGGTTCTAGCTAGAGCAATAAGACAACAAAAGGAGATCAAGGGGATAAAAATTGGAAAAGAAGAAGTCAAACTCTCACTATTTGCTGATGATATAATAGTTTACATAAGCAACCCCAAAAATTCTACCAAAGAACTTCTACAACTCATAAACACCTTCGGTAATGTAGCAGGATACAAGATTAACTAAAAAAAAATCAGTAGCCCTCCTATACATAGATGATAAATGGGCTGAGAAAGAAATCAGAGAAACATCATCCTTCACAATAGCCACAAATAGCATAAAATATCTTGGCGTAGCTCTAACTAAACAAGTGGAAGACTTGTATGACAAGAACTTTAAATATTTGAGGAAAGAAATTGAAGAAGACACCAGAAAATGGAAAGACCTCCCATGCTCTTGGGTAGGTAGAATTAACATAGTAAAAATGGAAATCTTACCAAAAGCAATCTACAGATTCAATGCAATGCCCATCAATCACAGCAAAATTCTTCACAGACCTCAAAAGAGCAATACTGAACTTCATATGAAAAAGAAAAAAACCCAGGATAGCTAAAACAATTCTGTACAATAAAGGAACTTCTGGAGGCATCACAATCCCTGACTTCAAACTCTACTACAGAGCTACAGTACTAAAAACAGTCTGCTATTGGCATAAAAACAGACAGGAGGACCAATGAAATCAAATCAAAGACCCAGATATCAATCTACACACCTATGAACACCTTATTTTTGACAAAGAAGCAAAAATATAAAATGGAAAAAAAGCACATTCAATAAATGGTGCTGGCATAACTGGATATCAACATGTAGAAGAATGAAAATAGATCCATATCTATCACCATGCACAAAACTCAAGTCCAAATGGATCAAAGACCTCAACATAAAACCAACCACACTGAACTTCATAGAGAAAGTGAGAAATACACTTGAACTCATTGGCACAGGAGACCACTTCCTAAATATAACCCTAAATATAACACTGAGAGAAACAATTAATAAATGGGACCTCCTGAAACTGAAAAGCTTCTGTAAAGCAAAAAACATGGTCAAAGAGACAAAACAGCAGAGAGACCTTTCCTGGTGCTAATTCCAAAGTAGCCATAAGACACTCTTCTGTCATGACACTGAAGAACAATAGCTTTATCAAGGTCTAACTGATATTAGAAACTACACGTATGTCGCTTCTTCATTTGGATATTTTTTGACATGTATGTACAGTGTGAAACCATAACCATAATCAAGTCAGTGTATAAGGAGCCTGGAATTAGCTCAGTGCTAGGGCACTTGCCTAGTGACCATGCAGCCTTAGGTTCCAACCCTAGCACGCACATACACCCTGTCCCCACAAGAAGAATAAAGTTTCCTCATGTACGCTTGGTTCCTTTCTGCACTCAGTAGTCGAGCACTTGTCTAGTATGTGTGAAGCCCTGGCGTCAATCTCCAGCTCAGAAATAAAGGCAAAAACACACAAAACCAAAAGTATTATTTACTTGTTTATTTCCCCAGACGTGGTAGATCCTAGCACTGACTTGGGAGGCAAATCTTTGTTATTTTGAGACCAGCCTGGTCTACATAATGAGATTCTGTCTCAAAAAAAAAAACCCCAAAAAAACCAAACCAAAGCAAACAAAAAACCCACTACCACCACTGTCGAAAGTTCTAACAACGTGAAAAGAACAGCTCAGATCGTTCCCTCCTGGTCGTGTTGCTTTATGTCCCCCAGCATCCATATCTGTGTGAGAATCCCTGTCCTGTCACAGCCTCGACTAGAGTCAACGTAGTCACTCTTTTCAGTGATTCTATTAACTGTGTCACGGTTCCTTATTATAATTTTAATTTGCAATCCCCTGGTGACTAATAACGCTAAGAATCTTCTCATGCTCTCTCTCTCTCTCTTTTTGCCATATAGCTTCTTTGGTGAGCTATTCAAATATTTTGTGTCTTCCATTTTAATTGGGTTATTTTCTTGCCATCGAGTGCTCTTTATGTTCTGGATACAAGTCCTTTATCAGCATTGCAATTTGCAGGTATTTCCTCCCGGTGTCTGCTCGCTTCTCATTCCCTTCACAGTGTCTTTCTAACTCCAGAAATTCTACATTTTGTTGAGGCCTAATTGATCACTTTCTTCTTTCATGATTGTATCCTTGGTGCTACAGCTAAGAAATCCTTGCCTAATCCATTGGTCAGGGAGATTTTCTCCTAGAAACTGTATAATTTTACATTTAGGCTTATGATGTATTTTGAGTTAGTTGATTGTTTTTCACTTCGTTATCAAACAAAGTTTGCATTTTTATATGCTTTGTAATATGGATAGGTGTTCTTTTTTTTTAACCTATGAAAAATAGCAGCTGACCAGACATGGGTGTTCTGCTCTGTTCTATTTATTCTGTTCAGTGACCTATTTGTTTTTCTTGGTACTGGAACCACAATATCACAGCAACTGTGGCTTTATGATAAGTCTTAAAGTCAGATCATGCGCATCCTTCAATTTTATTCGTTTTCAAACTTTTGGGTTCTTCTAGATCTTTTGTATTTCCAAAATGATGATTTTGCTTTCAAAAAAAGGGCCACTGGGATTTCGATCAGGATGGCACTGAATTGATAGATCAACGTGGGTAGAATTGATGTCCTAGCAATAATGAATGAGCCTTTTGATTTATTGACACATTATGTCTCAACAGTTATTCAGGTTTTCTTCCATTTCTTTTAGCAATATTTGTAGCTCCCAGTGCATCTTTCTTGCATACTGTGGGTCATATTTATCCCTAGTTAATATTTAATACATCACAAAATATACTATTTTTAAAGATTTTAGTTTCCAACTGGTTGATGACAAAATACATTTGATTTCTGTATTCTCAGCTTGTAGCCCATAACCTTACCTGGCTTGCTTATTAGATTTTATAGATTCTATGTGTAGATGAGCCTCTCATTTATGAATAAATATGAGTTTATTCCATTTTTCCTACTCTCGATTACATTTCTTCTTTTTTTTTTGCTTTATTACATTAGCTTGAACTTACAGGGCCAATGTCAGACAGAGGTGATAAAAGCAGAGATTCTCTTCTTATTTCTGATCTTAGGTGAAGAGCAACCAGAATTTCATCATTAAATATGATATTGTTAATAATGGTACTGCATCTGAGCTATATCCTCAGCCCTAGATGTTATCTTAATCTTTACAAGAATATTGTAACATCCTGGGTATGGTCCTGCAGATCTGTAATCCAAGCATTGAGGAGACTGAGGCAGGAGATTGTTTCTTGAGGTTAGACTGGACTCTATAGCAAGAGTCTGTCTCAGACAAATAAGCAGCAGCAGCAACAACAACAGCCATAAAAAATACTGTCACATAAGGTTCCCATTTTATTCCCATAACAACTGAGGCTTAGAGAGATGAAGCAAACCTCCCAGTACTTCATGATCTAGTAGGTGAGTCAAGTACATGATCTCGGTGTGTCTACGTGATCTGTGTGTGTATGTGTGTAAATGTGTTCACATATGCACGTGTGTTCGTGCATGTGGAGATCAAATGTCAATTTCAGGTGTCGTCTGCTATTGCTCTATTGAGACAGGGTCTCTCAGCGAACCCGATGCTCACCAGTTTGGCTAGATGAACTGGCTGGCAAGCTCCAGGAATTCTGTCTCCGCTCTCTAGCTCTGAGGTTGCAAGTACCTGCTGTCGTTCTGACTTTGACTGGGGAATCTAGAGATTCAGACTCAGGTCTTCATGCTTGCTCAGAGAACTCTTTTCCCACTGGGCCATCTCCCCAGCCCCTTGCATAGGTTTTCTATGGCTAGTGTTTACTTGATAGGACAGTAAAAGATTAATGGAGCAGAGAAACTAGACAGGGTTCTCAAATGGTAGTGTAGACTCATTTGGAGAACCTAACAAAGGAGCCAGGAATCCTACCTAGCACAAGCTCCTTGGGTGGTTTTGATGTGCATCGTCCAAGGAGATGCCTGACTCTGCCTATGCAAACATGGGGATGTGATACCTGGTATGAAGGGACCTAGAAACCCTGGAGGAAGGGATGAGATCTGAGTCTTCAGAATCCCAGTCCTGAGGATGGGCCATTTGCAGACATGTGCCTACAACTAAGAATCCCTAGAGAAAGTTGTGCACAAGGTCAGTGGCTTATGAACCACTTGCCCTATCTTCTCTGCTATTTTCCCAAGTGGTTAGTGGGGTTTCTCACTCTTAATACACAGACTAGAGAGGTTTATGGAGTTTTCTTGGAGAAGGTCCTAGAAACCTTACTAGTTC
Source organism: Ondatra zibethicus (assembly GCA_004026605.1). NCBI lineage: Eukaryota > Metazoa > Chordata > Mammalia > Rodentia > Cricetidae > Ondatra > Ondatra zibethicus. The sequence continues at coordinate 144,140 of PVIU01002121.1, read as the reverse complement.
TATTCCTCATTTCCTGTCCGGCTCTATGAGAGGGTAGGGCAGATGTGAAGAAAGCAGGTAAGGAGAGATGCTAGGTTATTTCCAGGGTAGAGACATGACCTGTATCTGCACCTTTCAGGGACTGGGCACAGTGGCCCTCTTAGCACATTCAGAAGAGAAGGGCAGAGAGAATTGAGGCCCTAGAAACTGCCATTGGAGTTACCCTTCTCTGGAAAGAGTCCCTGCTTGTGCAAACCAGGGAAGGAGCTAGGAAAGAGGCGGGATGTCTGGGATGGAGTTGAGAGGCAGTTGGGGAAGGCATTTGAGTATAAGACATAAGTCTCAGCTCTTTCTTGTCCCCAGGGCCTGGTACTGTGAGTTTCAATGCCTCAGCTGGTGGCTGCCTGTAGTGTCACCCTGGATGAGGCTTCTGCTGTGGTAAGGAGGATGTGGCAGTACAGGAAGCAAGGACTGGTATCCTGTAGGGCAGGCAGAGAGGGAGGGCAAGAAGAAGGACATGGGAAAGAAAGGGTGGGTTTCTGACCCAGGTGCCAAGGTGCACTGCTTTGGGGCCAGGGGTGGAGCACCCTCCCAGAGTCAAGTGACATAATGCATGGCTTGGCTGTCAATTGGCCTGGAAGCTGATAGAATCATTTTCCTGCCATTACCACATTGGCCAGGACAAATGGAAGGGCACTTGTCCCCCGGGGTTGTCTCTGCCATCCTGTGTTGGTACTGGGCTGGACAGATGTCATTGTCCTCATGTTGAAAGAGGAAATTCTCCTCGGTACAGTGGTTCCTTATTTTGTACCATGGTCTCTATGACGGGCTCAGAGGGAGGGGTCTCAGAGAGCTCCCAGATGGCAGAGAAGGTAGGCCACCTGCATGTGGCATCAGAGAGGGACAAAGGCACATTTTTATTAGAAGATACTCTTTGTGTGTAATTTTATTTGGTTGGTAGCTGTATTTGTGTTTATAGTATTATCACAAGTGACTGCAAAGGAATATAGCAACAAAACAACCTGTATCTTACCATCCCACAGAACCTGCTCATGAGCTTGAGTTTAATTTAGAGGGGTAGTTGTTCATGCTGTTACCAAGCTGCTATCTATACAGCCTTGGATATCCTTGGGTCCTACCTGTATCCAGGATCTACCTTCTAGGGCACACAGTTGTTGGCAGGATTCATGCCCTAGTGTGAAGGATGGAGGTTTTCCTCTCACAATGGCTGCCATCCCAGGGCCTCTCTCGGTCCCACTGGTGATCAACAGCTTCCTGCTGCTCAACTCCCACAAGCCCTGTCCTGTGGCAGCTCCTTTCATCACAGTGACTGGGAGAACCCGGCTCCATCCTCGGGAAGATCCAGTTCCAGTTTTCGAAGCCATCACCTGATTAAATAGGCCCACCAAGAATAATCTTGACGGACTTTAATGAACTACAAGTCAATTTGATTTGAGAGCTCGTCATGGTAGTCCCAATTCCTTTCCTGCACTCTATACAAGAAAGGTGATTATACCATATATTAGTATATATTTGTATCTATTTGCAGAAATGTGAGAAAACAGTAGATTTGGAGGCTGGCTTAGAGTTCTGGTATTGAAATATTTAATTTTATGCAGAGGGAGAGAGATACAGAGACAGAGAGATGCTTGGCTATTCAGAGGTGAAGGGATAGTGGGGGCTAGCTCTTACTAGTGGAACCAGAGTCATAAAGAGCCACCCGTGATTCTGCTCTGCTCTGCTCTCCCTCCTTGCTTATAATGACAACAGTTGATAATTCAGAGTTTTCATTATAAACAGTGACTGTAGCATGGATCCGAACCAAAAAGAGCATTTGCTGTATGTGCTCATTTCTTACAGAGAATTGGTGGGAACTCGCTCAGCCAATGACTGTTGCTGTTAGCCATCTGCTGGGACATGCAAATAGCTTATAGAATCAGAAAGCCACAGACTTTGGAGCCAGAAGGGGCTTTGGGGATACTGTAATCTAATCCAGGCATTGCACAGATGACAGAGCTGAGACTCAGAGAGGGCGTGGGAGCTGTGCAAGGTCACACAGTTGGTTGGTAGTAAGGTTTACTGGAGCGGGCCCACCCGCTTGCAAGCAGGTCTTGAGTGAGGACTGGGAGGGGCAGATGGAACTAGACCATTCCATGCACTTTCTGTGATACCAGTTTGCCTCATTACAGAGTCCCTGCCCCTCTAATGGGACCGGCCTCACAGCACTCTTAATGTGTAAATTATTAATCAGCAGTTGCCTCGCCTGTCCTGGTTGGCTCTGGGGATGAGGCAGAGGGGGCTGCAGTGTGAGCACAGATGGGGTGACAGCAGGAGGAGGGGGCTCCACAATCTGCACCATGGCAATGTTGGTGTGTGTCTGCCCACGTGTGAGTGTGTATGTTTATTAATGTGCGAGTATGAGCGTGTGTATCCAACTGAGATTAGTCCTGAATGCAGGACTTACCCTTGCCCACTCCTTCCTCCCACCATCATATCCTACCCAAGACTGTACCATCTCCATCCCCCAGGCATCCTTTGTCAGTATCACAGATGCTGATTCACAAGTGCAGGTTGCCAGCGAAGGTGATTAATGATGGCAGCTGTGGTCCCTCGCACTCTCCCAGCCTCCATGACCTTGTTCTGCCCCTCCTCTTCCTGGTTGCCTGTCTCCATCAGAAGAGAGATAAACATTCAAGGGCAAGGGGGAGGGGAGGAATCAGACCCTATGGGGTAGCTGCTGTGGGCCAGGCACTGTGCCAGGTCTTTTTATTTATTCTTATTTGCAAGCACACATATAGAGAAGCTGTGGGGTATTCTGGGATGCAGGGGGATTGGACTGTGTTCTTCCCATGTCCCCATAGAGGGCAGTACCAGGCTGGTTTCCTGTAGGCAGACATATATGTGGCTCCTGTATTTCCAATGTGCATGCTGCCAGTGCGCTTAGCTCATAAAGATGAGTGTTGGAGACCTTCACCATCACTCACTTAACTGGAAGGTTGAGGACATCTCTGGAAATGACTCCCTCAAGGTCACCCACAGCTAGCCTCTCCAGCTTCTTCCTTGAGGCCACTTTCATACCCAGCTTCTGGTCCCCTGCTGTACTTTCCCTCTTCTTCAAGCGCAGAGGCAAGGCTGCTGGTCAGCTCTCCAGAGGAAAGGACGCTTCAACCAGAAGGATGGATTCTCCCATCACCCACTTCTGAGCAGCTCTGCCCAGCCTCCCCATCAAGAGAGATGGAACCGGCAGCCACAGTGACTAGCATGGCCAGGGCCAGAGCTTCTGACAGTGAGGCAATGCTCCACAATGGACATTCATTTCACTGTGGCCGTGTGCATGTGTGTGGGTGGAGTGGGGGAGGACTGCAGAATGAGCACGGCTGCCATGCTCATGCCCACTCAGAGCTTGGTGCTCAGTTTCTGACTTGTGGTACCCAGATTGGGCTCTTCATCTGCTCTCACATCACAGGGGCACCCAAGAGTCATGTAAAATGGGTGACTGAGTCCAAATCAGGGTCCTCAGGGACATTTTTCTGCCTCTGATGACTGCCTAGTCCGGGTGGGAGGTTAGGAAGGGACACCCACAGTCCTATTTTTTTCTGCCCTCTATAACTTGGTCCTTCAGAGAGTTTGGATAATAGAGAAGTAGGAGCAGAAGATTTGATTGCAGAAACCATGCCAGGCAGGTCTGGGAATGTGGGGAAAGACCATGGCCATGTTGAGTTTACAGCTGGGCGTGAGCAGACAATCTGCTCCTCACTCAGGCAGGCAGAGCAGTAACTTCAGCACCATGGACAGGGCCCAGGCTCGTCATGCCCTTTGGTGCCACCACCAGGCACACAGCTGCCTAGAAACTCTGCGGCTTGTGGGGGGGTTGTTTAAGGGGATGGGCCCCAGGCTACTGGGTAGGCCTGGATTTAGAGAAGGGACTCAGGCTTGACTGGGACTGACTGGTGAACAGGAACAGGCCTGGGATCAGAGTGGTCCCTCTGGAAGAACCCAGGGCAGCAGTAGCTGGGGATTGTCATGGGGTCAGTGATCCCCACTCTGATTTTCTTCCTCGTGGTCTTCCCTGATGTGAGTTTCCTGAGACCAGGAACTGGGGAGGTCTCATTCACTGCTGTGTCTTTAGCACTAAGAAAGTGCCTGGCCCTGGGTCAGTGTCCCCAGTAGTTAATTATGGATTAGGGCCGAGAAGACAGCCACAAAGAAGGATGTTTCTATTGGAGCTAGATGGGGTAAAGCCAGGGCCTCTGCTGGGAGCTCTCCCCCTACCACCCTGTTCTTATTGGAACCTTCTTCCCCAGCCAGGGTTGCATCCTCATTGCACCTCACCCCATCTGCATTGTATGTGTTCATTTCCTGATCTCCCACTAGCCCATCCTTCAAAGTTTTCCAAGGCCATCCCCCCTTCCCACAGCAGTGAGCTCTTCTCTCCTAAATTCCCAGAGTGCTGGCTCCTTGAATCCCGGCACTAAGAAACATTGTGTGGTGTATGCATGTATGTCTCAGTTCTATGTCGGGGGCCTTGTATCCTGGTATGGATATGAAATGCCCATCTAAGACTCATGTGTCAAAAGGTGGGACTTTGGGGGAAGCAATCAGATCATGAAGGCTCTGACTTCATCAATAGATTTAATCCACTTATGATTTCAAAACTGAAAGGACTGTGGGGAGATAGTGGGAATTGGAGGAAGTGGTGGGGAAGGATCTATCTCCCTCCCCTCCCTTCCTCTCTGCCTTCTTCTCCCTCTTTTTCTTTTCCTCAGCCTGTCTCTTCTGCTCTTTCTTTCTCTCCCTTCTTCTCTCTCTCCTGTTCCCCAGAAGGCCCTGCCACATGCTTCCTGCCATGATGTTCTGCCTTCACCACATCACCCAGAAGCAATGAATTCTGGGTGACTGAGGAAACCAGGGAATGAAACCTCTGAAACTGTGAGTTCAAACCAACTTTTCTTCCTTTAACTTTGCTACACGTAGGTATTTTGTCATATCAGTTTGCTGACCAACATACCTAATACTTTAAAGTTTTCTAAAAATGTTTACAGTTTTTTCCCTTAACCCAAAATAGTCAAAGCAGTCAAAGTATGTTAACTATTTAAAACTTATGAATATGACATTTGTAGTCTTGACAAACCCATGATGCAGCATACATAGGTGACAATTGCTCTCCTTTCATGGTGCCCCAGGTGTCTATGTGGGCTGCACAGCGCATTTAAACAGCTTTAGTACTGAGCAAATATGAGCCTAAGTTCCCTGCAGTAGGGGAGATCTCCATGCCACTCAAGGCACCTGTCCCACCAACATGTGGTAGAGTGCAGCAGGCAGGACCAGTGACAGAAAGTGTTATGCATGCCCCTGTGCTGTATCAATAGTAAGAGAGCTCCGGGAGCCAGCATTCAGACTCATGCTTCATCCTGCCTGGGCTTCCTGCTGACCATCAGCTGGGTTTGGTCCTCATTGCTTCTGTTGCCTGTTCCTCTAAGGAGGAGGGGACTATTTTGCTTCCTCTCTCTATAACACCAAAAGGCTCTAACCTGTTATCTCAGCTTTCCCACAAATAGAAGGTGCTATATTTCTTTTGCATAACAGATCTCAGCCTATATGACCCTGCGTGCTGCTTTGTATCACCTCTCCCTGTTCCTACTTCCCCAGTGTGCCCTAGAATATTGGGAAACTCTCATTCTACTAGAACTGCCCACTCATGGATAGAACAGGTACTTTGGATAGTACTGAGTTTTCCATCGCTGGGGGTGACTAGGGCTCAGGTATTCGTGTGTGTGCTTTATATGCATGTATGGTATGTACACATGTGTGTGCAGGTACATGCATCCGTACTTGCATGTGCTGAGGCCTGAGAAGAGTTTTTGGTATCTTCTTCTATCAATATCTGCCTTATTCCTTTTGAGGCAAGGTCTCTCCCTGAACCTAAAGCCTGTTTTCTTTTCTTCTTCTTCCTCTTCTTCTTTTCTTTTAAAGGATGTCTTTTCCCATCATGCAATTCTATCCCTTAATTCAATCAGGGGAAGTAGACAGTAGCAGGTTCTGAAGAGACATAGAAGACACTCTCTGGCTGTAGGATATATACAGTTTGATTAGGAGATTAAAAACAGGTACAAAGGGAATTTCTAAAAAAAAAATTAAGGGTTAGCACAATGCAATATGGAAGAGGGGCGTGGACAGGAGGAGACTAGAGAGCTCTGGAAACAGCACAATGGAGGAGGACGTGTGCACGACTACACAGCTTGCTAGTGGGGTGACCTTGAATAAGGCCTTTAAGCTTCTGCACTTTGATATTCTCGTTCCTACCCCCATCTCAAGGGGCTGATGACAGTGCCGGCCCCGCAGCATCATCAGGAGGATGGAGTGTGTGAGTAGCCATGCTGGAGGCTGGGGATGCAGCAGTAAATGCGTTCGCAATAGTAAATGCTTGCGTGCAGTGCTTTAGTGCCTCCCCAGAGGCTCTGATGGTTCTCCCGAGCAGCTAGCAGCCTTGTGTGTCATTATCTACTTTATGATGGCAGACCCAGGACTGAGCAGAAAGCTTCAGAGCTTGAGACTTTGACCCCCCTCTACTGGGAGACTGTCCCTCTGTTGATACTGCCTGGTCCTGGGTACTCCTGTCTATTCACTACTGGCCTCATTAGCTTCTTAGGTCAAGTTGGTTTTCAATAACATCTTGAATCTATTTTCCACATGCCTCTGAAAGATGAGTTTTGCTTTGTTTTGTACCCATGCAGTTAAAATATGACTCTGAGTGACATTATCTTCCCCTTTGTCTGTGATCATACGAAAGTCACACTGCTTGGGTTTTTGGGGTCTTCATGTTAGTGTGGGATGCTCTCTCTGCTCAGGACCATGTGAAGGTGTGACCGTGGGTTACAGTGTGGACTCCCTTGGGCTGGCTATGGTCTCTTGACACTGAGATGGCCTGGGAAGGAGATGGATCAGCTTTTGCATTTTGTTTTTAGTCTTAATGGTTTTCAGCTTTGCCTTCACTAGACGCTCTTCTAACATTTATGGACCCATCTTTGTATCTCTGTCCCTTTTAAGTCTATATGATGTGTGCCTTCCCCTGTCCCAAATGCTAGACCTTACCTCTGAGTTCACTGCAAATATACCCTTCCACCTTGCTATCTGAAAGGTTGTGGCCCCAAGCTTTACAATGAGGATCCCTGAGCAGCAGGCATCCCCTCACCACTGCTTCTGTCTACTGCAGTAGCCCCACTAACCTGGAGACTACTTATGTCCATGCTATTGAGCAACGGGCCTCCTCCTACCCCACTCAGGCCTGTGAAACGCCTTCTGCTACTATACTCTCAGCTGGAGTGATGCCACCAGGGAGGAGCCAAGGCACAGCCATGGCTAAAAGCGCTTGGGGAGACTAAAGTAACTGTGTGGAAGCAGATGAACTGCATCAGAGATGGGGCTGCTGGGCAGGGTCTCTTCCTTTCTGGAATCCTGGAAGCAGTGGTGGGCAGGGGTACAGGGACCACCTAGTCCAAGTGCAGGGGTACAAAAACCACCTAGTCCAATCCCTTCCCTTTGTAGGCATGAAGTTGGAACTTGGAGCTGGAGAGAGAACTCAGTGGTTAAGCTCCCTCAGTGCTCTTCCAGGAGACCCATGTTCAGTTCCCAGCACCCACAACCACCTGGAACTCTAGTTTTATGGGATCTGATGCTCCCTTCTGGCCTCTTCAAGCACTGCATGCATGTAGTGTACATGCACACATGCAGGCAAATACTCATATTCATAAAAAATAAATCAAAATTTTAACAAAAACTGGGGCTCAAGGAGGGAAGGTGACCATGCACATCGCTGGTTTGGCCACTGGTGTGGCCCATGGATGAAGTTTATTTAGGAACTTGTATAAACTTCAGGGTCCAGGGTACACTGGTTGTTGTAGCCCTTAGCCCTACAGTTTTCTAAGATGCCTCTGCACTGGGGCTGGTGGCCTAAGGCGTGGCCACTCCCCAGGTATTTACATCAGAGAAGGATGACCCAGCTGGGGCAATTCTTAACATATAGAACCACACATGACTGCCTGTCTGGTTCTCTGGATTTGTCTGATGGGAGGGAGATCTTTCTGTTTGTCTCTTAGCAGACACGTGAGAAATTGACTTCCTCTGGAAGACTGATGGTTCCTCATCCAAGTTAGAAATGATGTCTCTATCTGTGTCTGGTTACTAGTCATGTGGCCAGACAAGTTGCTCAATTGCTCTGAGTCTCAGTCATGTGAGCTGGAAAGGGGGATGGTAGTTCTCTCCTCCTGAGGATGGAACAATGCCTTCGGTCTATTCAGGCTGATATAACAATATATGGAAGGCTAAGAGGCTCATTAACAGCAAAAGTTTATTTCTTATAATTCTTGAGGCTGCCAAGTCCAAGTTCAAGGTACTAGTAAGTTTGACATCTGATGACAGTTCTAGGCAGCTCTATGATTTTTTAAAATGTAAAATTAGCATTATTAATGGTGCTGCTGGTGTGTGTGTGTGTGTGTGTGTGTGTGTGTGTGTGTGTGTACATGTCAAGGCACAGTGTGGAGGTTAGGGGAACAACTCTATGGATTTGTTTTCTCCTTTTACCTTGCCATGGGTTCTGGGGATTGAACTTGAGTCACCAAGCTTGTGCAGCAAGTACCCTTACCCACCGAGCCATCTCGCCAGCCCTGGCATGCATGGCTTTTACAACGGCATTGACCCAATCCTGTTCATGGTGGCACCACTCTCACGACTGAGTTACCTCCCAGAGGGATTTGATGTTAATAGGAATTTGGGGGGCACATTCAGTTCTTACCAGGCAGCCGTGAGACAGGTGAGTTAATCATTGCTGTTGGGAGGAGGGGAACCAGCTTTCTTCAACTTTGTACCCCTCTTTCCTGCTAGTCTCTGTTGCTCTGCTATCCCTTGTTATCTGCCTTCCTGGGAACTGTGTTCGTCCTCTCTTTTCCTTTGAGGCACTTCCCTGGCATGGGATGTAGAGTTCTTCCCACGGAGAGTTGTCTCGTTTCTGAACAGGCGCCTCTTACTTTTCTCATGCGCGCTCCTTCCCACTCGACATCCCAACCTGACTCTCTAGGTCTTCCGCGGCTAGCATCTTTTGGGGCGCTTTGAGTCTTTTATCAGATAGCCTCCCAAAGTCAGAGTGAGCCATGGCCAGCACTAACACACCAGCTCCGGGGCGGGAGAGCTGAGTTCTGCTGTGGTCTCTAGGAGTTGAGCATGACCAGGTCTCCCAGGCTGAGCAGCCATAGGGTCTGCCTCCTTGGCCAGCTTAGCTCAGCCCTCTACAGCACTGGATATGGCTTCCTGTATATGGCAGGTGGTAAGGCTCACCACTGTCAGACAGCAGTGTGTAACCCACATTCTGAGGTGTTGAGGAAACTCTAGCCGTATTACCTACCCACCCGCCGTGACGTGCATGCCTCTGCCATATGCCCGCCTTGCACGTGTGGGTGTGGGTGCCAATGTGGCTCCTCCCCAGTCTTCTAGGTGGAGGAATGTGGTGCCTGCAGGGCAGCCAGACAGTGTGAGCTGAGTGCTCCTCCCTGACAGGGAAGGCGGAAGGGATTTCATGTGCTTGGCAGGGACTCTACCAGCTGTTGAACATCTGCAGGGCCAACCAGACATGGGGCACCCCCATCTGAGACAATGCAGTTCAGAGGTTACTGGGTTGGCATGGGGGGCAGCGAGTGCAAGGGAGGCTGGGCAAGAGCAATGACCCTTTAAGGAGACTCCCCATGTAATGTGGTTATCTGTCCAGACCTGGAGCCATCCTGCACAGAAAGTTCTAGAACAGGCAGCAAAGCAAGATTCTTAAGGCATCATGCCAGGAGGCTAAGCCCTGTGCTGAGGCAGGCTAATACAGATTTATGCTCATACATGGATTCTATACATGCCACTAACACCGCCTCTTTCAGGCAGCGAGGTGGGTGGCTGTAGAGCCTGACAGCCTGTCTTTGAGATGAAGGGCCCAGCTAAATAACTAGGACCAGCACTAGAATGACCTAGAATACAGAGCAGAGTCAAGGATGCAGGCCTAGTTCCTGTCTTTGTGTCTGGCTGGGTCACCTAGTGCGCACTATCTAGTCACCTTTTGTCCCAACATTTCTGCAACTAAAATATGGGTCATTTGGGCCTTTAGAGTCCCTTCTGCTTAGGTGACTCCTAAGGTCTGTCCTCCTTATCTATCTTCTTGACCTACCAAGCCTTTCTACCTCCTGGCTTGCAAACTATCTTCTGCTCGTGGCCTCCTCCTTTGGGAGTGACTACTGAGAACAATTTTCTTTGTAGGGCCATGCTTTATCCCCACCATGCTGCTAGGGTTCTGATCTGCGACTAGGGCCCCCCAAGCATCCATCACTCTAAACTCAGCTTCCTGCTGACTTAGAGAATCTATCATGTCTGTGCTCCAGTCTGGCCTTGTCATTTTTGCAGAGAAAGCCATGGAGGCCAGAGTGGGAAAGTTATTTGCCCAAGGCACCAAAGCTGTCACACAGTGGCAGAAATGGATCTACCCTGGCCTTCCTGGGTCTCAACTTGGCAAGCTGGCCCCTGTCCCAGACCATACTTTGTGCCTCCTTGCCCAGTCCTCCAGGGAGTGCGCAGAGGAGCACTATTCCTTCGAGAATAGGAAAATTGGGGACAGTGAAGCAGGTAAGAGGCAGTTCCCCCTTTGAGTGGGCAAGACATGTCCTGATATACCCCACTTGCCCCAGCTGTGGCAGTGCCAGCCTCTGCTGTCACCTTATGCCAAGTGCCCAGACATGACCACTATAGTAGTGTCCAGGGAGACGGCAGGATGCAGGTGTTGTTGGAGCATAGATCCTGGACCTGGACACACTGTGGGCATGGGACAGCCAAGTTCAGAGGCCGGTGCACTCTGGAGACTGCTCCTCTCCCCCTGCCTGATTCAAGGGCCAAGATCTTCCAATGCCACAGCTGCTGCCCTGCCGGGACTGCCACCACTGATTGCAGTGTGCACCATTCATTCCATTTTTAACAGCCCTGCTCAGCCTAGGATGCCTGAGCTGATCCAGAGGCGGACCCAGCTTTTGATTGCGGTGCTAAAAATACTGGAAAGGCATCTGATGAGAGCCTTGGGCTCGGCCTCCCCTTTTCCCAGCCCCTCTGCTCTTTGCTACCTTCCTGTAGAGTGAACTGGGGGACACTGGAGGCTAGAGGGACAGCAAGCCCTATCATGTCAATGCTCTTTGCAGAGCAATGGGGTAAAAAACAGAAGGGCTGTCCCCCATATTTGGGGATTTGATGGCACAAGGGCCTTTCTAAATATGAAGGCTCTTTTTTTTTCTGTTTCTTTTTCTTTCTTTCCTTTTTAAGACAGGGTTTCTCTGTGTAGCTTTGGAGCCTATTCTGGAACTCACTCCATAGACCAGGCTGGCCTCATACTCACAGATTCACCTGCCTCTGTCTCCTGAGCGCTGGGGTTAAAGATGTGTACCATCACTACCCATTTAGGCTCTTATTTTTAATTGCAATTTTATTTATTTATTTATTTGTGTGTGTGTGTGTGTGTGTGAGAGAGAGAGAGAGAGAGAGAGAGAGAGAGAGAGAGAGAGAGAGAGAGAATGTGGAGGTCAGAGGACACTTTATGAAAGCCAGTTCTCTTCTTCCACCACATAGTTGTGGAGATTGAACTCAGGTAATTAGGTCTGGCAGCAAGTGCCTTTACCTGCTGAGCCATCTTGCTGTACTTTCTGAGAGGGGTGAACACAGCCTTTGATGTTTGGGAACTCCAAGTGAGCAAGTTGCTGCATCTATGCTGGGAGGAAAGCTGGGACTTTCCCTGACTTCTGCGTGCCCGAATCCTACTGACTCTACCTCCTGGGTGATCTCTCCCAGCCAGCAGCTCCTTTCCAACTCTCAGCTCCTGCTTCCTTTAGGTCCCATTGCTATGGGCGTGGGACTCAGACCCTCAATTTTGATAGGTGACTATTTCACCTTTTAAACCTAACTCCTTGACCGAGTATGTCAGATCTTCTGTGGTCTGACCTCTGCAGAGCATTCATGCCTGATCTTCCTTCCAGCTCCCCTCAGTAACCATTGTATTGGATTATATTCTCTGTCCCTGGTAGATGATACAGCTGGGCATCCTACCTCCATTTCCCTAAGGTCTAGAACTGTCTAAAGGTAGAGCATTTTGGGGAGATCACAAGCTAACACCATTTACAGAGCTCATGGGCCCTTTTTCTGGCAAGAGGTTTGAGACAGGATAGGGAAGCTTGCCCTAGGATCCTGGTTATCAGACAGTTGGCCACTAGCTCAGCTAACACTGAGATCTTTGGGCCTTAAAATCCATGTGGCTAGCCTCACTGGGCAAGGTGGACACAAGAATGTCCTTCTTGAGTGCCCTCAGGACGCCACCAAGGAGCCTAAAGTTCTCTATCAAGGCTCACACAGGGCATCACCTCAGACCCTGTCCACAGAGCTGGCACCTGGGACTCAGCCCTCATTGATTAAGAATGAACTCATTGAAAGGGGGCAAGGCAGTCTTACTAGACAGCCCAGGCAAATATGGAAACCATGGAATGTGAGATGTCACAGAACACTGAGAAACTGTAAAAAAAAAAAAAAGTCCGCTCCCCAGCTATCAACCCACAGCTCCACTTGCCAGCCCTCTCTCTCTCTCTCTCTCTCTCTCTCTCTCTCTCTCTCCTCTCTGTGTTTGTATGTGGTGAGAGAAGCTGATGTTATGTGTCTTCCTCAGTTGATCTTCATCTTACTTTTTGAGATGATGTCTCTCACTGAACCTAGAACTCACTAAGTTGGCTAGAATGTCCGGCCAGCAGGTCTCAGCATTTCCTGCCTCTACCTCCCCAGCACTGGGATCGCAGGCTTTTTGTGTGGTGCTGGACATCCAAACTCAGGTCCTCACACTGATACAGCAGACACTTTATCCCCAGTTCCTGGACCCTTTTTTTTTTGTTTGTTTGTTTTCTTGAGACAGGGTCTCATATAGCTCAAGCTGGCTTGGGACTTGACTGAGGGTAACCGTGAACCCCTGATTCTCCTGCCTCTACCTGCCAAATGCTGGGGATTACAGATACGCCACCAAGGCTAGTTCACCCCTGATGCTTGAAAGCCAGGGCTGTCAAGTTATTCTTTGAGCTATCAAGTGGCCTCTTGTTTTTGACATGGAGGAAACTGAGGGCAAGATTGGAAAAAAGGAATTTTTCCATTAATGACAATCTGAGTCTCCTGGGTTCTTGGTGTTTCATTCCTTCTTATCTTTGTTTAGTGTGTTCAACCTGTAGCCTGACTGCAGGTGCATTTGACCAAGGACAGCTACAAATGTGGCCCAACACAAGACTGTAAACATGCTTGAAATATTATGTGATTTTTTTTTTTGCAATTTTTTTGGTAACTCAATTATACTTAACTGTGAACTTTGTAAATGATGACATCCCATCACACTGTTAAAAGGTAAATCTTGCCATTCCTCCAGCCTGGTGTACCTGTCCCCCGTTGGCTACTAGAGCCTCTTCCTTCCTGTCCTTTAGACAGGCAGAAGCAGCCCGGCGGGGGGAGGCTCACAACCCTTCCTGTCCTGGGGCCCCTCCTTAGCCCCCACCCAGGAGACCCTATTCCTTGACTTTAGGAAAACTTGTGATGCTTCATGCATCTGGACATCCCCGTGAGCTCCTGAGGACCAGCCTGAGTTTTCTTAATGGGGCCTGGGGTAGAGAAAGAGCTCATTTGATGCTGAGTGGAAAAATGAATAACCCAGGGTCTGCTCTGTGGACTCTCATCTGCACACCCTCATGGTGGCCGTGCAGGCTCACAAAGATACAGCTCCCTCTGTCCTCCCACATCCCTTGGACTTCACCAAACAGGCCACACTGCACAGGCAAGCCTGAGCCAGGGGGCTCCCCCCACCCCGCCCTGCTCCTCTTGAGGTCACAGCTTTTCCCTTCCATGCCGACAGTCTCAGCCCTGAGAGGGTAAGCATGAGCAGAGATGCGGGTTAGCTAAGTATTGTCATATCATTTCCCTTGACGTCCTGGGCACAAAGGGATGGGACACCAATGTGACACTTTTACCCCAAGGTCATCCTGGGTGGGGTTGCAAAAAGACTGTGCTGTCTCCCTCTCTGATACTTCCTCCAGGTTTTAGGCAGGAAGTGTTTGACTGCCCAGGACGTGGCCTGTCAATCCTGCCCAAAGATAAGGAGAGGGCTTCATCAGAAGACTCAAGAAGGCCTTCCAGGTGATGGAGGGCCATGCGGCATTCCCCTGATGGCTCTGTTCCTCTAAGGTCATGCGGGCCTGCTCCCCTGCTGTCTGGCTCTGTTTTCCTGCCTTGCTCTGCAGATCATCTTCTTTTGCTAGCTCATCAACACATGCTCCTAAAATAGCATCTCCAGCCTGCCCCAGTCACCCTGACTGCCCAGTCTCACTCCCAGCCTCACCTCAGCCTCAGCCAGCCTGACTGCCCAGACCCAGACCCAACTCCAGTCCCAGCCCCACCTAAGCCTCAGCTTCAACCTCCTGACTGCCCAGCCCCAGCTCCAGGCCATGCCCCCGCCCTGCCTCAGCCCACCTCAGCCTCAGCCCCAGCCACCCTGACTGCCTTTGGATCTGGGTCCTGAGCAGCAAACTTCTAAGAGAGAGTATCTGATTAGTTCTCTGCTGCTGGGTCAGGTGTACACTTAGGATCCAATTGTCCTAGGTCAGTAGCTAAGGAGAACCTTGACCTGAACCCTCCCCCCCAATAGTGCTGAGATGATAGCCACGTACCATCCTGCTCTATTTTTAAAAGAAGTATTTATTTTACTATTTTGTATGTGCGAGTGTTCTGCCTGCATGTATGTCTATGCACCACATGTGTGCCTGGTGCCACCTGAGGTCAGCTGATTGCCTGGATCTAGGGTCACAAATAGTTGTGAGCTGCCACGTGGGCACTGGGAATTGAACCTGGAACCACTCCAAGAGTAGCCAGTGCTCTTAAACACTGAGCCAACACTCCAGTGTTTTATGGGATGTTGGGGGTTGAACCAAGAGCTTCCTATGCTAGGCAAGCAGTGTACCAACACAGCAATATTCCTAGCTTCTTAACTACTTCTTAAATCACCCCCACCTCATCAGTCCTGTTGCAACAGTCATTTGTTCTTGGGGAACAAACACCCAAAGCGTAACAGGTAGCTCCTTTTCCAGAGCCCCACTACTGACAAGCTCCTGCAACCCATGCTTGGTAGACATGGAGCCCCTGCCTTCCCCATTCGCTCAGTGGCAGGTGGAGTAGCCATGGGCTAGAGTATGCAGTGTCCAGCTCTTCCTTTCTCCACGCTCAGGTTGATCCAGGGCCGCCTCCACCCTGTCTTGGCCCTAGTGTTCTCCTCCTTCCATTTTATCTACTCTCTATTTGGCCCTCGCCCCCAGATTAGGGTACCTGAATTGTTCTGTGATGGGGGCAGGAGTGAGGGACTTGGCCTTGTGTAATAGGACCTCCTGTGTGTTGGGAGGAGCCCCAGTGAATTGGCCCTTGCCTGCGGGTACTTTCTTGGCTCTGTGCCCAGCCCACTCTGCCCCCTTTGTTGTGCTTAATCCTTTAGTGGAGGCTTCAAATGTGTCTTCAAATTCTTTAAGGCTGGTTCCGCTTTGCATTCAGGCTGGACTTAGAGGCTCACTTTTTAAAAGTTTTGTTTTTAGTTATGTGTATGTATATGATCTGTTTGTGGGTTTGTACAAGTGAATGAAGGTACCCACGGAGGCCAGAGGTATTGGACATCCCTGGAGTTGGAGTTACAGGTAGCTATGAGCTACTTGATGTGGAAGCTGGGAATCAAAACTCTGGCCCTCTGCAAGAGCAGCCCTCTGTAAGATCAGTTCATAATCACTGAGCCATCTCTTCAGTCCTGAACTCGCTTGTAACACATGGAAATAAAGGCAGAGTGATGGCATGTGACTTACAAGACTGGATTCATGAAGTGTGGGTTTCTCCTGGCTCTGGAGAAAGCAGCTGCCCTGCTGTGACATCACCTCAGCAGTCATATGTTGAGGAATGGAGGCTTCCTGTCCACACCCTTGTGAGTGTGTCACTTGGAGCATCTTCTTGGCCTGTAGATGCCTGTAGCCCTGGCAACAGAGTACTTGAATTAATTTTACTAAACTAATGTTTTCTCCCAACCTTGTGACTTCCACAAACCATGAGATAGTGAATTTTGTTATGTTAAACCCAGTGAGCTTGGGGTAGTTTGTTACATGGCAATAGGTGACCAGTGAACCTCTGAATCCTCTTGACATTTTGAGGGAAGAATTTTGTCATCTTTCATTTCTGTTGAAGGCAGGACCAAAGCCCATGGTCATTCTCTCAGTGTCTAAAGTGTTTGCCATGTGAGCAGGAGGAGCTGGGTTCAGACCTCCAGCACTCAGGTAAGAAGCTGGGCGTGGAGGTGCACGCCTGCAATCCCAACAACAGGTAGATCTCTGGAACTTACTAGCCAGTCAAATCAGCTAGTCCCAAGTTCACTGAAAGGTCCTGTCTCAAAAAAATAAAGTGCAGTTTTGATCTTGCGCGGGTCTTCTGCACATCGTCATACAGCTGCGAGTCCATATCTGCAACTGTCCTGTTGTGTCTAGAAAATACCATTTTGTTATGGTCACTTACTGCCTCTGGTTCTTAGAAATCTTTCTGCCTATTCTTCCACAATAGCCAACAAAATCTGAGAAGTTCAAATTGAACTTGATGAGCTTAAAAAATAAATGAGATGATTAGTTTTACTGCAACTTGATATGCCATGTTTTGTTGATATCCTGCCCTTCTCTGAATAGAAACAGAGGAGGAAAGGATTGGAGGGGGACAGAGGAGAGGTGGGGGAAGGGATTCGGAGGAGAGGAGAGAGGGGAACTGCAGTCAGGATGTAAAATAAATAAAAAAATAAAATAAAACAAATAAGAACATGTTGGGTGGGTAGTGAGGAAGGGATGCATCTGGGAAGAGCTTGGAGAAGCGAGATGAAGATGATAAAAGTAAAAATACATTATATGAAATTTCCAAAGAATTATTTTAAATAGTTAAAAAACATTATTAAAAATAAAATGGAGGGGCTCAGTATTTAAGAATCCATACTCCTCTTCCAGAGGGTTGGAGTTCAATTCCCAGCACCCACGTATGTTGCACAAACCCTTGTAACTTTAGCTGGAGAGGACCTGGCATCTTCTTTTGGCTGTTGCGTGTGTCCATATAGATATATACACATACACATAAAGAAAAATGAAAATCAATCTTAAAAATAAAATAAGGTAGTTGGGCTGGAGAGACGGCTCAGTGGTTAAGCTGACTGCTCTTCCAGAGGACCCAAGATTCCTACCACCCACATGGCAGCTCACAACCATACATAACTCTAATAGTAGGGGATCCCACATCCTCTTCTGGTCTCTGTGGGCACTGCACACATGTGGTGCACAGATACACATTAAGGCAAAATACCAGTAAACCTAAAATAATAGAATAAAAACATTTAAAGATAAGGTGGAATGCAATTGAAGAAGAGACTTGATGTAGGTCTCTGGCCTACACATACACCCACAGACACACAGATACACACATGTAGACATAAACATATACAAACATGTGCATACACACACACACATAGGCACACGTAATTGTGTAAGGAGAAAATGGGAAAATAAACATGCAAGTGATTCATAAGCCATAAGATTCCACCAGTGGGAAGGTTAAAGACACTCTTAAGAAACTGAAGGTTTCTTAGTGACAGGAGCTGCCGTCTTTTGAATGCTAGCTGTGAGCCAAGATGTTACATCTGTCATCGTATTTAATCCTGACATGCACTGTGGAGGTATAAGTGTTTCTGCCACCCCCACCCCCTTCAGGATTAGGAGATGGAGGCCATGCTCAGTCAGGGCCCTTATTTTCCCCACTTGTTTACGTCGTCATCCTTTGAGTCTGGGTTTGGGCTGTGGTGACTCATCCCTGAAGATTCCAAGAGAGGATGACAGGCCGACAAGTCCTGGGCTCTGACTCCAAGTTCCTCTGAAGCCCAAGGCTGGGTCGGCTCAGAGGGGCAGAGTTTCTGGAGGTGAGGCCTTCCTGAGTGTGCCTTGTCTTCCCAGGGATGGGAGTGAGGGCTCCGGGCGGCACCTGACTGGGACTCTGCTGGGAGCAGCTAGTCACATTGAAGGCAGATAGGTTGTAGCTTAGCAGCTGGTCCCAGGGAAGTCTACAGTGATTAACATAGTGGTTTTGCAAGGTCTTGGGCCTTTCCTGCTGGGTTAAAATTCTGCCCTTCACATCTTGGGTCCTTGCTTGGGTGCCAGAGACCTGCTCTTAGAACAGTCTAGAGAGCTGCCTAGAGCCCTCTTCCTGGGGCCAGGGCTACCTCAGCACTTCAGATTTTTCGGGAGAGCTGAGCATTCCCTACCTCCATGTAAATTCATTACTGCTTGTAGTCTGGCCAATAAGACCCCTGCCTTTGTAGGTTTGACTTTGTAGTTTTTGCCTCCACCTTGAGACAAGGTATCATGCATGTAGCCCTGGCTGGCCTCAAACTCATTATGCAGCTAAGGATGACCTTGAACTTCTGATCCCCTGCTTCTACCTCCCGAACGCTAGCTAGGCTTACCATACCCAGTTTAGGGGTCTCTGAGGACAGAACCCAGTGTTTTGTGTGTGCTAAGCAAGCATTCTACCTCCCAAGATACATCCCCAGTCCCTGACTTCATACCTGAAAGGGGGGTTTCTGAGAATTTCCTCCAGCTGATCTTAGCTTCGGTCTGAGTGTTCCTGCCTCTGGTCTTGTCCCTGTGCTGTGGAACATGTCCCTTGCCCTGGGTCATCCTGTCCTTTGTCCTTTGAGAAGTAAGATTGTCTTGTTTTTCATAGTTCTTGAGCATGGATGCCATTCACTCTTGGAGCAGATCACTCATACAGTCTCCGAGGTAGGGTAGAGACAGCTGTTGTGGGGGAGCCTGGGGACAAGGGGGTTGGTAGAGGCTGCGGGGGAACTATGAGTAGAAAGCTCCCTGGTGACTGCTCCGGGCCTGATAAGGTGGCCACAGCTCTGGGTACTCATCACCACCCAGCTCACCGGGGGCTGGAACGTTCATTCCCCCACACAAGGAAAGGTCAAGAAGTTGTTGAGTGGCGTTTTCCTCCTCCTCTGCTATGTGTCTCTGAAGATGAGTCATCCTCTTTCCTGCCTTTCCTGGTCCCTCCTTTTCTGTGTCAACCGGATCTGGGTGGGATTGCTATTGGGCCTGCCTGCCTAGGTCTCTGCTTAAGCCTTGTGCCTCCCTGCTCCTCAGAATCCTAGACCTGGAGGCCTGAGTCTCAACCACCTTTGTGTCGCATTCTGCCAGGTACTCAAGACATAGGGGCATGACTTCTGCTTACAGCCTGGGGTCAAGTAGGAGAGAGGAATACTACACATTAAACCACATAGGCCAATATTCAGTAAACACTGAGTGTATGTTATAAGCAAGAAAGTGGCATGACCTATAATCCCAGCTACTGGAGACACTGGGGTGGGGGATCAGTTGTTTAAGCCCTGTCTAGGCTGTAAAGAAGTCTCAAGGCCAACCTGAGCAACTATGATGTGTAGTCTTTATTGTCAACTTGACAGGATTTAGAGTCACCTAGGAGACTCACCTCTGGGCAAGTCTGTGAAGATGTTCTGGAGAGCTTTAACTGAGAAGGGAAGAGCCATTCTGCATGTGGGTGTCGGAGGTGGGAGGACAACAGCTCAGACTGAATAAAAGGGAGAAAAGGAGAAAGCCAGATGAGGGTTGGCGTTCTCCCTTTTCTGCTTTCTGCTCTTCTGAGTTGTGAACATCTGGCACACACTCCAGCTGTTCCAGAGCCACCCTCCCCCATGACTTCCACAGTAGACCATGTACCCTCAAACTATAAATCAAAGAAATCTTTCTCCCCCTTACTTGTGTCTTGTCAGGCCTTTGATGGCGTCAATAAAAATGAAAAGCATAGCTGATACAGCACGTTAGTGAGATCCTGCCCCCAAATTAAGAAGACAGCTAGAGACAGTGTGAACTAGTAGAACACTTGCCTAGCGTGCATAAGGCCCAGGGTCAATACCTGTTAGGGGGATGGAAAACCAGGCTCACACATCGAATCCTAACACTAGGGAGGCCAAGGCAGTCTGGGTTTACATGACTTTAAATCCAGACTGGGTTACAGAGTGAGTTCTAGGGCAGCCTAGGCTAGAATGAGAGCCTGTCTCATGGTGGTGGGGCTTGGGGGTGGGTGGGGCTAGCTCAGCTGGTAATGAGTTTGCTATGCAAGCTTGAGGAATGAAGGTCAGATACCCAGGAGGATCAGCCTGGGCTGTATTATAAGAGCCCGTCTCAAACCAGAACAAAAACAAAAATGGAAAATTAGCTATCTATACATTTAACGTAAGTGCATCTTGTTTTATGTAAATTATATGTTGGTAAAGCTGATTCTGTGAGAGAGCACTTTTCTGCCTTAATATGAATGTAGCCTCTCTCATCCAAATAAAGAGACTTAACCATTCACACAAACAAAACAAGGCAGAAATGGCTGGCAATTAGATTTGCATCTTTTTAAAGCCAAACTCTCTGGCCTGTGGGTGGAGCAGGGAAGGAGGAGGGAGCAGGGAGGAGGGAGAATACATGAAGGTGGGATATGGGGATGTGGGGATGGAGAGGAGGGCTTAGAGGAGCCTCTGTCCTCAGCTAGGACCTGACCTTGGCCTTCAACTGGGCGAGGTGCTGGTAGAGATTGTTTCCGTGTCAAAGCAGGGGTGCCAGGGAAGCGCACATACGTGAGTGGGCATGCTCCCATGGCTCCTGCCTTGTACATGTGTGACAGGACAGTTCCCCTATGTACTCAGGTCTCAGGTTTCCTTATCTAATACATTTCTGCATACTCACAATCAAATTCAAATTTTCTAGTTCCTAGGCCAGTGCACACCTTCCATTTGGGTACCACAACGCTTTAGGGGCTCTGAAGACTCTGGTCCAAATGCCGGCTCCTTCACGACCTCTTCAGTCACGTGGCCTGGAGGTCACAGGAGCAATGGAGCCGCCTCGAAGCGGTTATGGAGCCTGGTGGAGAGGTAGGATGGGAGGCTCCGTGCGCTCTTCCAGTCCGCCCTCAGAGCTCCGCTGTGATTCATGAATTGAATTCACTCTCGCTTCCATTCACACTCCAAAATTAGCGGAGGGCGTGTCAGGCAAGGTAATTCACTCCTCTCAGTCACTCGCTCAGTGCACCTCTTCTGGGGCTGTCCTGGGCACTCAGCCTTTTTCTAGCCTCCTGCCTTGTTGGCCAGCGTTAGAGCCCACAGTCACCAGGTTCTTGTGGCGGCGAGGGGTCCAGTTTTCCGTCTCAGACCTGTGCAGGCTGCCAGGGGTGGGGGCACAGAGTGCAGCTTAGCTCACTCTATCAGCAGCTCCCACAATTCTGCACCTGGTCCCCAGGAGCCAGGCCTGCCCCCCCATTCCTCCTGGGAAGCTACAGTAATTGGCTCAATTAATCGGCTCAATTAGCACCTTCTGGGTGAGTGCATCCGCTTCCATCTTGCCTGGCCCCTGCCAGTGGGCTTTGCCCACATCTTCTATTGTGTATCAGGTCTGGTGCTAGTCATCAACACAGGAGCAGAGGGGAGAAAAAGGGGCCCCCTGGCCTGGGTGCCCTAGCTGCTGGGCTAGGAGGTCAAGCTGATAGAAAGAAGGTGTCTTGGCCTCTGTTCAGGAGGAGTAGTTATCTGACACTGCCTGTCATTTGTTCCCCCAGACGGACACTTACTGCCCTGTACCTTCATCCGCTTTTTTGGGAGTCTGCCCCCCCATGCCCAAACTGGGCCCCCAGCCTCTGCTTGTCTCTTTCCCACTACCTTTTGTGTGTATCTGGAGGAGAGCCTACAAGGACAGGGAGGGTTTCTGTGTCACTGGTTGTTCTTGGTGTGTGTGTGTGTTTGTTTCGTTTTTTGCAGACAGGGTCTCAGGTAGCTCAGGCTGGCTTCAAATTTTTAGGATTAGCTGAAGAGTAATCTTTCCCACTCAAGTACTGGGATCTAGGGTGTGTGCCACGACAGCTGGCTTAATTACATTTTATTTTTTTAGCATTGATTTTTCTGAGGCCCACAGACAATCCTTTGATTACAGTACTGTTTCTCTCCTCATCAAGTAGGGGTATGGGTGGTGCAAATGAGTCATCACCTGTAGCCACCCATAACCTCAGCTTGGAGGGCAAAATGCTGGACTGTTGTAGATCCTCTGCCTCCAAGGAGGGGGCTTTGAGGTTTCCTTCCTTTAAAGAACCCCAGCATCAGGGCTGGAGAGATAGCTCAGCGGTTAAGAACACTGGTTGCTTTTATAGAGGACCCAGGTTCAATTACTTATTTTTACACATACACACTTACTTATTTTTAACAGAAAAAAGTTGGATGTGTGATATACTCCTTTATTTTCAGCACTCGGGAGGCAGAGGCAAGTGGATCTCTGTGAGTTCAGTCTGGTCCACAGAGAGAGTTCCAGGACAGCCAGGGCTACACAAAGACACCCTGTCTTGGAAAAACAAAACAAACAAACAACACCAAATAAAATAAAAGTAGACATGTATAATATAGGGCTCCTGAGAGGAGGTCATCCTGGGTGGAATGTGGAGGGTGGACTCTGCATTCAATGACAAGTGTCCTGAAGGAGACGCAGAGAAGACACAGCAAGGCTCTGACAGCTCTGGATTGGAGCTCTTGGACCTATAGACCCAGGAGTGTCTGGAACACCAGGAAGGAGAGTATAGAGGGAGGAGAAGTCTCCAGAGGGCTTGGGGGACAGAGGGCCAACCTTCTGACACTTCGATTTGGGATGTCTGTCATTGAAAACTGCGGAGAAAAAAATGTTATTGTTGCCTCATTTGTGGTGACTTGCTTTGGCTAGAAGAAAAATATAATCACCTTTGATAAAACAGAGTTCCAGTCCTAAGGTACAGCTCAAAAGTCACCTGCGGGATCCAAACAGACCCAGAGGGGTGGCCTGGTCATTACAGGTAGACAAAGACAGGAGGACCTCAAGCAGTGGATGACCTGCCTAATGCCCGGCTCCTAGACAGTGCAGGTGGTAGGCCACTGGCATGTCTCTGTCCTGGTGCCCTCACTAGTCCCTCAGAGTGGGCTGCGGGCTTTGTTCCTTCCCATACAGCAGAGAGACTGAGTGGACGTTTTCTAGGATGCTGGGAGGCCGTAGCTGGGCCTGGCTTCCTGGGGCAGGTGTCTCCCTAAGGCTGACTTGGTCTTCCTGGCATCAGTTTTTCTTAGAGCAGCCAGAGATGAGTCAGAGCTGGGGAAGGGGAAACCCAGAGCCTTTCTGGGGTGGTGACATGTGCTTGGCTTCTGAGACCTTGCTGAATGTCTGTGTCTCCTCACCGTTCACATATTGACATCCTAACCAGCAGAGTGAGGTGTGCTCAGGTCACAAGCATGGAACCTTGCTAAGACTCATGCCCGGATGAAAGGGACCCCGAAGAACCCCACTCTCACTTGCCTTGTGAGGACTCAGTGGAGAGGGATCAGTCTGTGTTTCAAGAAGCACTGTGCCCTCAGGCTCCCCATCCTCTTCTTAAGAGACATAAGAAGGACTGGGAGGGAAGAGGGGCCAGGGTCCCTGCTGATGCAGGTGGGGGACAGGACTCAAGGGTCAAAAGGCACGGATGCAGCTCTGTCAGGGTGCCTGCTGTTTCTCAGGGCACCGCCACTGCTGGTTGTGGCAGCCTTGGCTGTCCTTGCAGTCCTATGGCATTCACATCTGCCAAGCCCCAACTGCTACAATGGCAGTCATGTACGTGGTGCAGATACCAATTCAGTCACTCGCTTTCTCCCTGGCTTCATCACCCTCTAAGCTTACTTTCCTCCTAACCAGGAAGGCCGGCTGTCCCCTGAGCCTCTGGCTCGGTGCTGTGCGCATAACCAGAAAACAAGCCGGCTGCTCCAGTGTGTTGTACTCGGTCCCCAGCTCTTCCTGCTCCCAGGCCCTGTTTTGGTTATTCAGAAGAGAGACTAAGGACCTCAATCTACTGACTGTGAACTTAGCCCTGGCTGCCTGAGCAAGGGTAGAAGAGAAAACAGGGAGGCTCCAAGAAAGGAGAAGGCAGTCCTAACATGGACAGCCCATATGGGAAGGCATGGCATGGCTCTTGGAGATAAGTCCCTGGGGCACCTCCAGAGATGGCCCAGATGTGTCCCTTCTGACCTAGATGTATTCTTCATCTTAAATTACTGACATCTCCTAGGTTTTCAGGAAGCTGGCACAGGAAAACAGGCAGAGAGTATTGCTTTCTTGCTGGCTTCTTCTTTTTCTTTTCTCTTTGGGGCTGGTCGAGTGAGTTATTCCTCATCTCTGTGTGTCCCCTGGGTACCTACCCAGTGCCTGTGGGATATTTACTGCTCCCTGCATTGGTTTCTGGGTGGCCAGGTGAGCTCAGGGCTATGATGGAGAGCAAGGTGGAGGAGGCGCTAGCAGGAAGACTCATTTCCTGACTGACTGACAAGGCAGATAGCATCTCTCCCATTCCTTCCCCCGGGAACCTGCTTACTGAGGAGTTCAGCTCCTGTCATCGCAGCCGTCAAATGCACCTCTCTGTCCTGTGAAGATAAACTCATCACTCTGGAAGACAGGCAGTCAGGGAGGCCCAGGTGTGGGTGTGGGGAGGGACACATGCCCACTTCGTGTCCCTGACCTGGTGCCTGGAGGCTGGCAGCATGGAAGTGTAATGGGAATCTGGCTGGGGGGGGGGGAGGCCTCTTCCTCCTTCTCCTGTCCTTTACAAAAGACTAGGCAGGATGGCTGAGGAGGTGACTTCCGTACCTCATGCAGGTCAGGTGAGTTATCACTCAGAGAGGCAGAGGCGGTGTGCAGTTTCCAGGGCAGGTCTTTCAGGCTGCCTCTCTGAATCCAGAGCTGAAGGTCTAGAACACTCTATGGAATGGTACTGGAATGTCCATCTGTATTCTCCAGCTGCAAGATGAGTGTGCAATGCAGACCGACAGCTTTAAGCTCTTTAGTAGTCACGGATGCCGCTGAGATATGACAAAGGCAACATGCTCTCTTCCTGCTCCATGGCTCGAGAGTGCTTGCATGCTTCTGTCTACTGTGGGTGGGCACTTAGGGAATCCTGGAGGAGTGCCACGGTGTCGAGCTGAGAAGTCCTAGACTGGCGGCTTCTGGTCTGGGTGCACATGTGTGCACTGTATGTGCAAATTGTAGACACGCAGCAATCCTGCCTCACAGCCTGGGAGTGCTGGGCAGGCTCCTAGTCTAGCTGGATAGGGATCTCAGACTGACAGGATACAGCCCTGATTTGCTGAGGGATCCAAGTGGATCACATCCAGTAGGCCTGGCTTTGTGTACCATCATAGGTCACTTTCTACACACACCCACGCTCACTCCTAGTGGCCCCACTGGTACTTCATGGGGATGGGAGCAACCATTGTCCTGCTGGAACTGTGAGCAGAAAAGTGTGCATAAATCTATGGTCCCAAAAGTGTGCCCCCTCTATGAAAGTAAAACCCAAGTTGGTAAGTGGACTGTCACCTTCCTAGGCATGACTCTACCTGGGCTTCTCCTGCCTTGCCCTGAATTCTAGATGACATTATCTGAGGTGACTGGACGTGTGGGAAAACCCCGTGTCCTCTGCAGCTGGAATCTGTTCCCATACTGTATGTCATTTCTAAATCCTTTGTGAAGGGACAGCCCTGGAAATAGCTGCTGGATACTTGCCTGGGCCACTGTCCTGGTCTTTTTGGGCAACACGAGCAGGTAGCTTGGGCTGGCGGCCTGGAGTCAGTCAGCAAAGCACAGGGATCCAGGGACTCCCTCCCACCCACAGGCAGACTTCATGTGGGTAAGTTTGACCCAGACTGTCTGATTACCTCAGCTGTGCTCCTTATCACCCATGGTCTGGGGCTGTCGGGGCACCAGGGGATGACTGAGGTCACACTATCACCCTACAGGTTAGCACCCTCACTCAGTAATGCTGATGGGGCAACAAAATGAGGCATGAGAGTGAAGCCAAGACCTGAATGCAGAGATAGGCTCTTTCCATGTGTGTGAGTGTGCGTGTGTATGTGTGTATGTAAATGTGCATATAAATCTACATATGTATCTATATGTGTGGGTATTTTGGGTGCAAGAACTTTTTGCAGACCGGAGAAGACTGTTTCTATTGGGCCCTAAAACCACATGGGGTGCTGCAGTTGCCACTGGGAGAGGGCCTAGAAGACACATGGAGGCTTCAGGGAGGAGGTGGCTCTTTCTTGTGGCCCTCAGGACTGGCCAAGGATCACCACAGCCTGGCCAGTAAGAGAGCATCTTTGTTAAACAAAAAGCCTGTGGGCTTCATTTTTAACTTAGGCTCCTTGGTATAATCAGGAGCTTCCTCTTTCTTGGCTATGAGAGTACATGTGAGCAGGTGTGGCAGAGGCACTCAGGCAAGGTCTCCAGGCTGCTAAATCTAATGGGGGAAGTTCCTTCTCTTAATGTGCTCACGGGTGCGTGGTGGGGCCACAGTTGAGGGTTTCTGCCTGGTCTAGGCTGGACCTTCCTTGCCAGTTTTCATAGGATCCAACCAAACAGGAGGGAATAATGCATGGAGCCCCTCATGTAATGCATATGCTCCCTAATAATGCAGGTTCTTGCTCCAACATCTGTTCAGCTAGGCACCAGGGTACCTTTGACCAGTTTCCTGCTCTGGGGAAGATTATCCTGCTGACTGTATGTGGATGTGTGTGTTTGGGGGAAGGGGGTTAGAAGACACAGTTTTCAAACACTTTGTGTGATGCCCTTGGATACACAGCATCCTTGGATGCAGGAAGTGACTGGTGCTGAGGTTGGACAGTACCCTTCTGTTTTTTGAGTTCCTTTCTCTGGCCTGGACCAAGTGAGGACCACGTGAGAGCCTCTGCTTAGCTGTACCTCCAGGTTTCATGCATCCTCAGCCACCAAACAGGATGGCTCATGAGCCACCACATGTAAATGCAAATCCACTGATGTCCCCTTCTGCTTGTCCTCTCACTTGTAGCCTACAGCCTCTCCGAAGGCTTGGGCAAGCAACGGAGAAGACGAGAGGGCTACCTTTGGAGCTGACTTAAATCCCCTATACCACAGTCAGGTCTGTCCCTCAGAAGGGCGTAGGGCCCCAAACAGCAATGTGATCTCCTGGAGTAGAGCTTGGCTAGAGTTCATCCTAGTGTGGGGCATGACGTTTCCCGGGTCCCACATCCAGAGCAAACTGCAACAATGTAGCAGAAGTGTGAGGGGCCCTCCCCAGTCCAGCTTGTAGTGCTAAATTTGTGTTTATTTCGGTTCATCTATGTGACATAGAGGCACATATGCTTGATCCCCGCTGCTCTGTCTGCTCTTGAGCAGATGGACACAGTGCCAAGGGGCTAAGGCCTGGCCCTTCACAGACAGTGTTGTTCCTGCTTCATTTCCAGCTTCCCAAAGACAAGTCCTTGGATTCCATAGTGCAGGGCCAAGGCGCAGGTACAGGCACGGAGGGGTGGAGATTATCTTATGCCAGGCTCCTAGTAAACATGGGTTTCCTGTTAGCTCAGATGTAATCTTAAAAGCCAGTGCTTAAGGAGCAGCAACTAAAGCACTTGGCATCCCTTCACTCAAACATACTATCAGAGGTACATATTGTTATGCTTGGCTCTAGCAGAAGCCAAAGGACAAGAACCCTGTGCTCACGTGGAACGTCTTCTACTGACCCCATGGCATAGCTGGGTACTCCGGTCTCGTGGTACAGATAAGAAAACCGTGGTCCAGAAAGGACCCAAGCTCTGCTAAGCACTGCTTGCTGCGTTTTGTGTCCACTTTGGTCTCAGTTTCTGCCGCTGTAGAAGTGCGAAGTCAGATTGGAGGAGCTACAGCTCCCTTCCATCTGTGCTCAGCCCAGGAGCTGGAATGTGGAGGGAGAGCTTCCTGAAAAAAAAAGGCAGAAATGGCCCAAGAGGAGTTCAGTACAGGGCAGGGCTGTCTTGTGGCACTACTGGGGTCTTGTTCATTGGAAAGCTAAACCCTGCGGCTTGGAGAAAGTTCTTTGTCCCTTGAATTGCCAACAAAATTATCTATAAAGCGGCTGACTTGACTCACTCCTCATAGCACCCTCTATCATGGTGAAGCGTTGAGGACCCAGATTCCTTATTTGTTAGGCTCCTAGACCCAGGAAGAGGGGCCGTCTTTTGAAAGTTGTCTGCCTGCGACCTCTGCTTCCCTTCTCCAGTCCCTGGCTCTTATCCCAATGTCCAAGTTCACTAGCTTAATCTTCCTGAATCTGCCTGGTATGGGGCGGAGGTGGCAGTGGGGGTTACATTTTGCATCGAGTTGTCACCAAGAAAATGAGTGTGCAAAAGTCAGCAGATGCTGTGAGAATGCCGAGTGTGGGGAGGGGTGAAGGGGTGTCTTTCCTGAGGGCTTCTGGAGGTTCCTAGGTGAAATCCTCTTAAGTTGTGAAGAGCACCAAGAGAGAACAGCTGTATGTGCCTGAGGGTTGGTAAGTCTAGGAGTTGGGGAGGGGGGGAGGCCCCTAAAAGGGAAGACACCCCCAACCTTGTTCTGTTTGCCACAAGATGAGGACAGAGATGGCTTGAGTTGTGGATTCTGGGTTAAGCCAGAGGACCTCCACGGCGCTGTCCTGCTGTCCGGGTGGTGGATCCTCCAGGTCAGTGGGCTTGGCTAACCCTGTACAAGAAAGAACATCCCAGCCATCCAGGGACTCAAATGAATGGCCCTGAGCTCCTTTTCTAAGTACCTATGAGTACCCATCACTGTACCTGCTCTCTGCCACTGCCCTTCTCATCCTCCAAGGCAGCCCAGCATCCATTCTGCTTGTCCAGGAGCTCCAAGTCCCATTCAGGCTTTGCCTTCTGGGCTGTGCACTGGGAAGCTCATCTTCACATCTGCCCCGTGACACCCAGATGGTGGGGCGCAGGAGTGAGAGAGGAGAAATGTCCCAGCTGTGGCCCACTCCTCCTGTCTGCGGGGGCCTCAGAGCATATTGCTTGTGGCAATGTGTCAGGAGGCTCGATGTGGCACAGCCAGGCAGGCCTGACAGCGGAAATTGGAAGCCGGCTGATGTTTGACAGGTATATTATTCCCACTGCCCTCGATTTATTTACCAAACAGCACACGGAGCCTCAGAAATCTCTCCGCGGAAGAAGAGTCAAAGCCAAGGGGCCTCTGCAAGGGTCAGGCAGCCTTAGTGTACTGAAAAGAGCAAAGAACTAGATGGGCAGGGAAGGTTGGGACCTCCTAAGGGGGCTCGCCCGGTCTCTGTCATCCTTTAGGCCCCAGCAGGTGTTTCTGAGCATCCTGTGTCCAGATGTGGGGTCCTGGGAAGGCAGGGGCTTCTCGGGAGGTTTGGGAGAGCAGGGTAGCATGCTCTGGATAGGTTGAGGGGCCACTGACACAGGTGTTCAGCTGAGCGAGGACTGACATCTGTCCATTGCAGATTCCCGCTGCTTGGAGGAGCATGTGTGCCGGCACAAAGGTCCTACGCCAACCAGTGCCCAGCCATGGGGAAATGCAGAATGTTTGGAATCAGATGGACAGGGATAGAAACACAGGTTGGCTACATACAGCCAATATGACCCACAGAAGGGCCAGTCCCTGGGAACAATCCCCAGCCCACAGCAAGTGCTTGCAGCCACAGTGCCTCATTCCCCAGACTGTTGCGAGAAGGAAATAAAAACGTTTCTTTTTTTCTTTGAGACAGGGTCTCAAACAGGGCCACACTGCCTGGCACCTGTGATGTAGCCTTTTGATCTTCCTGTCTCCATCTCCCAAGTGCTGGCTGGGATTGCAGGTGTGCACCACCATGCCTGGTCCACGTGGTACTAGAGACTGAACCCAGGCCTTTGTGAGCGCTAGGCAAGCTCTCTGCCAACTGAGCTACATCTGACGCACAGCTTTCCAAAGGGTGGGTGAATGAGCCTTAAGAAAACACAATGAGTTCCCACGTGAATGCGACGTGTCTAGTGCAATGAGTCAGGGGCCGGGAGCTGGGAATGTCTGCCGTGGTTTAGAGGGGGAGTAGGTGTGGGTGTGTAGCTGGGGAAGTTCAGGTATAGATTTGCCCCGAGTGAGACAAGGATACTCAGCAGAGGGGCCTTAGCTGCCTCAAGAGTCTGGGAATATGTGTAGGTGTCTGAGCATGCCCACACGCTGGTCATGTATAGGGAGGATATGTCAGGGAGGGTATTGTGCCAGAATTGGCAGTCGGCAATGTGACAGAACTGCAGGAATGCGTGGGAGCGTGTTTGATTCTGTAGGGTGTAGAATCGTGTGCAGGGGCATCCATGGGGTGGGCATGAGTTAGTGTGCTCCTACATGCAGACACACACCTAGCACAAAGAAGCAGGCTTGGCATGTCTACAGGATTATCTTATATCCATGTGCCTGCTGCAAGATTCATGGGACACTGGGTTCTAGAGGCACAGAGAGCAGCGGAGTTAGTCTGCTAGCCTACCTCAATGGGGAGCCACAGTGGGGAGCACGCTGTAAACCGTTTCCTATGGCTTCAGCCTGGAGCCCCCAGAGGCTCTCTGCTCATCCCCGCCTTCCCAGCTTCTAGACTGGGGGATCCCGTGGTTGATAATGTTGACCATCTCATTTCCACAGTCCCCGTGTACTGACTGTGAAAGACCAGCCACTCTCAGCCTTCATGGCTGCAGAGCAGACAGCTGGCTCAGGGGTTGAGGAGTGCAGGCACCAGGGGCAGGAAGCAATGGGGTGGGGTCCTGTAGGCTGTAGGCTCTCCTGGAGGCCTTGGTGTCTATCAGCCAGGAGATTGGGGATGGGTGGAGAGGTGCCAATGTACCTCTTGGGATAATAATTGCTTTCTCCCCCCCCCACCGTGTGTGTGTGTGTGTGTGTGTGTGTGTGTGTGTGTGTGTGTATGGAGGGCATAGGGCACCTCACAAATAGCATCTGTAAATCTGGCAGTCTCAGTGAGCCCAGACAAGCCTCTGTGTGGGGCCAGCTGCTCCTCTCTGGGGTCATCAGGCTGCAGTGGGGGACCGCCTACAAAAGGTTCAAGTGTGCCTTTCATTTGCCACTTCTGCGTGAAGGTGAGGAGCTCCAGAGCCTAGACAAACAGCAAGGACTTCAGGCTATGTGCCCCAGGTGCTGTAAAGTATTTTGGCTCTAACACTGGTACCCAGTCTCTGGTCCAGCATCTAACTTGAGGCCGGAAGCATCTTAAGATGGGTCTCTCATGCTGAATGCTTTTGGAGGAAGGCCCTGAAGTAGCCAGCAAGGCATGAAGCTTGTCCACTAGGAGCAGGAGAAGAACACCAAAGACCAGGTCCCTGTTGTGTCCATGTGCTTGTCTGGCCTAGAACTTGGTCCTCTAGGAAAGAAGGAGTAGCAGAAGACTGGCCAGCATCCTCTCCCCAACACAGAGTGAGACATACCCATCCCCTGCAGCCCCATAGCCCTGTTCCTCCTTAGCCCCCAGAACTGATGGGGCCTCTTTCCTTACCATATGTCTTGCTTCATGGAAAGTATTTGCCCCACACTGGCCTGACTGGTGTGGGGTTTGCTTCTCCCCTGTCTGTTCTGAACCTGGATTCCCATCTCCTCATTGTAGCAGCCACCTGCACCCCTCCTCTATCCATCCCATTTCCTCTTCCCGCACCCTGTTCTTTCCCTCCTCTTCTAAATCTTCCCCTCTTGGAGCCTGATATGCCTTCACACTAAATCCTGTTCCCCATCCTCTCTTTAGAACATAGCTGCGCTCAGAAGAGTAGTAAATAAGGAAGAAGAGGCAGAGGCTGGAGGGAGGCCAGGGAGCCGAAAGCTTTGAGGTCCCTCTCAGGACTGCCTGCAGTCTCCGGATGGGACCATCAGAACTTGGAGATTTGGTGTCCTCAGTCACATATCACTTTGTGCACATGTACACACACACACATACAAGTTCTGTACATGTGCTCTTTTGTGGCACCCCACCCCCGAGGACAGGAGAAAGGCATTGCAAGAAAAGAATCAAAAGCTGGCACCCCGTGATGCTAGACATATATCAGGGAGTGGGCAGGCGAAGGAGAAGGTAGGGTCACAGTGCTTTCTGTGCTGGTGGTGGCTCAGTTTGTCGGCAGCCCTCCCATTCAGAGGTCTTGAGTCTGACTTTTCTCATAGGGCCTGCAGTCCCTTGCTGCAACAGGACTCAGAGACAAGGCCATCTCTAGTGGTTTCACCAAGCACCTCTTCACGAGGCCAACAGAGGAGTTGAAGCAAGAAGAAAGATGCAGGAGGAGGGAGACAAAAAAAGGGGAAAAGGAAGGAGGAGGAGGAAGAGTGGAGAAGGGGAGCAGAAGGAAGAGAAAGAAAAAGAGGAGGAGGAGGCCCAGAGAGGTACAAATAAACCTCAAACACAAGCTCAGAAGTTTACCAAGCAGGTTGCTGCTTGTGGGTGCCATGCCCCAACTCCTTCCCTTTCCATTTCTTCTATTCATCCTCTCCACTTGGGGTAGTCAGATCTCTACCATCCCTTGGTCACCCTGTGTTGACAGAGATTTCTGTCCCACCCGGGCCCACAGCTGTTCCATCCCAAAGAAACACACAGAGGCTTACATTAATTATAAACTGGTTGGACTATTAACTCAGGCTTCTTATTAACTAATTCTTACATCTTAAATTAGCCCATTATTTCTGTCTATGTTAGCCACATGGCTTGGTACCTTTCATCAGTGAGGCATTCTCATCTTGCTTCCTCTCTCTCTGGGTGACGACTGCAGACTGTGTCTTTCCTCTTCCCAGAATTCTCCTGTTCTTGTCACCCCACCTTTACTTCCTGCCTGGTTGCCCTGCCTACACTTCCTGTCTGGCTACTGACCAATCAGTGTTTTATTAAAAATACAAGTGACAAGATAAAAGACCATTGTTCCACAGCAACCCTGCCCACTGGGGTGACCGCTATGGTGACTTTCATCCATAGTGGTCTGTTTCCTGGCTCCAAGGCAGGGAACACTTGGCCCTGCCCAGACCAATGACCTTGCCATAGGGATTGGTCCTGAGGAAGCCAGGTTTAAGAATAGTTATTGAGGATTTTGAGGAAAGGGACTTTCTTTCTCTTGGTCAAGCTAAGGTGGCATAAGCATATTAAAGCTGCTTTGTCACCTTGGATGTGACATCCTGAGAATAAGGCCAACACAATGCAAGACAGAGAGCAAGTGACTGGATATAGCCATGCCTGAAGCACTGGAGTTGTAGTCTCTCACGCCAGCCAAAGGCTTTTCTTGTTCAAGCCAGTATGACTTGGGTTTCTATCCCTTGGAAAGCAAGGAGTTAAGTAGCATAGATATTGATGACTTGGCCCCTCTGAGCTGTAATTTTCTCATGTGCAAAACGATCTGTTATGAATTCTAAAAGGATTGGTACTGAAGGATGCCTGGTAGGCTCGAGATCAGGAGCACCAATTATTTTTGTACAAAGCTTTCAGCCTTTGCTCTCTCGCTTGATCTTTTAAGAAGCATGTGAAGCTCCTGGGCTGATTAGATGGCCCACTTTCGGGGGGGTGTCTTGTAGTCAGGGGTTACAGGGGACAAGCAGTGCCAGCCACCCTTCTCCTTTCTGCCCACAGGACACTAATCTGCAAGACTCCCTGCCTCTAGGATCCTATTTTAAAGGTCCAGCAGGAGGTGGAAAGAAGAGAGGAAAAGCCAAAGTGTCATATCCAAGTGTCCCTCCCTCTGGTTGCCTTAGGTAGGCATTGTCCCTTGACTAGCATTTCATATGGTGACCTCTTCTCAAGTTCCCATAACCACTCCCTTTCTTTGAACTTCTGGATCATTGTGGCTCTGGGTTCATCTATGCTCTGCCTAAACATGCATAGATAATTCCTTTCTGCGTTTACCCTGTTTGTGTGAGCGCTGACATCCCCAGAGACTGGCTGTTATTGTTTACCCAATGGCATTCAACGTGCATGGACTCTGCGTGCCAGGATTTTGTACTTGTTGGTATTCCCTCATGTTCCTGGGACATCTCTCAGCCCCGTGTTTCTCTGACACCTGAGTGAGCCATACTCCATCTCCAAAGCTTTCCCAATCCTTTCCCTTATTCCATCAAAGCTGCCTTCCCTTTGCCTATTTCCCTCTGTGCAATCTGTTGGATGTTGGTACCTGTCTGATGTTTTCTGGGGGGCAGTGCAGAGGGACTACAAATGGGTCCATCAGGATCTCCCATGCCCATGGCTTCTGCCCCTAATAGGCATATGGTAGATGCTTAGCGGCCACTGGTTGAATTCAGTGATAGAATTTAGAGTGATTATGATACAGCTTCCCATGAGGCTGCTATAGTAGTGACCTTGGTTCAGAGTGCCCCTCTTCTCCTGTAGCTGCTGGGGATGTCCTTCTGCCAGCCTACCTCTCATCCTCCAAGGCTCAAGGCAGGGTGTTTCCTCCTCTGGAAGTCACTCCTCACTGGTGATCACAGAAAGCCTTCCAGCTGCTCCTGCCTGGATCTCTCCATGTGGCAAGGTGCTGTTTTGTTTTTGAAATGTTCCCCATGAGCCCACCTTTTGAAGGCTTGATCCTCAGCTGGCAGCACTGTTTGTGGACCCCTTCAGAAGTGGGATCCAGCTGGAGGAAGAAGGCCCATTGGAAATTCCGGCATGGCCCCTGGTTTCTGCCTGGCTCTCTGCTTCCTGCACTGCCACACGCTCCTGCTATGATCTGAGCTACTCTGCCATGTCTTCCTTGCTGTAATAGGATGAAAGCCTCAGGAATCATGAGCTGAAATAAACCTTACCTCTTTTCTTCCCGGCACTTTATCACAGTGATACAGCAAGTAATTAACACCCCCGGAGTCCTCAACAAGACCCTCTCACACCGGTGCTTCACCCAGCTTCTAGCACTGTGCCTGGCACACTCCGATCACAAGACAGGTAGCAGGAGCATTTTCTTTTACTATAGGCAACTTGGGGTACATGGTCTGTGGCAGTTCTCGTCTTCACATTCTGTTAAGACAATGTAGACATGGAAGGTCTGTTAGGACAATGTGGATGTAGAAGACCCATTAGGACAATGTGGACGTGGAAGGTCTGTTAGGACAAGGACATGGAAGGTCTGTTAAGACAATGTGGACATAGAGGGCCCATTAGGACAATGTGGACGTGGAAGATACATTAGGAAAATGTAGATTTGGAAGGCAGGTAGTGATACTACAAAAGTAAGAAGACATTGCAGTTGTCTAGAGAAGAGGAGGATCCCGAGAGAGGTCAGGGGAGCAGAGAAGGGTGGGTAAGGTGAGAACTTGCCTGGATCTGTAAGATAGCAATCAGCGAGATATCCATCATAGGACAGTGAGATTTGGGTTGGAGCCTTGGGTCACAGCTAACAGTGTTACACCTTTCTCCATCCTGCTTGGTGCAGCAATGGGATTGGAAGGGTCCCTAGGGAACTTTCCAACATTGTATTCAGTACACCTGCCAAGACTCCATGGCTTAGTGTCCTGGCCACAGAGGGGCTTCCAAACAGACAAGTCAAGCAGGATTTCCTTCATCGACTCTCTGGGCCCAGCACCTTTCTTGCCTAGACTCTGGTTGCACTGGAGCCATGCACACATGTCCCGAAGCCAGCCTGGTAGAGGTAAAGTCTACCCTTTACTCCAGATCCGGGTCAAATCATGCAACTCCAAAGCAAATGGAAACATACCTCCAACAAATTTGATGTTTCAGTTCCTGTGTCCCATGCTCAACTCCAGATTGGTTCTAGGAAAGAAGGAGGATTCTGGGGACCAGAATAGGGAAGTAGAGGCTGGGATGAGTCCTGTGCTCCCAGCATACTCCCAGGGACTCTGCAAAATTTGTTCTCCCCTCCTCCACCTTCTCTGTCTCCCAGGGAAGAAGCTCTAGGTCCCCGTGGGTAATGCACTATTGACAACTTGCTTCCTCTCTTCTTGGTAACCAGCTCAGTGAACAACAGATCAATTTGCAATCAAAGCTGCTTCCTGGGCCCAGCACCATCCTGGGTGCCAACTCTAGCACCAAAGTCTGGATATCTGGGCTGGTCTTCCTACCTGCCTTCTCGGAGTGAAAACAGGAGAAGATGGAGCTGTGAGGAGAGGCAGTACCAGAAAGCCACCCCGAGGATCAGAGCCTGAGAGTGAGTGCCAGGCAGGACAGGTAGAGAAACTGAGGCTCCCGAAGTAGAAACAAGACATCTAAGATCCTGAGTTGAGTGGTGGGCAGTTCCCTGAGTGACATTGTAGGTGGATTTGGGGCTTCCTGGTGGGAGTGTACTGGAAGAGGTCTTGCAGGCAGGGAAGGAGATGTAGCAGAGGGAAATGGGGGTCCCAGGCAGGAAAATGGCTTGGAGTGTAGTGCTGTAAAGTGGAACAGAATGCCGTATTCCTCTTTTGAGAGGAAGTGGAAAGATGCCCCAGCACCAACCTTGGCTTGAACACTAGAGAGAAGCAGAATGGCACAGGGAAGCTGTCACTCTGGTGTGCCCTTCCTCAGAGGGATTCCTGGAAGGGGAGGAAGGTTGGATTCAGTGGCTTATTGATTGGCAGATGTCTGGCAGAGGGCGGGTGGTGGTCCAGCCCGAGGGGAGGCAGAAGAGCATCAGCTATGGCTAGAGTGTTGGTTCTACCATGTTCGGCCACATATCCAGCCATGCCTTAGTTTCCACATCTGTAAAATGGAGGTCACAATACCAGTTCTCTCTGGGTAGTGGGGCTGTGGGTATGTGTGATTGGAGGTGAGAACAAGCATGTGTATGAACTGGGAAGCAAACACAAGAAACCAGAGCTGGAGTCCCACAGAGGAGGTCAAGAGCCCCCACATGGTGCAGCCTAACCATGCAACTTGCAGACAGATTACTTAGGCGTTGTCATCTGTGAGATGAGAATAACGAACCTCTACATCACAAGACACATACACATTGTCAAAGAGACAATGCGTCCCTGGCACAAAGTGGCTCAATTCATGTCACTGCTCTTCTGGGTTGCTGGGTGATTGGTGGGACAGTAGCGCTTCAGTCTAGCCATGGCTCTGGTCAGCATCCTGGCCTCGCCTGACCTCGGGGAGCCTCAGTTTCTGGGTGTTGAAAATTGGGCTGCTAATGTGAGCCTCAGTGGGTTGCCGTGTGATGTGCTGGCTTATTGGTGTCATTTGTAATAATGGGGAGGGGGCCAGATTGGATGCCCAGCTGTTCATCAGCAACTGGAGAGTAGAGAAGAGAAAGAATGGGGGATGGGAGGTATGAAGAGAACCGGGGCACTCGAGATTAGAAGGCCAAACAACACAGGGCCAGCTGGAGTTGAGTGGGATCTACCGGTACTCCTTGGAGAACGGCTGAACTGTGCTCTGGTCTGGCCCAGCCCTTGGGTCTCACAGGAGGCAGTCTCCAGTCTCCCGTTTGTCACTGATGGATGTTCAGGCGGGTGTCTGTGAGAGCTGCAGGCAGGATCAATACTCTAATCAACACCACATGAATCGCCAGCATTTCGTTCCTACCCTAAACTGGGGGAGCGTGTGGAGGGGGGGTGTTAGGAGTTGCCAAGATGAGAGAGATTATTAACTCCACTAGCGAGAGCCTCACTGCATGAATAAATGAATGGGTGGGAGGAGGAGGAACGGTAGGAGACACTGAAGAGCATCCTCTCAGGGGAGAGCCAGACTTTGGCTGCCTCTTGGCCTCTTGGGTTCTGCCTCAATGCAGAGGGACCTCCAGCATCACCTCCTGGGTGGCACTAGCCAGGATGGCTAGTTAGACAAGGACCCAGGTGACATTGCCACCTCTTGCTTTCTGATCCCTTTGCCCAGAAATGGATCCCTGCTGCACACCCTGTCCCTTTGCTGTGCCAGTGTCTTCACCCTGTCCCCTTCTGTTTGGGGCTCTAGCTCTCGATCCCTCCACTCTGGGCCTTGTGTCTTCTATCTGGGAGCTGAGTGTTTTGCTCCAGACTTCATTTCAGGTGGGTCTGGGTCTTGCTTGCCCACCTGAAACGTTAACTTTTGTCTCTTTCTGGATTGCTTGCTAGGGGCCAATACTCTTTTTCCTGGGTGGCTACCCCAGCTGTGCCTGGGAAAGGAGCTGAAGGGCTTGGTGGTCCTGCCTTGCTGCCTCTTTGGACAACTACTTTTGCTAACCTGGAGCCTGCATACACATCACCAGCTCCAGAAAGGAGATCCAGGCCTCAGTTGCTTTCCAGTGCTGAGGCCATGTGAAGCCAGGCCCCAGAGTGCAGCAGTCCTACAAAAGGCTGGCCCCAGTGCCACTCTGCTAAGGCTTAGCTATTTGGTTGTGGATAAGTCACTTACCCTCTCTTTGCCTCTCTTTGCCCAGCTGCACAAACAGAATCCTCTCTACCTTTCTGGTCCCAGAGGGCTTCTAGGGACAAAACAACCCCATCAGTCCTTCCAGTGGCCTGGGAAGGGTCAGGCAGGCCTTGGCAGGACTGAGTGCAAGCAGCTGCCAACTCTAGAGCTTGGATGCCAATCCTTCCAGCTCTATTGCCTCTCCGTGAGGAAATGAGACCAGAATCATTACACAGCAGGAGATACCTGAGACGCTGTCTCAAAACAAAACAAACAAACAAGGAGGTGGGAATAAAAGACTAGATGGATGTGGGGGAGAGGCCACAGAAGTTACCAGAATGAGATCACTCTCTGAGCTGGTCCCTGAAACCACATTCCGCCTTCTGTCATCTGTCATTTAAGTTTTGCACACCAAGCCTACTGTTCCATAGATGTGTGCAGGGTCAGGGACTATGGCCCCCAGGCTTGACTACATATCAGTGTGTCTGTGGCTCTCATTGGCTTCATGGCTCCTCACTCAGCAGTGAAGACTGTGCTTGGCCCACCTACGTTATTTCTGACTTCAAATTGTCCAGAGTGTCATATCCAGGAGAGGCATTAGAGAACCAAGAAGCAAGACTGCCTAAGCCCAGAGAGGGAAAGTGACCAGTTCATTATTACACACCAAATCATAGATCAGATCATAGCAGAGCTATGATCTCAGTTCCAGGGCTGCTATTGTTTATGTAAGATAGGTGATTTACCAACTTGGTTTCTGGGGACTCCAAGGCTGGCCTAGATGCTGGAGGGGGTACATGAATGAGAGGTAAAGGGGCCTTGGAAGACCAGGGGTTTTCTTCTTCCTCTCCATTTTGGGCAGAATTGCACCCTTGCTTCTTGATAGGAATTTAGTTTCTAGGTAGAATGACAAAAATAAAACAACAGAATCCTATGACAAAAATGGTGTTAGAGCCACCACCCTGCGCATTACTACACCAGCCACCTGCCAACGAGTGTCATCTCCTGTTTGCCTGACCACGTCTACCAGACTTCCCTCTTGTTGGTTGTTCATGTAGTCCCCATCTGCCTCTGAGTAGTCTGTGATCTTCAGACCATATCCCTCTAGCCCCTTCGGTACCACTCTCTCTAGTCACTCAGCCCTGGAACTGTCCAGCACTGACAGCTGCTCTCTCCGGAGAGTTCACAGATGACAGCCTCTCCAGACAGCCCTTTGTAGTTGAACAGACGCCACCCCACAAGAAACTGGAGGCCAGCGAGAGATAGCCCTAGACAAGAAGGTCATTTGGGGCTGCTCCCCTTATACTGTGAGCCCTGAAGCCTCCGCAGCTGCTTGCAGAGTCCTGAGAAGATGATGGGGTCACTGGTGTGGTTGTGCACTGTGCACAGGCTAGAATCCATGCTTGACTGCTAAGCCAGGCTCTGACTTGACCTTGGCCAAGCTCTGTGGCTTCATCCCCTGCTTGGCAATGTAGCTACAACACACATCTCACTGGTGTAGCCATGAGGGTTAGTAATGATGCCTGGGCAGGTAGTTCAATGATGGCGCTCCTGCCTAGTGTGGGCAAGGATGCAGGCTTGACCCCCAGCACTGTGGAATTAACAAAGTAACTCATGTGCTATGCGTAGAATGGTGCCAGGGTTGGGTACACACCATGTACTCAACCCGTAGCTGTGATCTGCGGAGTAGGAAGTGGGCAAATACAACAGCCCATGAGCCAGTTATACCGATGTAGCCTCAATGTACTCCATACTTTGTCTCATGTAGTCACCATGATCATCCTGGGAGGTGCCCACCCTCAGACAGCCTCTTCAAACAGAGGATGGAGGCCCAAAGTAGGTCCTTACCTCCTCTCATGCCATGAACCCACTTTGTGGAGAGGCAGATTGCCCCATCCCTTCTGCCTAAGCTGCATAAGAGTTTGGGTGCATGTGTGTATAACGCACAT
Source organism: Ondatra zibethicus (assembly GCA_004026605.1). NCBI lineage: Eukaryota > Metazoa > Chordata > Mammalia > Rodentia > Cricetidae > Ondatra > Ondatra zibethicus. The sequence goes on along the minus strand of PVIU01002121.1, from coordinate 103,947 downwards.
GTGTGCATATCTGGGGGGAGCTATCAGGGGACACACAGTGGGATGTGAAGAGTGCTGAGCCTGGAGACAGAGCTAAGGGATCTCAGTGAGGCACAGCAGGTGACTTGACAGGGCTGATACAGTGTCTGTCAGGCAATGATGCTCACTGTAGCGATGGACACATTCCTAGAGCAGACTCAGGAGAGTAGGAAAGCTATATGTCTTTCTTCCTCCATCTCTCTGCAGACGCTGCCTCCTCTAATGTTGAGGGAGGACACCTCAAGCCCCTCTGGCTAATGTTCAATGTATGAGCACTATTCTGGAGGCACCCTCTCTCCCTGTCCTTGGTACCCTCTGTGAAAGCCATGGCAGAAACAGCTCAGGCCATGAGCACACTGAGCCTGGGACTTGGTCCTATCCTGATCAACTTTGGGAAGTTGCCTATCCTCTTTATGTCCCACCTTCCTCTTCAGTAGCAGGAAGCTTACCTTTAGGTGATGTGCTTGCTAACTTAATGTCAACTTGACACAACCTATCTGAGAGGAGGGAAACTAAATTGAGAAAGTGGGTGATAACATCCCTGGGATGGGATATATATATATCCCCTTCCCGCAGCATATCAACAACAACAACAAGAAGAAAAACAGGATGAACAAGCCATGAAGAGCAACAAGCCAGTAAGCAGCCCCCGCTCCATGGCCTCTACCTCATCTCCTGCCTTCAGCTTCCTTCAATGATGAACAGAGACATGGAAGTGCAAGCGAAATAAACCCTTTCCTCCCCAACTTGTTGTTTTGGTCATGGTGTTTCATAGCAGCAAAACCCTTACTAAGACAGGTAGGAAAGGCCTCTCTGCGAGGACACACTTGATAGCAAAAGTAGCAAGGGTCTCCCAAATGGGTGCTGTGCTTACATGTGTAAAGCAAGGGTTTGGCCTCTAGTCCTGCCATAAAACAACGAACAAGTCCATGAACTGACTTATGCAAAGCCCCTGGCAGGGTGTGTGGCATACAGTGGGCAGGCTTCTGGCCATCAGATGACCTTCTCATCCGGGCGGTCCAGCCAGTGCTTACCTTGGCAGATTGCTCTGTCTCTCTTAGCCTAGTCCAGGGATGTCTGGGGGTGTTTTGTCTTTCAAGAAAGTCAGCCACTGATTAACTTCTTGTTGGGAGTGAGGTCAGTCTATTTCTGGGACACAGTGGGCCCCAGAATTACTGGTTGGGGTTTCGGGGAGACTGGTTTTCCTGAACTGTGAAGGGTGTTGTATGACGTATGGATCTGGGGCTTTAAAGTCTCCCCACCTGCCACCTAGTGTGGAGACAGAGCCCCTGGGTCCTGCACTAAGCGGCTTAGAGAGAAGCAGGAGCCCCAGGTAGGTGGCACTGCCTGGGATGAAAGAGATACCCAGGGAAGCTGAATTTGGCCTTGGGAAGCCAAGGCTTACTTTTATCTGGAATCCGGGAACAGAGCCCGGGTTAGGGAGGGACCGATGGGTCACTCATTCACTAGAGAGATCACATACGAGGACAAGGGCATATGGCCATTGGCTTCTTCACTTGTGAACTGCGGTGAGCCTCAGCATTCCCCTAATGGTCTAGGCTGCCTGGTGTATGGATAGTTAGAGATAGCAGCTCGTCTCTAAATGGCAGGTGTGACCTCCATTATCCCCTGCAGGACTCCAGCCCATTACTAAGATACCCACCTTGCTCCTGATGCCTGCTTGCTCTCTCTTCCTTGTCTTACCCTGGCAAGGGTCTAGGGGCTACTCACCAGCCTGTGGCATGTGGCTAATGGACTGAATCTCAGCACTCCATTGGTCTAGTGGCACAACGCTCCATTAGGATGGCCTGGTAAAATGTGCGTGCAGGTTCCTGATGGCAGCAGGAACTGCCATCCTAAAAACATGTAGGAACATGAAGCAATCAGCTTCCTCTTTGACCCAGTAACGACTGCACGGTTCCATATCATGGGCTAGAGCGAACAAGAGCCTGCGTATCATGGCCTGTGAATAAGCAACCCGGTCTGTGGCAAATAAAATGGGAAAGTTGAACTACAGTTGGTGTTTAGTTGAAGCTGGATATTAATAGCTTCAGGGATGGGCTCCAAAGGTCTAGAAGAGAGCAATGAGCGGGAGAAAGGGAGCAGAGAACACTATTAACATCCAGTTTCCTTAGGACATCCGAGGAATGTCTGGGGTACTACTCTCTGGTCTTTAGGATAGAAAGCAAGAGGGAGGGAGGGAGGGAGGGACATAAGGCTACTGCCAGAGATGCTGATGCCACCAATTCTTAATGAAAGCAACTTCTTCTAGTAGTGGAGTGAAGTTCCAGCCCAGCGGTTCACTGTCTGTGACTTGAATGTATTGAAACCTGAGCATCCCAGGGCAATTTGAATTTCTCTCCCACCTTGCATTATCTGGACACATGTCCCTGGCTCAAGCCACTACTATTCCCTTATCCATGACATCATGTACATTAGCTGCTGGCTACCTCACCAGACTCTCCTGGACACCATCTCCCTCTTATTCCTCCTACAGGAGAGAGGGACATGTCGAACCTTTGTTAGGTGTATCATGGGGGCCAGCATCCATGTCTTCATCTCCTAATGGCTCTCTGCCCTCAGTTCAGAAGTTGACTTCCAACTCCCTGGTGTGGCAGCCACCAGCCACTCATGTACCCACTTGGAATATAAGGTGCTGAGTTCCTTCCTGGGAGTGTGAGTAACTGTTTAGTTGTTGTGCCAGAGTGACCATTGGTGGGTTTGTCATGGTAGAGTCAAGTCAGGGTCACTGCCAAGATCCAGGACTCCTCAGGCTGAGTAGATGCTAAAAGTAAAATTTCTTGGAAATTTTCTTTTTGGTCCCTCAAACACATGCCCTGGATACTGGCTAGGGAGACAGGAGGCTTGAGGACAAGACTTTGTCCTGTTAGAATTCCCTGAAGATCTTGGGCCAATCATAACTGTTTTCTGAACTGTATCAGCATCATCTGTTGAGTGATGCTTTGATCTGAATCACAGGCCTCAGGTTTCAGCCACTGACAGAGCCATCAGGGCACTTGTGAGATGACTGGATACCATCCGGAGCTCATCATTCAGTTCCAGAAGAGTCCCAGGTGATCTGCTGGTGGTCCAGATATGGCTTTGAGTCCTGCTGCTTCCCAAATGCTGATCTGTTTGAACATGACCCTGGGAGAATCTGTTAAGAAGGCAGAATCCGGGGCTCCTTCCCCCAGACTTGGATTCCATTCATGGGATAAATCCATGTCATCTTATGCTTCTTAGTGAATCTGATGTAAAAGCCATGTCTGGGAATCCCAAGTTGCATAGTCTCCAACATTCTTCAGGTTTTAAAAACAATTCTGTGGAGTGAATAATGCATATTTAATGTGTTCCATTTGATACATTTTTGGCAAGGTGATTCTTTTGTTTGTTTTGCTTTGTTGTTTGAGGCGGGATCTCATTGTGGATAAACCCCTGGCTGGCCCGGTACTTGCTGTGTAGTTCAGACTGGGCTTGAACTTGTAGTCATCCTCCTGCTTCAGCTTCCCAGGTGCCAGTATTATGAGTGTGTGCCACCACACACAGATAAGGTTGGCAGGTAGACAATTGTGAACCATGATTGTAATTAAACCACTGAATACATCCATCCCTCTTCCAAGTTATCATACTCCCTCGGTCATTCCTCTACCTGCTTCTTCCCTCTACAGAGGCTTCAATATCCAGTAAATAGATGGGGAGATGAGGTCTCTCAGGCCCTGACAGAGAAGGTGCACACAGCAAGTATCATTTCCCGTGGACAGAGCAGGAGAAAGCAGGCATGATCTTGGAGAGGGGACTAGAGAAGTTCTTAGTTGGCAAAGCCGAGCCTGTGGGCAGGAGTTGATGTTATGAGTGCCAATGAACTCTAAGATTATATAAGAAAAAGCCCTGCTGCCCTGACAAAAAAGTCAGGGAAGGAAAAAGAGAGGAAGAGCTAAGTTTCAGAGGACTCAGCGGTGAGGAGTCCCTATGAGGAAAGGAGGAGGCCTTGTTAACTGAGGCAAAGACCACCCTGGGCAGACTGAAAGCAGGGTTTCCCTGGCATGGCTTGGGCTGTCATCTCTGTTCCTTCTCTTGTGTCAGTTTAACAAAGCACCCAAGAAATGTCAGGCACCGTGCCAAGCCCCAGGGAATGGGTCTCAAGTGGGACATAAAACGGTCACAGACAGTCGTTCCACACTGTGGTGGAAATTGTCACAGTCTAGCTGGGGCACGGCCAGTGCTGTTCACCCACAGCTGGGGTTTCTGCCAGGACCTCCTTATGAGTGGAGCCCAGGCTGGGGGTGGGGTCAGAACTGGGCCAGCTGGGAAGTACCTCCTCAAGGAAGTCACCATCGGGTCTGAGGATCTGATGGAGATAAGGAGGAGACAAGGGCTCTGGAGGGTTACCAAAACTACGTTACCTCAGAGAAGCAGTGCTTAGCTGTGTTCAGGACAGGCAGCAGCATGAAACCAGGCCCAGGAGGACTTCTGGAAAGGAGTGGCAAAAAACTCCCCAAAGGAAAGGAGACTTCAGCCTCCCTCTGTGTCCTTTCTGTGTGCATCAGACCACCTGTTTTGTGTGTGTGTGTGTTGCTCTACTGTTCACTATCTGTTTGTTCAGTGTGTCAACTGATTCCCTGCCATGAACTAGGCACCCTCTTGGATATGTTAGTAGTGAGCTAGGCAGACAGGGTCCTTCCCATGGGTTTGTGTGTTGGTAGGAATTAGGTTTTTCCAGGTTTTCTATAAAGACCTGAAAAAAGAGCCTTTGGGTCTACTGTGGGATGGGAGACACCCTGAATAGATGGCTGCCCCGGAGCTGCCCCAGCTTTCCATGTCGTCAATGCATGTGTGAGCACTGAGTTGCCGTTGAGTGGGAATAAGTGATCAGTATTGCTCCAGAGTGACCCAGAGGACACACACCCAGGAGCTTGTTCTAGAGGCAGTTTCTGGGTTCTGACCACCTTGCTGTGATTCGGTGATTAGGAATTTAAAAAAAAAGCATCTGATTACATTTTTGGTGTGTGTGTCTCTGTGTGTGTGTGTGTGTGTGTGTGTGTGTAGAGACAGAGACAGAGGCAGAGAAACAGATAGAATAAGTTGCTGGAATTGGCCCTTTCCTTCCACCATGTGGGTCCTAAAGATGGAGCTTAGAACTCAGGCTTGGTGGTGGGTACCTTTCCCATTGAGCCATCTCACTGGCCCATTGACCAAGGGTTTTGAGAGAGGTTACACACTAACTTAACAGGTCTACAAAAGCTTTTCATTGCAAGATACACCCCTAAAACATAAACCCATAGACATGCAACCTAAATACTTGCAAGGTTAGTCTGCCTAAGGACCAGCATCTCATCTGGACACAGCATCCCTGTCCCCAGCAGTGTTCTTGTTTTCGTTCGGCCTCTTGCCTCCCTGCACTGAGGGTAGCTACCTTCATGGATCCAAATTCCATTAATCACTTTCCCTCTTTTGTTGAACTTTACATAATGAAGTTATACAGTGCGTATTCATTTGTGTTTGACAAAATTTCCCTCCATGGTCTTTCTGTGCTTTATCTGTATTGCATGTTTGCAGCTCCCTCTTCCCGTTGATATGTAGTATTTCTTTGTATGATTATACACAACTTATTTTTCCATTCGTCTATTGATGGGTATTTGGATTGCTTCCAGTCGGGCCATTAGGAATAGTGCCTGTGAAGCTTCCTATATTATGCGGTGTACGATGTACGTGCCGTAGAATAGGACGCTGGGTCAGAAGGTCTGCCCATGTCAAATCTAGGAATACTGCCTGAAGAGAGGCTTCTGTGGTAGTTTCCAGTGATCTGCCTCTTGGTTACCTTTCCCATGAGCCTTTGCTAGGCTTATCTGCTCACCTTTAGTAAAAAGAGAAAAGAAGTACAGAGCATCGCTTCTGGGATGGCTGTGGAAAGACAGTGACTTCAGCCTTGTACACTGTCTCTGGCTGACCTACTCTGAAGAAAGCCCTGTAGGATGCTGGGAACTGTCCTGCAGAAGGACCCCCATAGTAAATACCCAAGAGATCTCATGAAGAATATAATCCGTCCAACAGTCAGGTGAGTGAATGTGCAAACTCACCCTTTCTTCATCAAACCTCAGATAATGCCACAGCCCCACCTAAAGCCTTGACAGCATTGCCTCAGACAGTTTGGGGTAATTTGTTACATGGTAATAGATAGCTAATACACTGCCAAGCTCTTGTTTAGCAGGACTGTACTCATTAATAGTCCTGCCAAAAACGTCAAAAGTCCCAGTTGCTCTATGTACCTGCCAACACATGATATTGCCTGTCTTTGTAATTTTGGCTGTGGCGATAGGTATGTGGCAATACTACATTAAGGATTTAGCTTTTGTTTCTCTGATGAATGGTCAGTTGGGCACTATGTGTTAATTAGTCATGCAAACATCCCCGTTTATGAAGTATTCCTTCACATCCTTTGCCTGTTCTTTCTAACATATAATTTATCTTTCCCTTGCTTGTTTGTAGAGATTCGTTTTATATTCTGGTTATGAATTCTGTGTTGGATGTCTGTTTTTCAAGTATCCTCTTCTATTTATGGCTTATTGTTTTATCATATTTTCTTTGTTTTATCAGTATATTAAAATATTTTTAAATTTCTAGAAAAGATAAGAGAATAATTAACACAAAGATTTTACTATAACCCTTCTCATATATACCCCTTCTGTTCACATTCAGCCTCATTTATTATTTGTTCCCTCTACACACACACACCCACAGAGAGAGAGAGAGAGACAGACAGACAGACAGACAGACAGACAAATAGAGAGATAGAGAGAGCTTTTTTGAAACATTACAGAGTACCTCACATGCATGATGGTTCTTATTCCCAAGCAGGTGAGTGTCAAAGTGTCTATCTGAAGAACTGGTCTACACAAAACACTAGAGTTACCAACATCAGTCAATTTACCCCAATCTAATCTACTATCTATGTACTGATTTTCTCAGTTGATCTAATAACATGCCTATGACATTTTCCCCTCCAGAGTCTAGGATCAGGCATTGTATTCAGTTGGCATGCCTCTTTAGTATCTTATAATTGAGAACATTCCCATAGCCTTTCTTTGTCTTTTATGACACTGACATTTTGAAGCATACAGTTCTTCCCCTCTTCCCACTTAAATAGAACATTTCTTATTATTCTCCTGATATTTTATTATGACTAGAGGAAATCTTGCACTGTTGTCTGGAATTGCATGTAAACAGGCTTGCGTCCTTCTTGGGGTCACACACCTGGAGCTATTCAATGCCCCTTGCAAGTGATACCGAGTTTGGTCACCTGGCTAAAGTGATGTCCAGTGCTTTGAATAGAGACATTTTTCTCTTCTTGAAATGAATAAGCAAACTCCAGGGGTTTGCAGGCCAAGACCATGCAAATAGTTTGATTCTCACTGAAGTGTCTACCAACTTAGCATGTGTTGTTCTTTAAGGTTTGACTCAGTCTTCACTGCGATGCTGAAGGCTGCTATTCTCTAACCCAGTACTCTCTCCACTGTCTCCTGCCGCCAGTCAGCTGCATGCACGAGCAGAAATACTCCCTTTGAAGTAGTTTAATTGGTTCTATCTTCTCTCTTTCTCTCCTATCTATCTCTCTATCTATATCCATCCATCCATCCATCCATCCATCCATCCATCCATCCATCCATTACCTATCTGTTTATGGATTTTTGGGACAGGGTCTCTCTATTGTATCCTTGACTGGTGAAGAACTCATGATCCTCTTGCCTCTGTCTCCGGGCTGGAATTCCAAGTGTGAGCCACCATACTTAGCTTTGAAAGCACTGAATTTTAGTAAATCTAAAGTGGTAGAATTTCCCTTTATATTTTGTCCTTTTTGATATATTTTCCTTTATGATGCTTTTGTGTTCAGTTCTAAGAAGTTTCGCCTTCCTTATGCTCTTGACTATCACCGCCCCCCACAATGTTTTCTTCTAAAAGCTTTAGGGTTAGATCTTTGGCAGGAGGGTTCAAAAACAGGGAGTTGTCCCAGAAGGCTGTTTAAGAAGGTGAACCTAGGTTAAAATCCTAGAGCCCAAGTAAAAAGCTGCATGGCTTTGTGCATCTGTAACTCCAGCATTATAAAGGGCAGAGCTAGAAGGACTAATGGGGCTTGCTGATTACCAGCCTAGCTCCAGGCTCAACAAGAGACTTTGTCACAAGGGAATAAGGTGGAGAGCAATAGAAGAGAACAACCTGTGTCCTCCTCAGATTCTGTGCATGTGATACACACACACCGAACCTAAAATAAACAAGCAAAGGGGAGGGTTAGAAGATGACTCAGCTGGTAAAGTGCTTTATGTGCAAACATGAGGGCCTGAATTTGATATCCTAGATTCCACATAAAAATATGGACATGTGACATGTGTCTATAGTCCCATAACTGGGGAGGCAGTCACAGGAGCATCCTTAGGGTTTGCTGGACAATCACTCCAGCCCAAGTTGAGAGTTCAAGGTTCAAAGAAAGACTGTCTCCAAAAGTAATGTGGTTGGCCAGTGAGATGTCTCAGCTACTGCCTTCCAAGCATGATGGTCTGAGCTTGATCTCCGGGATAGACATGCTAGAAGGAGAGAATTGGAAAGAACTGGTTCTCATAGGTTGTCTATATACACTGTGGCACATGTATATACACACAGGCACACACACATAATAATAAATAAATAAACAAACAAACAAACAAACAAATAAATAAATGTAAAGCGGTTTCCAAAGAAGGTAAAAAGCAATTAAGGTATTGATCTTTGGCCTCTACTTGCTTGTGTACAAATGACCATGTATGCACAAAAACAAACAAACCCCAGAAAAGATTCAAAGGTGCTCTGGCCAACACTGAAATCTTCTCTGGGGTCCTTATGTATGCTCTTGAAGGGATCAGCCCCAAAATAGCATGTCACCAGTCAATCATGTGTCCTTTCTCTTCCCTAAACGGTCATGTGTGTCCTGGAACTCTGACCTGCTGTCTCCTCGTCCATACGGTGTGACTCACTCTTTGCGCTTGTCACTCTACTGTGTATCAGCTCCCTCCCTGAGCTGGTGCACAGCTCTCCATCATTAAATAACTAAAGGATTACTGTCCCCTACGTCACATGTGGTAAACAGTCAGACACAGGCTTAGGACAGCTCATTTAGTTTTCACGTGGTTCTAATTGTTACTTTGCTCCAGGATGGTTTCAGGGTTCCTTACTCACTAGGCCATACCATCCTGCAGATAGAGGCAATCCAACACAGAGACTCTGTGAGGAACACATTAGACACAGAGGAATGGGAGACCATTGAGAGTCAAGCAAAGGCTCTAAGAGGCTGGTCCCCTGAAGACTCACCTAGTTAGTTAGTGACCAAGAGGAGGAGGGTGAAGCCAGGTTGCCAAACCCAGGCCTCTGTCCTGCCCAGGTCACAGTTGACCACCCAGGCCATCAAACTCCTCATTCTGCCCAGTCCTTCTGCCCCACCTCTCCCTCAGCTAACCAGTGTTTTACTTGATATCTCCCTCCTCACTGCAAAGGCAAAGATACCTTCTTCCTGCTGGAAATCCCTCATTCTCCCTTGGAGGAGTCACTTCCTCAGCCAGCCTGAAGCATTCATTTCTTGAAAACACTTCCAGTTTTCCCAGATGCCCCTGCAGGACAGGAAAGAACAGATTAGAAGCAAGAGAAGCTGCAGTCCTTAAATCACATGTTGGGCCAAATAACCAAAGAATCTTTCCCAAATTTGTCAACGGTGGTACTGGGCCTGGCTGCCCAGTAATGGCTCACTCTTGATGACAGATCTCGAGCAAATGCGTTTTGGAAGCAATCAGTATATGCTGAATAGGATCCCATTTTACAAGCATTTTATCTACTCTTAAGGACATGGGAGATGAGGAAAACAGATAAGCCTCTCTATTAATATTGATTAGACCATTATATATCTGGAAAAGAGATTTTAGTCAGAGATGATTGCATCTCACCACAGCAGCCTTCCTTCCTGAGTCGAATTGTTTAATCTGTGCTCAGCACCGGGGTGTGTTGGGGGGAGGCACAGGCGGGCTTTGGGCCTGCACAGTGGGCAGTGGGCAGCAGAGGGATGCCAGCTGAGAAGGGCTAAGAGGCACTTAGCTTTCTTTCTCTGCAGCTGTACACAGGGCTCAGAGAAGGGAGCATCCAAAGAGGTGACAGCAGCAGAGAGGACGGAGGTTAGGCTTTGGGATGAACGCTCTGCTGTAGAAGTTCAGAAGCCCGAGCCTAATCACCTTTTTTGGTGGGACAGCTAAAGAGCAGGGCAGAACCAAAGGTCATAATCAGGCCTTGTCACTACTGATACTCAGAGAAAACAGCAAACATGAAATGTATTTGTCCTTGGCATGCGGTGGTGCATGCCTTCAATCTCAGCACCAGAGATACAGAGATGGGTGGATCTCTGTAAGTTTGAGTCCAACCTAGACTATGTAGTGAGGTCCAGGCCAGCAAGGGCTACACCATGACATCCTATCTCAAAAAACAAAAGAGAACAGAACAAACAAAAAAGGAAAGTTTGTCCTTGGGCTGAGGTAGGTGACTAGCATGCAAAGATCCTGGTTTTTGTTCCTTGGCATAGCAATTGCAAACAAATATAAATAAATAAATGATTGTCAGTAATCAAAATAGTGCAAATTTAAGTTTAAACGACAAAAAAATTGCTATCAGATTGGCAAACAATCTTCTCAAACAGTGACAACAGCCAGAGGTAGCATGATGATGTAATAGCTCCTGCTGTCTTGAGTTCCTGCTGGGATGGAAGTGAGGACGGTCAGGAGCAGCCCAAACCCCTGACTGAGTAAAGTCCTGAGTGGGTGTGTGCGGTTGACATGGGCATGGCCATGTCAAGAACCCAGGAGCCTCAGGCTCACAGAGGATGCCCCTGGGGTGAGGTTCAGAGGCATGATAAAACCTTCCCGGGGGACCGACTGCCAGTGCTGCAGTATGTGCAGACTGTGTCCAGCATTGCTTTCTCCCCCTGAATGTTTACAGCCCGAAGACTGCTCCCAGAGATCTGCTAGCTCAACCTGTCTCCTTGATCCAGCTCTAAACCTCCTCCTTCAGCTGTGTGTAATAACCCCGCCTCCTCCTTCTGCTGTGTGTAATAACCCCGCCTCCTCCTTCATCTGAATGTAATAACCCTGCCTCCCCATTGAACTGCTATAATCTCTCTGTGTGTGTTAAAAATTGGAACAGATTTGTGTGAGGGAATGACAGAACACAGGATGCTTCTGAATTTACATTTTTTCAGAAGACAAGGTGATGTTACTTTCTGCCAAGTGAGGCCCTACTGCCTGCCACTCCCTGGTTTGAGACCTGGATGGAGACTACAGAGCAAAAGTCAGTCCTGGCCCTTGCATAATACACCACTTGAAAATGAAGCAAAGAAAATGCAGCTGTTTATGAAATGTGAAGAGTTTGAAAACAGAGGAAGTGGGAGTTAGGTGATTAGAGAAGGCTTTTCCTGGGCAGTGGTACTGGATGGAGTCATGAGGAAGGAAGTCATGACCGTGACAGAGCTCAGGACGAGCCACAGCGCGTGGCCATATGGCTCAGGAAAGTACTGCTTTAGAAGAGGATTTAAGGATGTGTGGAAAGTTTACACTGCCTCTAGAGTGATAAAATCAGAGTAGAAAACTGAAACAGCATTGGTGTGTGTGTGTGCATGTTCATGGGTGTGGAAGCCAGGGGTCAACCTCAGGCCTAGCTCCTCAGGAACCGTCTTCTCTGGATTTTGCTTTTGTTTGTTTGTTTGTTTGTTTTTGAGACAGGTTCTCATGTAACTCAGGCTGACCTCGAACCCACTGCCTAGCTAAGGATGACTTTAAACTTGTGACCCTCCTGCTCTCACCCCCACTAATACTACCATTACAGGTGTACACCACCACATCCCCCTTATTGTTACTGGGAATCAATGCCAGGCCTAAGCAAGCACTCTGATGAGTTGTATCCCTAGCCCCACCTATTATTTGGAGATAGAGTCTCTAGCTGGGACCTGAGGCTTACCCATTACGCTATCTGGCATGCCAGCCAGCTCCAGGGATCTGCCTGTTCTGCTTCTCCAGTTGCTGAGAACCACAGGTCGCCATGCATTTGTGTATGTAGTAAAACTTATCATTAAACAAATAATATTAATTCATTCACCAAAAGGACGTACATGATCACTCATATTGGTATCTTTAATCATATTCATTGGCTCAACAAACCTACTAGGACTATTACCACACACGTTCACACCAACAACACAACTATCAGCAAACCTAGGAATAGCAAGTGGCGCGTGTGTGCAGGCGTGTGTGTATATGTGTTCATGCACTAGGGTTGTCAGGCCTTCATGCTTATGTGGTGAGCACTTTACTGACAGAGCTAACTTCTTAGCCTCACCGCGCTATTTGAAGGAAAAGCTAATGTTTTTCCTTCTATCTAAAATAAACATCAAAATGTCACTGGTAACTCTTGGAGTGACCTATGTGCCATTTAATTTTTCTCTGCATTTCAGCATTTTCCAAATGTCTTATAATAGGCACCATTTTACAATGGAGGAAACAACAACAACAACAAAAAAAAAAAAACCATTTAAGAACAGTAAGTAAATCTTCCTTAAGAGGTGAGAGGCAGGAGTGCAAGTGGGAAAGAGAGACACAGGTGGAGGAAAGGGAAGAGTGGGGTAAGGCAAGCTCCACGTGAGCCTCTCTAGCCAAAGGACCTGAGTGGTGACCCCTCTTAGCTGAGGCCCTTCTGCCTTGCAAGGTGCATCTCAAGGCTTGCTTGGTTCTTTCATTCCTGTCAATCTCTTCTTTGCATGTTTTCCCTGGGCCTCAATAATAAGCTATGCACTAGGGTTTGAATGTGAGATGTCCCCCACCGGCCAAAGTGTTTCTTTTGCTGGTGGTGCTGCTGTGGGAAGGTGTGGAACCATCGGAGGTTGAGCCTCACTGAGAAACTGGTTGCTGCTAGTGGGCCCTAAAGTTTACATTCTGGTCCTGAATGCGTTTCCTACCCACTCTGATTTGTGATCTGCCCAGATGTGAAGCTCCCACAGCCACAGCTGCCAAGCCCTGCCCATCTCCACGCCGTTCTATCACAGTGCACAATGTCCTCTTGAACCTCAAGCCAAAATAAACTTTTCTTTCGTGTCATTTGCTTTGTTCAGGAATTCATCACGACGGGCAAGTCCCTAACCTTGTGCATTAAGAGTCTGAAAGTGAAGACTCCTTCCAAAAGACTCATGTGTGGAGACATAGCCACCAGGGTGGCATTTTTGAGAGGTGACTAGATCACATGTGCCACCATGAGTTCATCTGACTTCAGAGCAGAAGCGGGTGATAAGAGGCGGGGCCCGGCTGGAGGAAGTAGGTAACTGGAAACATGTCTTTGAAGAGGGTGTCTTGTCACCCCGTGCTTCTGGTGTCGCCTTCTATTTCATCATCTCTGTGAGGGGAGAAGCTTTCCTCCACTGTTGATGGAGGTTTCTGTCCCTCCCGGTCATGCAGCCATTCAGTCCCAAAGAAACACACAGAGACCTACATTAATTATAAACTGATTGGTCTATTAGCTCAGGCTTCTTATTCACTCACTCTTACATCTTAACCCATAATTCTTGTCTGTGTTAGCCACGTGGCTTGGTACCTTTTATCAGTGAGGCAGTCTCATCTTGCTTCTTCTGTCTGGGTGACAAATGCAGTCTGAGCCTGTCCTCTTCCCAGAATTCTCCTATTCTGGCTGCTCCGCCTATACTTCCTGCCTGGCTACTGACCAATCAGTGTTTTATTAAACCCATGCAAGTGACATATCTTTACAGGATTCAAGACCATTGTCCCACAGTACTCCACCATTCTGCTTCCTCCTCCTCCTGTAGCCTACAAACAATAGTGCCAGTTGACTGTGGCAAACCCTTAGAGACTGAGAGCCAAAGTCAGTCTTCTCTAATTCCCTTTCTTCCGGTTTGTCGCAGTGACAGATACCAACGAAACCAAAGGTGTCGTAGCCTATTTTATGCTGCCACACAGAATGCTACAGACTGGACAATTTTTAAAGGAAAATATCATTTTTAAAACCACACTGGAAGTTGAGACATTCAAGGTCGAGGAACCTGCCTCTGGCAAGGGTCTCTGTGCAGCTCCATCCCGTGAGAGAAGGCAGAAGTTCTAAGGGGCATGGTGTGAGAGAAGAAGAGATCAGACTCCTAGTTTTCAGGAGCAGTGTTAATCTGTTCATGAGGGCAGAGCCCTCACGGTATGGTCAATTCTTAAAGATCTTAACACTGTTGCAATAAGAATTCCATTCCTAGCACATGCGTTTGGGGAACCCTGGTGTTTGGGTTAGGCCTGTGGGAACCTCCTGGGAACTGAAGTGTGTGGACCCCCCAGACTCTGTTGCCTTCCTTCTCACCCCAGGGTTCTCCCGGCCCCCTCCCCCGTCTTGAAATGCTCTGTCTTCCTCAGAGGAGGGCATGAGTGTGGTTCCTAGAAGCAGGGGCTCTGGCTAAACCATGTGGGTTGGACTCTCGTCTCCAGCATGTCTCTTCTTGGTTCACTGGTCTCAGTGGAATGGGCCCTTATCAGAACCTGCTTGTACTTGGGGAAACTCCAGAGTGCCAGACATGTTTGGTTGGTGTGACTACAGTGTCTCAATGTTCATCTCCCTTCAGCATAGCCTCTTCCTCCCAGGCAGAGGGACCTGTTGACATGAGCATTAGACTGAGTCACTCCTGAGGCAACTGTACTATGGCCTCCAAGGGAATCTTCCCATGGATGGTTCGTGGGAACCTCTTATTGCTCCAGTATGTTAAGGTACGTACAGATGTACGACTAGGAGTCTGATAAACGGTCTTTGGAGAGGGGAAAATAATATGTTTGGAAAATTAGAGCGTAACTTGGCTACAGGTTCCAGAGGGTGATAGGAAAGTAGCCAGACTGGCCAAGGAGACCAGAGAGTGCCATGAATAGGACTGTGCATGCATGTACATGCAGGTGTCTATGTGTGTGTGCGCACACACACGTGTGTGCATGTGCGTGTGTAGCAGAGATGACAGTTGAGACTCCAACATGAGATAAGATGATCTGAAGTCTGGAAGATCGGAGAGGTAGTCTCTGGACTCGGAGGGAGTTCCTGAAGGCCCTTTGGGGAGCCAGTGGACAGCAGGAAGTGTAAAAAGTACCTTTAGGGAGCTGAGGGGGTCTTCTTAATGTCCCAGTGGGGTAGAGCCTAGTGTCAACATATGAGAAACAGAAAGACAAGTTGCTGGGGTCTTAGAGTAAGGGGTTTGATTCATCATGTGGGTCTGTGAGTCTTTGCCGTCACGGAAGGGAGTCAATGATGGTGAAGGGGAAGCACGTGGTGTGTGTGTGTGTGTGTGTGTGTGTGTGTGTGTGTGTGTGCGTCTAGTTCCAGTTTTGGGGGGCAGACAAGGGAGCCCAGGGCCTTTCTTCTGAGATGGCTTATGTAGAAAAACTATTAGGGTAAGGATAAGGTTAGGACTATTATTTGGGGTTCAAAGACAGTAAAAGAATGCTTTCATTTTTTATATATGAGGTAACAGCACAAAAGAAAAATCTCTTTCTGTCCCAGTGTGTGTGGAACTTTTTCTACCAGATCCTGTTTGAAGTCTGCTGTTCCCCCAGAAGCCCTCTCATCCTTCCTGTGTTGTTGTGATCAGTCCCTGTTTCAAGTCCAAACTGGCTGGGCTGGCCCTCTTTGAGACTTGGTTTCTTCACCTACAGGTTAAAATGACATGACTGTGGCCCTTGTAATGCATAAGAACTTGTGGGAGCAGGCAGGACCAGAGGGGGCAGCAGTCAACCCCAGCCGCATGGCAGGAGGCTGAAGTCTGCAGGATGTTCTGCTGGGGCCTTTCTACTCTTCCGTCATGAACACCACAATTCTAGGGACTACACCTGGCCCCCTTGACAAATGGAGAAATGGAGGCTTATGGGCGGTGAGTGTCACTTGAGGATGTCTTGTGGGAACCTGGAAGTTGTTGGCTGCTACCTTACTTGGTTGTGGGAGTAGGGGACCCGGTTGCACATCCTCACAAGAGCCTCGGGAAGACGCCCTGGCCTCTCTGATCTCTGACTTAGCTCTTTCCGGCTCTAGCTCTTTCAGCCCTGAGAAATCTCAGGGTTCTGAACTCCACACTGTGTTTTCTCTAGGTCAAGGACCGAAGCATTAAATCCCCACAGGGTCAGGCGGTCATTAAGTGGAGTGGGAAATGGCCAAGCCAGTGCAAACACATCTGTTGCCAGAGTGGCAGCAACTGCTGCTCCTGTGGAGCACGGACTGCTCTGGAAACAGCTGGAGCTTCTTGGCTCCAGCTGGTCAGCACCTCTGGAGTTGGGGCTCAGTGTGGTCAGCGGCTCTGATCTTTTAAGAGAAGCTTGATTTCTAAAATATCAGTCCAAACCCATTTGATCTCAGCAGCACTTGGAAACAGTATGTGGGTAAATAAATGGAATAAACTCTGACAAGCCTCATCTTTGTCAAGGTCCAGGCAAGCTGGGGTGAAAGTCATCCATGCCGTAGGCATGTGGGATGCTGGTTCCTCAGTGAGCCATGGCTTTCTGGAGTGGGATGGAAGCTTCCCAGAGCTCCTCCCTGCTGCCTCCCCACCACCTCCCCAATACACTTTAGCATATCCAAGGGTGGGGTGGGTAGAGATGGGAATGAACTCAATTTCAGACCTCTCTGGGTTGTTTTCTAACTGAACTTTGAACAGCAGTGTGAAATGGCACCCTGTTAGGGACAGCAGGCCCCCATGAATATCCTTTGTCCCCAAATTTTTCCAAGAAGATTGGAGAGTTAGTAGCTGGGTGAGGTGTATGTCCACCATGTTTAAATATGAGCAAGAAGCAGGAACCAATCGTCACTAGCTAGATAGAAACAGTAGAACCTATAGACAAGAGAAAGAGCCATGTGACTTCAGGTGCTGCATAATCAGACACTGACTACAAAACAAGCTGTTTCCCATGCTCAAAGAAACAAGGAAACAAAAAAATGCCAGCTTGAAAACTGTCATCATGGGAATGAAAACTGAAAATACATAATGGTTTTTAAAAGGGGAGGGGGTTCCAGGGGCTCGGAGGGAGGGGTCAGCAGTTAAGAGTCCTTACTGCCCTACCAGGGGACCAGACTTTGGATCCCAGCACCCCACATCAGCCAGCTCATAAATGCCCATAACTCTACCTCTAAGGGATGTGATGTTTCTCTTCTGACCTACATGGGCACCTGCACGCACGTGTGCGTGCGTGCCTGCGTGTACACACACACACACACGTGCTCTAACACACACACACACACACTCGTAAATAAAAATTTAGACATTTTAAAATGGGACCAAAGAGATGGCTCAAGTGATTATTCTCCCAGCTGGCACCAGTTCAGTTCCCCGTAACTCACTTCATGAAGCTCACAACTGCCTGTAACTGCAGCCCCCTGGCATCTGCCCTCTGCTGACCTCTGAGGGCACCTCCACACATGCAGTATACACACACACACACACACACACACACACACACACACACACACACGTAAACACATAGACATATAAATAAAAGCAAATCTTTAAAAAGGGATTCCGAAGGGACTGGAGAGGTGACTCAGCAGAACACTGGCTGCTCTTGCTCCTGGGTTTAGTTCCCAGCTCCCACTTGGGGGCTCACAACCATCCTTAACTCCAGTTCCAAGGGATCTGAAAACCACTTCTGACTTCCTTGAGTACTGGTCACACACATGGTACAAACATACAAGCAAAATACTTACACACATAAAATAAAACAAATAAATCTAGGCGGGGTGTGGGGGTGGGATTCCAGAACTAAAATATGTTTGTTGCAATTAAGAACTTGATGAACTGGTTTAATAACAGATGAGACACAGTCACAGAGGAAATTGCTGAACTGGAATGTAGGTTGCAGGAAACTGGAGTGTTGTCGATGAAATGACAGAAAGTTTAGAAATGAGAAGACAGGAAGGGCACAAAGAGGCTGAGTTTGCACTTCACTGAAGTCTCAGAGGAGCAGAGACAAGAGGTGGGAAAGGACAGAGTAGGAGGGGACAGGGTAGGAGAGGGGGACATCAGTCTACAAGTCACAAAGCTCCAAAAGTGGCTTGGTCCAGACACAGGAGCAATCAATCACCCACCGGCTCAGAGGGTCAGAAGCAGGCTGAAAATCCTGCGACTAGACAGGAACTGACTTCCCGTAAGGGGATGCAAAGCGATGGAAACAAAGTTTCCATTAGCAACACTTCCTGTTTATCCAGCCACTGCCAATTGGCTGAGTTGCTGCAAAGCCATCTGGTTAGAAAGTGAACATTCTTAGTAGTAAAGGAAATACCCATCCTTGAATGAAGTAACCTGTGTCGTGGACTCGGTGTCCAGGAGCCCGTGAGGATGGTAGGTTTAGGGACATAGGCAGTGGGATGGGTAATGACCCAAATGAATGCCTGGGGAGTTGTTGGCCTAACTGTGAAGATGGCCAACAGAAGGAAATTTGGGATCCACACAAACTCTGATGATCCAAACCGGCTTTGCAGAGTATTCAAGAACCAGACCTACCCAGTGTTTATATTTTATTTACCATAAGGAAAAGCTAATGTACCAGCGGGGGATGCCTGACCCTACTATAGAAAAGGAGAAGGGTCTGTGTGATGGTGTGAGCTGCAAAGAAGCCCTCTGGAGACCACCTGTGAGGTGGCAGTAAGAGATGAGACTGTCCTTGTTGTCCTACCCAGAGGTTAGGAAAGCTTGACACTTGAGCTTCGAGCAAACATGGCCACTGACGGTGTTCAGCCTTTGCAGCTCTCAGACGCCTTTGGGAATGTGATGAAGATCTCTACTATGAAAGTGTCCAGACAAACAGCATTCTCCATGAAAAGTCAAGACTATGCTAATTCCTATGAAATTCTCTGGGTGGAGAGGGTCTACTGAGTTCTGTAGGAGAAAGATAGCTCTTGCACTGAGCTGTGTGTGGTAAAGAGCCTCCAAGAAGCTGCTTGGTGGGGAATGGATCTCCTGGGGTCTTCAGAAGGGACATCAGTGAGTACAGGGTCCATGGAAGGTAACCCTTCTAAAGAAGGAGCCCCACTCCTGGGGAGAGGATCAATACTAGCTGTATTAGCAACCAAATCAGTAGGAAACAGGGAGGGTTCCTGACCTCACATGATGTTGCTTTAGTGGGTTGCTGCTTGCTAGGGCCATGTTCCCGCCTCTTCCACATAAAGCAACCCAGAGCCCTGACTTCCCAGTGTGCCTCAGACTGGCTCATCCTCCCAGGAACCCTCCAGGATCCTTGGGGATCCAGGCAGAAGCAGACTAGGTTTGATGACACTGATTCTGTTCTGGGATTTTCCTCTCTCTCTCTCTTTTTTCTTTCTTCTGTGTTTCTTTTCCATCTTGCCTTCCCCCTTCGCTGCAGGGCTAGCTCAAAGAGGAGGCGGTGGATGCAGGCACCACATACCGAACTCTCATTTTCTTTCGAGAGAAAAAAATTATGATTATTAAAGATTTAATCTTTGGATCTAAAAATATTGCAGTGCAAATGTTTCTGATCTCTCTCTCTCTCTCTCTCTCTCTCTCTCTCTCTCTCCCTCTCTCTCTCTCCCCTCCCTCCTTCCCTCCTTTCTTCCCTCCCTCCCTCTCTCTCCTCTCTTTCCTCATCACTCTGTCCTCAACTGGCATTGCTGATCATTGCGCTAAGGATAGGCATGGAAGGCACTGGACTCTCCAGCACTGAAAGGACAAATGGAATGAGGAGAGGTGCTGCTGGAGGGAGGGAGATGGAGGTATGTGGCATCCAGGGCCTGCTCTGGCCCCTGTGCCCTGTGAGTGGGGTGACAAGGTGTCCTCCGCCTGTGCTGCAGAAAGGCAAGCTGTTTCTCTGCACACGGAACTATAAGGTACACTTCTTCCCAGGGAATGTTTGGTTTGGAGTTTATTGATTCCATTTGCTGAAGTATTTTCCTTAAATATTTTTTGAGTCTAATGCACACCGTCTGCGCTTGTAATGGCTCTAGCTAGCCTTGTTTTTCTGCAGGAGCAATAAAGCAATTTGGAAGAGATGAAATTGAACTCAGAGGCATGGGGAGAGGGTGGCTGGAGATGCGAGCCAGAGGAGGAATGGGCTCCAGATAAAAGAGTAGGAGGTGGGGAGGGCCAGCGTACCAGAGCAAAAAAGCCTTGTGGGTATAGAGAGATGGAGAGAAGGAAGGAAAAGAAGGCAGGCAAGGGAGGAGAGAGGAAAACACAGAAACATGGAGGGAGGGGGAAGAAAAAGGGGGAAGGAAGGAAGGTAAGAAGGAAGGAGGGAGGCAGGAAAGCAGGCAAGTAAATGACTATAGTACAGCTACTAGCAAGTTTATATGACCTAAAATTCTGTGTGCGTTAAGTCTGTGGGTGACCTTCTGATGTGGTTTGAATGTGGAATGTCCCACACTTGTTTCCCAGCTGGGTGGTGCTGTTTTGAAAGGTAACAGAACCTTTATGGGGGATAAAGGAGCAGAGGCCTGCTTCAGGAGGTGGGCCACTTGGGGCAGACCCTAAGTTTTACTGTACTTCTTCTTTTCTCTTAGTTTCCTGGCCTGCCAAGATGTGAGGGAGTTCCAGCTGCTTCCCTGCCACCAGTCACCATGCCTTCTCCATGAAAGGCTTTAACCCCTTAAACGGGAGCACACATGTGATCCTCCTCCCTTCAATCATTCTTGTTGGGTATTTGATCACAGCAATGAGAAAAGCAGCTAATTCACTTCCCTTTTCTCACCTAAGCTTTTATTCAGGAGGCAAGATAGGCTCCTATGTTAGAGAACATGTGTCCACAACCCTGTCTCTCAGCATGCAACAGGCACATTTTATGAGCAGGGCAACTCCTAGGTTGGTCTCCAGTTGGCATGAAACAATCTCAGCATTCTTATCCTTCTTCATCCCAGCTCCAGTGATTGGTTAAGGAGAAAGCACACAGCCTAGGACCAAGCCAATCGGTGCCTAGGACTTGTCCATGACCTTTGGCTCAAGAGCTACCTTGTGATGGAAGCTGGTTCAGTTAGGGAAGGACTGGTTCAGTCAGAGAGGGATTTTTGTTCATAGTTGTATAAAGTCATCTGCTTGTGTGGGGGAGGCAGTGTGGGAATGAGGCTGATCTATGAGAAGGAGAGAGTAGAGAGAATCACAGAATATGGAGTTGCATCTTACTGACAGCAGAAATGTCTGGATCAAACTTACCCTGAGACCTACATTTCCTCTGGACATTCCAATTCCATGAGTCAATAGTTCATGTTGCTGATTTTCTTTCTTTCTTTCTTTCCTTCCTTCCTTCCTTCCTTTCTTTCTTTCTTTCTTTCTTTCTTTCTTTCTTTCTTTCTTTCTTTCTTTCTTTCTTTCTTGTTTCTTATACATACATAATGAGTTTTGGTGTTTTCACACACACCCCATTTTCTCTCTCATTTCACCCACCACTCTCTCACCCCTTCTTCCCAGGAGCTCCCCCACTGCTTTCCTGACTATGTGTGTATTCACTTGCAGTCCACTGAGTTTAATCAGGGTTGTTTACGAGAATGTGGATTGAGGGTGGTTTTGATGGACTATGGGCATCTCAGCACTGAAGAAAACCGACCCTCCTTTCCCTAGAACCACCAACTGTCAGTAGTCCCCCAGGAGGGGGTGGGACTTCATAGGACCCATCTATGATGCATTGTTGATGTGCCCTAGCTTGTCTAAGTCCTGTATAGATAACCACAGCTGCTTGTGAACTGCGTGTTCACAAGTTCAATGACCAGCTGTGTCCAGAAGACAGCATTCTTCTCCATCTTCTGGTTCATTTTATTCCTGCTTCCTCTTCTCCAATGTTCCCTGAATGATTGAGTGAATCTAGATGTTTTGTTTAGGGCCAGGTACTCAACAGCCACTTACTGCCAGCACTTTGACAAATTAGTATCTTTATTAACCACTCCCCACTGTAAAAAACAAGCACATGAACAAACAAAAAACCAAAACTAACCAAGCAAACAAACGAAGTAAACCCCAAACTTCTCTGACCAAGGCTAAGAGCAACACTAATCTATGGGTACAAACTTAAGTATTTAAAGGCAGCTTGACCACATCCCTCTGGCAAAACAACAGTAGCTGAGCCCTTACAGTCTCTGGCCTGCTCAGACACAGGCTCTTAATCAAGCCTACAGGACTAGGCGCCAAGTTCTCTCCTGTGGGGCAAGCCTCAGATCGAATCCAAAGGTGATGGTTTACTCCTATAATGGTCATGCCACTATTGCACCACCAGGCACATCTTGTCTGGCAGATTGCTACTATAGTTTCTAGGGCTTCTGGCTGGGTAAAACTGATAATGACTTTTTTTCCCCATGAGAAGGTTTGCATAGCACCTTCTGGCACTATGAAAGCTAGCCAGCAGGGAGGAAGTTTCTAGGTCAGTTCCAGCTGATTTATCTGTGTCCTGCAATGAAGTGTGTGATGTCTTTAGAAATAGGATCTTATTACCCAGCTCTAGTGGGTAGCCAAGTTTCTTAAGAATTTTGAGTTAGATTTTCTTTTCTATATATAGTCAGTGGTAGTCTTTAAATTTGATATCGCTGTCCTTCCAATTAGAGGCCTCATGAACACTCTCTCAGAATGTGTCTGCAGGCCTTTGTAGGCAGGGTTCCAGGCGGAAAGACTGTTCTCTGAAAAACTCAATTCAGTCCCTAGGGCACGGATATGGGTGATAGGAAGAAAGGAGAGAGGAGCAGAGGCCAGAGAATCGGCATCCTGGATGGTCACTCTCTGTGGCTGTGCAAGCTCTTTTCTGATCAGCCCTTTGCAATCCAAGTGCCAATCCCCACAGCCTGTAGCCAAGGCTGGCCTCTCAAATTTATCACCCATTGCAGCAGAAACAGTGTTGGCCCCTCTCTGAGCACGCCCATCCCCCCAACGGCACATCTTCTCAGAATCCTCTCACCATTGCTACTACTACTACTCTTTGGAGACAGGGTCACATGTCTTATTTGGAACTCCTTTTGTGATTATGACTGACCTCGATTGATCCGTTTGCCTCTACTTTCCAAGTATTGGGATTACAGGCCTGTGCCACTTTGCCCTGCTTGGGGTTTTCTCAATTTTGCTTATTGGTCCTAGCCAGCCTCAAGTCCCAGCCTCAGTAACACCCATAAAACATCCTTGATTTTGATTTAACTTTCCCACATCTTTTTCTCCCATGGAGGCTCATCAGAAAGCTGCAGGAACTAAGGGTGGGAGGTGTGGCTGGGGTGAGGGGTTGGGGATATGGCCAGAGAATGTGTAGCTTGAAAATATTCCAATAACCTGTGTGTCCTTTCTGTACATCAAACTGCCAAGAGCAAAGCTAACTAACTGTTCTTGACTAGTAAAATTACACAGTGGGTGCAAGGAGACAGCGGTGTGGGGCCAAGGGCTAAAAGACACGTGGAGAACTTGCCCTCTAATTGATGAGCCCTGTTCCATGTGTGACCTTCTTGGGACCCTTGCACCTTTTCTGTGGCACTCTCCTGCACTCTCTGTGGGTCTTCTGCAGTAGTTGTTTATATATCAATCTGACTTGCTGGTTCGGTCAAGGAACCCAGGCCAGAGCTGATAGGTGGCCCAGGGAAATGGGAGGAGCCTGGGGGAGATGGGCGGGACTAGGGAAATTGGCAGCCTCTGGGATCCACACAAGCAGGGCTCACCTTTGCAGAGTGCTGGGGTGGTGGCGGTGGTGGTGGGTTATTAAAAAGTTCCGCTCTGAAGGCTGTCACCTTCACTTTTCTTTTAGATTCAGGAAAGCATAAAAGAACGTGTATGGCCGTGGAACAAAAGGTTGTTTTGCTCTTTTAAAGAGCATTGTTCTGCTCTTTTAAAGACTGTAGTGGAATCATAGTCTTGACGGGGCTAATTTGTAGAGATAAAATGCATTTGCACATTGATGAGGCGACACTGTGAATGACCAGGGCAAAGCTGGGAGTCTGAGCATCACAGAAGTCAACCTCTTGGCCCAGACTGGGGAGCTTTTCTGGTTGGATGATGGCATCCTTTTTCCTCTGTGTCACCACCACTGGAGCAAGTCCAGAGTAGAGCAAGTGGGAGCTGGGTATCCCCTAGTGCCTTAGTTAGGGCTTCTACTGCTCTGAAGAGACACCATGACCATGGCAACTCTTATAAAGGAAAACATTTCATTGGGGCTGGCTTACAGTTCAGAGGTTTAGTCCATTATCATCATGGCAGGAAGCATGGCAGCATGCAGGCAGACATGGTGCTGGAGAGGTAGCTGAGAGTTCTACATCTTGATCTGCAGGCAACAGGAAGTGAACTCACACTGGGCATGGCTTGAGCATATATGAGAAATCTCAAGGCCTGCCTCCACAGTGACACACTTCCTCAAACAAGGTCACGCCCACTCAAACAAGGCTACACTTCCTAATAAATAGTGCCACTCCCTATGGGCCAAGCATTCAAACACCTGAGTCTTTGGGGGCCCTGCCTATTTAAACCCCACACCATAGGCTGCTGAAGCCTGGGGATACTGGGCCTGGGACCTGCTTTCTGAGCATGGCCGGTGGCTAGAACAAGCCTCCAGAGCAGGTGCAGTTTGGTATGGCCCAGAATTAGACCTGGTGCAGACCTGGCTAGGCACGGTCTGAATCAGGGTCTCTAGTCTAGCACTGGTGCCTGCACTGGGGCTGGGAAGTCCCTCTATGGTCCCCGGACAGGGATTGTACAAACACAGGAAGTACCTTGGGGTCAGAACAAGAAGACAGTTGTATGATTGGAGGTGGTGGCAGTGTCAGGGGCTTCATCTGTTGGTGCCACTGGGACTCCAGGAAAGGTCAGGCAGGGCTAGAAGATGCCCGGTTGGACACCTAGGAACAGGTGGTTTGTGGATATTTCCTGGAAGCTGAAAAATTACCCAGAAGGCTGCACATGGATTTGGGGATCCACGCCCTCCCAAGGTTATCCAAGAAAGAAAGATGGAAGAAATAACTCCAATAGGGAAGTCACTTGGGGACAGGGAATATCCCTCTGGAATCTTCTATACGGAGAGAGCAGCAGCTCTGTTCCTGGGGCGCAGGTATGGCTGTTATGAGGGAAGACAAGGGTTGCTGTGACTGACAGTGCATTCAGCATGCATTCTGGTTGAGCTCTGTAGGCGTGGGGAGATTGGTTGGGAGTAATGAGCTATAAAAACATGATTTTATCTTTACCCATTGGAGATATGGGGTATGAGGGCTCCAGTGCTGGTATGTCTTTGATGAGGTCCGAAAGAAATTTCAGAGCACTGTGGGAGTATATATCTGATCTGGTTTGAGAGATCAAGGAAGGCTCCCCAGAGGAGGTAATATTTAGGTAAAATCCAAGACATGGGCCGGCTTTAGTGGGGTAGAGGGAGAAGACCGTGTTCTTTTAGGATGCAGAGAGAGTGGATGACCTTAGCTTCCTCATCACATATGAAGACCCTCTCTAGAGTGCCCCAGAGGACGCTGTCCTGTCTCCTGGCCAGGCTTCTTGATAGTTTGTTCTTCCTGGGAGTTGGTCCTTTGGTCTCTCAGCAAGCAACAGCCCCTACCTTTAGATGACAAAGGCCTTCAAACCTTTATCATCTGAGCAGGGATGGATGGGGACTTGTGGCCCCAAACCTCTCTAGTCCGTATGCCCTGCTGTTTAGTCAGGAGCTAAGGCATGACGCTGGCTACTCAATGGCCCAGAAAGGAGGCAATCACGTACCTTCCATCTGAGAGCACACACAGAGGAAACCCATTAGTGGCTGCACATGCACGCCAACCTCAATTAGTTGGTGCAAGAGCAAAGGACAGGGTGGATAAGAAGTGCTGGTGCCCAGCAGGGTGGAGCACACTACTTTCAATGTTCGAGGGTCCTTTCAAAGGCTAGTGTTGATGCGGCAGAGAACTGTGGGTATAGGACAAATGGCATTTTAGGGAACCTGCGAAGGAAGGCTAAGGAAAAGGCAAGCAGATATTCACTTCCTCCTCATTCATGCTTTGAAAGTAAATGATCCAGATTGGAATCAAAACCACAGGAGCGGGAGTTCTCTTTCAATGAATGCTTCTGGGCTCCTACAGGGCAAGGCAGATGAACTTCAGTCCACAGGCAGGGGAGAACTGACTGGCTTAGGCTGGCTCACAGGTAGTATAAGAGGGTGCTGAAGCCTGACTTGGCCTCTCCAGTCTAGGCCACCCTAGGGGGTTCTTAGTGGGTAGTGTCATGTGGATGTTTTCTGTTGTGTATATGGAGCTGAGACGATGGCCCAGGCTCTCCTGGCAACAGGGGGAGCACTGTCTATGGTGTACCTGATTCTTGTCCCTCTTAACCACAGGAGCCCAGCAATGAGTGGAGTTTCTACACCTTGACTACGTAAGAAGGCACTGTCTAGAGTCAGCTAGAATCTCAGGTAGCTTCCCAAAGTGATCCTCATGATCCTGGGCCATGGCCTCAGAGTGAGCTAGACAAGGAACGAACAATCATGAAGACAGACCAATGAGCCCGTGAGTCAGTGTTTGAGGGGTCCTGGTTAGGCTGATGCAGTCTGGCTGGCAGATTCCAGAATTTGCTGATCATTACAGCATCTCCCCAGATCCGTGAGTCCAGCTCCTTGCTAGTGCTGCTGGTCACATGACCCAGGGCCCTGGGCCATCTGCTTTGAAATGAACAAGGTGACACAGTTGTAACCTCCTACCTACCCCATGAAAATTCCAGAGGCGATCCACATGCACTAGCTCAGGCTTGCCCCTGATACCGGTGTCCACTATTGGGGATGATTTTCTGGCTACTGCTGATTCTTCCTTGTCTTCAACCTGGATGAGCTTCTGCTGCCTCGGGGCCAATTCATAGCCTCAGTGGCCTTAAATCCGGTCCAAAGTGGATGTTTTTAGGATTATTTGGGATCACCTATGTATGATGCAGAGGCTGTTGGTACCTCCTATTACTCCTGTAGCCCCATTGTTGATGGGTTTTTGATTTCTGGGTGTCTTCCTTCTCCCAGGGTGTGGATTCTCCCCTTCTCTTTCCTCCTGTGCTCAGGACATCATTCCTGCCTGGGCATGGCAGCATACACCTATCATTCCAGCACTGAGGAAGCAGACAGAGAGGAGTGTAAGGTGAGCCTGTGCAAGTTTAAGCCTAACCTGGGCTACAGAGAGAGACTCTCTCTAAACCAACCAACCAACCAACCAACCAACCAACCAACCAACCAACCAACCAACCAACCAACAACACATCTAAAACCAAACAAACAAGAACAAAAACAAACAGAAAACCTCAAACCACTAACAAAATAACCCATCTAAACCAAACTGAAGAAAACAAACACATTTCCTTTCTAGGGGGATATTTGATTTTAGTGAGTCCGTGATTGGAAAACAAACATTTCTTAATGGGTTCCCTTAGACCTCTTTCAGCCTGTCACCGTGTGCCAACTCAAAGGTTTGTGTCCCAACTCAAAGGTTTCAATTGCTCCAAGCACCTCTCAAGGACACTTCTTTTGTCCCCCTACCAATCAGACTTTTTAAGAGAGGGTTTCCTGTACTCCACCCTGGCCTTAGCTCCCTGTGAGTTCAAGGATGACCTTGAACATCTAATGCACTTGAGTGCAGAGATTATAGGACTGTTCCATTGCACTGTTTTATGTGCTGCTGGGGAATGAAGCCAAAACTTGCTGTGTACTAGGTAAGCGCTCTACCATTGGAGCTACATCTGAGCAAGCAGCTCTTGAGAGCTGGTAGCTGAACCTGAGAGACATAAGGATTTCTCAGCCCCAGGTATTCAGACTATCTCAGAGAAAGTTGGAACTGTCTTGACGGAGAGTTCGGAGCCAGTTCTCTCTGCCCGCCCCCCTCTTTTTTATTAACCCAGAGGTGGTGAATGACCTACTTAAATCACAGAGGTGGTGAAGGACAGTGCCTGGATTTAGACCTGTCTCCTTTGCATCTTAATGCAGCAAATTCCTGCAGAGAAGTGTGGTGTCAGAGGCACTCATTGGAGCCTTAGCTACTGCTCCTCCACTTCTCTGGCCTTGGAAACTCATGTCTTTCTCTTTACTTCCCCTTCTAGTATCTCTTAACCCTTCTGTCCACTGGATGCTTAGGATTCCACAGAGTGCCAGGGAGGCTCATGTCAAGGACCTCCCTGAATTTGAGCCAAGACAAGCAGCTGCCGGGATGTCCATCTCAGCTGGCACCCAAAGATAGCAGGAGTACACCCCTGAATAACCATGCTTTGTATCCCTCTTGTGGGCTGGGGTTTGGCTCAAGTGGAGGGTGAGCATCTGCCTGGGGTCCAGGTTCAAGCAGCAATGGCTGATCACCCAGGTAGCCTAAGGAGTCTCTGTGTCAGAGGGCCTTAAAGGGTGAGTATGGCACACTTTGGGGACTAGATCTAAATGGCTTAGAACCTACGGATAAGACACATATATCATCCATAGCTGCTTTTAGCCCCACCCCGTCCACAGGAGCTTTTGACGTCACCTTCAAGTTTGTGTAGAATTAGTAAATGTGAGTGCTTATGAGGGCTAAACTATGAGCCCGGCTAGGGTTGCAGTCCTTTCTGTAAACCCGAGGATCCATTTTTGAATCCCTGCCCCGTATTCTGGTCTACGCAGGTGTCCCCCTTTCCCAGCTGCTCCACCCAGTCCTCTTGTGCAGCCCAACTTCTCATGTAGTCTGCATGTGCTCAGCACACACCCTGGGCACCGTTGCTTCTCTGCCCATACCGAGGTCCTTAGTAACCACTTACAGGTGTGGGAAGTTCTTCTGTATATGTTTTGCTTTTATTGGTTAATGAGTAAAGAAGCTGCTTTTGGCCAATGGCTTAACAGAATATAGCCAGGCTGGAAAAGATAGAGATAGAGAGAGTAGGTGGTGTCAGGGAGACACCAGGAAGACGAAAGATGCCAGCTGCCAGCTGGAACCTTGCTGGTAGGCCACGAGCCTCGAGGTAAAATAGAAAATAATGAAAATGGGTTAATTCTGGATGTAAGAGCTAGCTAGCAATACCCTTAAGTGATTGGCCAAGCAATGATTTAAATAATATAGTTTCTGTGTGATTATTTTGGGAGTCTGGGTGGCAAGGAAATGAACAAGCCTCCTCTTACTACAGATTGGTGCTCTAACATGGTCGACTATATCCACATGAAACCTGACAAAGCCTAAAAAGGAATTCTGGACATGAAAGAACAGAGCTAATCATGGCTTAATGACATGGCTCCTTTAAGAGAGGTTTCCTGATTCAGCAGTAGCAGGAAAATAAAAAAACCAAAAAACAACCTTGCAGTTTTGAAATGATGGCTTTCCTGGGCACTATCTCTGGCTCTTTCAGGAGACCAAGCAGTTAAATGGGGTTTGTGGACAGAGCGCTACAACTTGCTTAATGGCAACATAGATCCACTGTGTGCCTAAAAATGGGGCAATGTATAGGACTCTCAGAGGCAGCGAATATGCCTCCACCATGTTGGGCTGGGTGGAGCAAGCAGGCAGGGCCTTGTTGGCCCTAGCCATGCCCACTTAGCATTAATAAAAATAGGCACTTCTGGTCAGAAAATAATTACAGATATACAACAGAACAGATTCAGACATAAAAGACATCTAAACGAGACACAGTATGTTTAAAAAATGTACGTAGGCTTCGAAGAGAGAAGAAAAAGAGTAAAGGGACAGTAATGAAATATAAAAAAGAGTACAGACAGTCATAGATTAAAGGAGTAAAGATAATAAAATAAATATTAAACTTGTAGAAAAAGTAATAGCGTAAGAAAAATAAGCCAAATAAAGATGAAATATACACAGAGAGACTGGATTATGTATATTATTGTGTTTTCTTTGAATTTTTTGACTGTGAAAGCGCTAAGTACAGAGAGACATTTCATTATATGGGCTGTTAAGCTAAACCAACCTATATATATATATAGATTTATTTATTTATTATGTATTCAGTGTTCTGCCTGCATTTATCCCTGCAGGCCAGAAGAGGGCACTAAATCTCATTACAGATGGCTGTGAGCCACCATGTGGTTGCTGGGAATTGAACTCAGGACCTTTGGAAGAGCAGGCAAAGCTCTTAACCACTGAACCACCTCTCCAGCCCCCAACCTATATATTTTAAAGATATCTTGATTACAAAATTTGGGTCTAAGGATTTGTTGTTTTGGAAAGGAGGTTCTGCTTTTGTTTCCACAGAAGATGAGAACCTGTGGATTTGTTCCAGACTAATGTGGTTTCATTCAAGACCCCCTGAAAGGTCGCTGTAAACAGCCCCAAAATTACTTCACCCAACAAAAAGCAGGAAGCAGTTTGGAGAAAACTACACCCAAATTCCGTAAATGATTGTTTATAAATGTTTGTTTACATTTAAAGGGGATATGATATAGAGATTAATACTTAGCATTTGTATGGATCTTGGTCTATTGATACAAATTTAAGGTCAGTTTTGTTGTATGTATTTTTCTGCTCTTGATTAAGGTATTGTGATTGTGCAGTTCATTTAAAAATGTAATGTATAATTAAGAAATATAGGTTAATAGATAATCATTTATAATAGTCAAGCTTGTAGTCATGTTGGTTAGGTTTTCTAGATATATAGAGATATATTTCAGTTAGATAGGTATTCTTCAAATCTTTCAGAGAACTTCAGAATATGGCATTTAAAATGTTTAAAAATTTAGGACTTTTCATGACAATGAGAGACATCTGCTTCTGGTAGCACCAGTCTACTTCAAGAGGATGACGGACATCAAAGAGGCACCTTATAGAGTTTATTAGCCATATGGGCAAGAAACTGCTCTTGCCTGGACTGCTTGATATTGTGCTGTATGTACTGGACATGCAGGACCCACAGAGAAATGACTGCTGAACTTGCCTAAAGGTGAGGCAGTCCTTCGGGGTTCCTGCTTCTTGAAGGAGTCAGCCAGACATTCTGCAGGACACAGAAGAAAGCAACGATGGACTTTGCCATTACAAGGCAGAACAGATCTTCAAATCCCCTGCTTCATGGAAAAGTCTGCCAGATACTATGGGCCTGTGGGCTGAATATTGGATGCCCCAACAACACAAAAGAACTTTCGGTGACTGTCCAGGCAGCGAGATGCCTCTGTCAATTCTAGAGATTTGGAAGTTGCTTACAATGTACTTCCTTAGGTAATATCCTTCTGGGGTCTTTGATAGAGTTGAAGAATAGATAGTTATAGTTTTCCTTAGTTATCATAAAAGATAAAGTAGACCAAATATTGTAACTGTAATTCTTCTTGATACCTGTTTTGTTATATGTAAATTTGCTATGTTAAAGTTAAAACTTTCCTTTTATTTAAACAGAAAAGGGGAAATGGTGTGGGAAGTCCTTCTGTATGTGTGTTGCTTTTATTGGTTAATGCATAAAGAAGCTGCTCTTGGCCAATGGCTTAACAAAATATAGCCAGGCTGGAAAAGATAAAAAGAGAGAGTAGGCATAGTCAGGGAGACACCAGGGAGATGCCATGTAGCTGCCAGAGGGGAAAGATGCCAGCTGCCAGCTGGAACCTTGACAGTAGGCCACAAGCCTCGAGGTAAAATATAAAATAATGGAAATGGGTTAATTCTAGATGTAAGGGCTAGCTAGCAATACACTTAAGTGATTGGCCAAGCAGTGATTTAAATAATATAGTTTCTGCGTGATTATTTTGGGAGTCTGGGTGGCTGGAAAATGAACAAGCCTCCTCCTACAACCATTTTCTTTTGGAAGGCTGTGATGACTTTAGACTCTATCTTTCCCAGTCTTTGACAGGCAGCATTTAATGCTTAAATGTTTCTATGATACTTAGTTTTAATTGTCAACTCAGCAAAACCTTGCATCACTTGAGAAGAGAGTCTCGGGGAGGAATTGTCTAGATCAGGTTGGCCTTTGGACATTCTGGGGGGAGTGTTTTAACTGTCTGAATAGACACAGAAAGATTCAACCTGAAAGTGGGTAGCACCAGTCCTGGCTGGAGCCTTGGACTGTCTAAGGGTGGAGAAAGCTAGCTGGTCACAAAACATGCATATATTTATTCTCTCTTTATTCCGTACCCTCAGAAAGGGTCTTATTGTGTATCCTTGGCTGTCTTGGAACTCACTATGTAGACCATGCTGACCTTGAACTCAGAGATCTGCCTGTCTCTGCCTCCCAAGTGCTGGGATTAAAGGTGTGCACCACTAGTACCCGGCTCACTCGCTCTGTTCTTGATTTCAGAAGTCTCAGACTCCTGCCTCTGTGACATCCCAGCAGTGATGAACTGTAACCTGGAATTGTGACGTCCCAGCAGTGATGGACAGTAACCTGGAATTGTGGGTAAAGTAAAGCCTGCCTCTTCTGAATTGTTTCTCGCAGCAGTAGATATGAAACTAGAACACCTTCCTTTTGAAACTTTCTTTGTCATTGATTTGTTCCTTAAGGTGGCTCTTCATTCTCTTTCTTCTCTTCTAGCCAGGCTTTCGCTTCACGATTGCATGTTCTCTCTATAGCTTGGTGTTATAGAGTCCAAGCACTGGGGACCCACCTTGTGTTAATTTGTTTCCTTGTTTATTTCTTTACTTATTCAGCAGATATCTGTGGGCATCTAGTACCAGCAGGATGTATCATGATGGAGAGATCTCAGTTTACAAGCAGAGAGAGGGAAAGAAAGACACACACACACACACACACACACACACACACACACACACACAGAGAGAGAGAGAGAGAGAGAGAGAGAGAGAGGAAACAGGCACAGAGAGAGCAACCACAGCACACAATAAGCAGGTTTACAGACATCAGATATCCAGCAGGGAAGCACTGTGTTGAACGGTAGCCCATGACTTTGAGAAGCAAGGACAGTGATTGCTTCCAACGGTGGTCAGGGGAGCTTCTGCAAGAAGGTGACTTCCACACCATAAAAGTCAAACCTTAGGAGAATTTTTTTGTCACTGGAATTTTGGCTCAGAGATTAGCACAGCCCAAGGCTGTAAGGCTGAAGAAGCAGAGGGAGCCAGAGAGGACAGAAACAAGAAGATGGGACATGGGAGAGGCTTATGCAGAGTCAGTCAGCCGGGCCGGGGGCAGGCTTCTTGTTCTGATGTACTAGGATCTTCCAGGGACTATGATAGTCACAAAGACGTGGTCTTTGCCCTCAAGTGTGATGGGGGAGATGGGCAGGAGAATGCAGGGTGGATGAGCATAGGACCAGGGTGTGAAGGGACTATTGCAGCCCGGGAACTGTGGAAGTCTAGGAGGAAAGGTGGACAGGCTCAACTGTGGCTTGGACGTGAGGAGTAGGGTGTAAAGGAAACCAAGGTTGGGGAATGCTCCTCGATCTTCCTTATGCAACAGAACTCATGGCTGACTACACACAGAGTCGGGTGCAGAGCTGTCCTTGGAGCTGGTACACATAGATGCTTCAACCTGCTTTTGTAATGCCCCAAGCTTGAAGTGCCTAAAGCCAATACCTCATCCTTGTGCTCCTGATGCGTTCATCTGATCACCTCCTGAATGTCTTTAAGTCTGTTTCACAAGACCCCAAAGTGAGTTAGTTGACCTGAAAATCAACCCTGGATGCGTTCTCTTTTCCTGCTTCTCTTTGCCACACCCTGAGTCTTATAGCCCATTGGTTCAAGTTCCTAAATGAACCCCATCACTGACCCTCTCCCACTCTTATCAAGCCATCATCTCCTCCACAGACTCACTCGACTTTTTTTTTTAAGAAAACAAATGGAACCATGTAATTTTCTTTCTCAATTTTTTTTAAATTTTTAAATTTTTAATTGATTTTATTGAGCTATACATTTTTCTCTGCTCCCCTCCTTTCCTGTCCCCTCCCCTTCTATCCTTTTCCATGGTTCCCATGCTCCCAATTTACTCAAGAGATCTTGTCTTTTTCTACTTTCCATGTAGATTAGGTCCATTTATGTCTCTCTTAGGATCCTCTTTGTTGTCTAGGTTCTCTGGGATTGTGAATTGTAGGCTGGTTTTCTTTGCTTTATGTCTAAAAGCCACTTATGATTGAGTACATGTGATATTTGTCTTTCTGGGTCTGGGTTACCTCACTCAATATGAAGTTTTCTAGATCCATACATTTGCCTGAAAATCTCAAGATTTCATTATTTTTTTTTTTTTTGCTGTGTAGTACTCCACTGTGTAAATGTACCACATCTTTTTTTTATCCATTCTTCGATCAAGGGGCATTTAGGTTGTTTCCAGTTTCTGGCTATGACAAACAAAGCTGCTATGAACATAGTTGAGCACATGTCCTTGTGGTACAATTGAGTATCCTTTGGGTATGTACCCAAAAGTGGTATTACTGGGTCTTGAGGAAGGTTGTTTCCTAATTTTCTGAGAAATCGCCACACTGACATCCAAATGGGCTGTGCCAGTTTGCACTCCCACCAGCAATGCAGAAGTGTTCCCTTTACCCCACATCCTCTCCAGCATAAGTTGTCATCAGTGTTTTTGATCTTGGCCATTCTTACAGGTGTCAGATGGAATCTCAGAATTGTTTTGATTTGCATTTCTCCAATGGCTAAGAATGTTGGACATTTCCTTAAGTGTCTTTCAGTCATTTTAGATTTCTCTGTTGCGAGTAATCTTTGTTTAGATCTGTACCCCATTTTTTACTGGATTATTTATTCTTTTGATGACCAATTTCTTGAGTTCTTTGTATATTTTGGAGATCAACCGTCTGTCCAATGTGGGGTTGATGAAGATCTTTTCCCATTCTGTAGGCCGTCGTTTTGTCTTGTTGACCATATCCTTTGCTTTACAGAAGCTTTTCAGTTTTAGGAGGTCCCATTTATTGTTTCTCTCAGTGTCTGTGCTGCTGGGGTTATATTTCTTTACCTACCCCTTTTATGCCCTGACAAATTGAATTCCCTTGGCATTCCTGCCTCTGTCTTGCTCTCCATCCTTCTTTCTGATCACACCTGGGTGCCACCCTATCCCACCAAGCATAGAAGTCCTGTCAGCAAGCCACTCTAAGTGCCTCAGGTCTTAGGTTCTGGTTTCTCCCAAGGTCACACTTCAGGAACAGGTTCTCCTGGGACCTTCCTTAATTCTCCTCACTCTATCCACGGGAGACAGCTAGACAAGCGGACATTCCCAAGTCACACTCAAGGACCACGCTTGACATTCCCCATATTCCATGGCTGTGAATGGCTCCCTGACATACCTGTCACGCAAAGTCAAAACTTTCCCCACTTCCCCAGGGTTTCTCAGTCCCACTGCTCAGGCAGCCACCAAGCCCAATCAATGCCAAGTCTAAAGAATGCCCTAGGTCAGTCTTGTTCCTCTTTTCCTCAGTATTGAAAATTTCCTTGGAAGTGCTTTTCTGAATATTACCATATGGTTATTTGTAAAATTTTGAGCTTTCTGCCTACCTTCTCCTCTCTAGATGGCAGGATCATGAGGGCAGGGCTGGACAGGGAAGCGTATGTCTCCAGTGCCTAGCAACACCCAACACAGGTACAAGTTCCATGGTGATCTGGAACATTGTCCGTCCCACCCCCATTCAAGGAGTTCATTGTTCAGCCCTCCAAAATATTCTTATCTTTCCTGACCCTCATCCCTCATATTCCTGGCCAAATGTCAACTCCTCCAGGAGTCCTTGATCCCAAAATCACACACTCAGAGCACTGTGTGATTCACCCGAGGAGTGTGAGTCCACTCTTTTCTGATTGTCTCACGTTGGCTGCCTCTTGGTGAACTCCATGAGAGTTGGACACCAAGGCAGGAACCAGACCTGTCTCCCATGTCTTCCGTGTTCACAGCTTGGCAGGAGCTTTTTGGAATGGATGCAGGGGGTTAGGACTGGAAAACTGTGACATTGTTCCAAAGATTCTCCACCTTCCTGGGGCCTCTTTAATCTATCACATAGGTCCCTGTGTGGCAACTGATTTTGAAGTGTCATGGTGACATAGAGACAAGGAACTGTAACACAGAATTGGTGGGCATATGTAGTTTAGAGGTGGCTCAAAATAGATCTGAGACCTTCCTCCTCTGGACACATGTGCTCACTCACCCTCCTTCTCTCTGTGTAGATTATTATTGTATGACAGCACATGTTATACACATGAGTTTATGACCACATGCCTACTTAGGGTCTAAATTCTCAGGAAGAAGGAACTGGGCCTGCAAAAGACTCTGGGGAAAAGTACTTAAAGGAAGAGGAGAAGGCCTCCATATCTAGTTATCCGTGGCCTTCAGCGACCCTTTGGTGTGGAAGGTGGGAGAAGATGTCTGCTACCCCGAAAGGGGCTCAGGAGGACGGATCCCTCCTAGAAGGACCCTGCCCCTTTATGTTGTCTGCTTTGAGATCAAGTACAGATGTAGCTCCAGGTGTTGCCTCCTTTCCCAGAATCCTGATGTTGGAGGAGACTTTGAAAATTGTGACTTGGTTTCTCTTTTGGAGTTGGGACTTTCCCAAGGTCTGTCTTTGCAGATTTCACAGTCACCATTGGAAGAGATGTTGGACACAACAATTGCTATTTGGTTGGGACTTCCTATATCAAAGAACATCTCTGAGTTAATTCTCTCCTGTCTTGAGCACATTATTTCTCCTAGCTACTGTTCTCTGGGCTCTCCCCACAGAATACCAGGCCTGATGGTTCTCCCAGGGGTGAAATAGCTCTCTAGAATCTTGTAGGCTCTTCCTGTGATGGGGCCCGGAACCCTGATCTAACTCCTCTTTGGAAGACTGAGTAGGGATTATCAGTAGTGCTGACAAGGGCTGACAGGTCCCCAGATGGATATTTCATCTCATTGTCCTTCCTCCCACAGCAGAGCCTTCCTCCTGGATGCCTTCTGCTCCCCACTCATCTGTCCCTCAGCTGTGACTTACCTAAATGCATGTCACCCAGAGGACAGGAACATTTGATTGCTGAGGAAAAAGCCTTTTATTTTTCCTTAAAAAAAATGCTTTTTGAAAAGTGAGTCATGATTGGCCTAAAAATAGCCTGGAAATCAGAAGAAACAAACACATACAAAAATGATGCTAAAAATCTAGAATGCCTAATTATAGCAGAGAGGAAGTACTTTGGAGGAATTGGGATTCCAGTGATGCTTTCCTATTTTCTTTGACTCAAACATTGTGCAAGGGAGTGAAATAGAGTCTCATTGTTAATAAATTTTCCAACTCAGGGACTCAAAGTCCCTCTGCTGTGCTATTTACAGCCTCCCTGGGCATCCCCAAGTCTTCAGTACTTGGACGCACTCCCCTCTCTGCTTTTCCCTGGGCAACCTCGGTACACCACCATAAAGCTCACACCACAGCAATCGATCAGGCAACCTGTCACCGTTGCTCAGTCCAGACACTGAGCAAGCACCTTGGGTGAAGAAAGCTCCATAGAGGGCCGTGAAAAAAAATTATTGAGTAGATGGTTCATGGGCATGTAGGGAAAAAAAGGCAATCCTTAAGAGTTATCCTGGGTTCACCAAGTGTAAGTTCAACTGAAACAAATTCAGTCCTCTGGCTGATGGATTTCTGCGCTTCTAGATGGATAGCTCACCAAGGATGTGGCAAGTCTGGGTTTCAGCAGGTGTTTTGTAAAGTCTATGATATCATCTTCCAGGACAAGATGGAGATTTGTGGGAAGACAGTAATGGCGTTAGATGGATTAGCAGACAAGGTGCCATGTGAGCCAACCATGTGGGGAGCTGCCAGGGGCGAACACAGTCTTGGGCTAAATTAATCAAAGTGCAGAAGAGGGGAGGTGATAGTGAGTTTCCTTTGAGCTTGGCGGTGGCTGGACCACATCTGGAGTCTTGTGTTTCATTCCAGGAGCTATGGTTGAGTGAGGATGTTGACAAATGGTGTGGCAGTTGGAGGAGGGAAATGGGATAGCCCAAGGTCAGTCTGCCGTGCCATGTGGGGAGTGGTTGAGATTGCTAGGGAATGTAAACCTAGGACACAGAACAGCTAAGTGGATCCTGACAGCATTTTTCCCCCAAATATTTAAAGGTCTCCTGTAGAAGACTGGATGGAAATAGTAGCGGCAGTGTTAGAAATGCAGTGATTGACAGTCAGGCAGATTTTGGTTCAAGCCATAGTAACCAGTAAAAAGAAGGACAAGTTAGGAGCCCTGTGGGGCCAGCTGCCTTCTTCTGCCTATGACGTTTCCTCCTCCATAAGAATTGAGTACAGGTGCTGAACCTGGAGGAGGATACCGGGACACAATACAGGACCCTAGCCTTGAGGAGCTCTTATGGGATTCAGAGAGTTGGATCCATGATTCATGATACATGATCCATGGATAAATGGATACATGGCTTCTACTGCCTAAGAGAAATAGCACGGGACTGCAAGGTCAGAGCCTGCTCACTGTAGGCTAAGGGGCTGTGTGACACAGGGTGAATGATGGCTGGTCTCTGTGCTCCATAGGGCCCTGTGTCAACAGGAGTTAATTAGTTGGTTTGTTTTTGATAAGGTCTCATGTATATCAGGTTCAGACTTGCTATGTAGCTGAGAACAACCTTGAACTTATGCTCTTCCTGTCCCCACCTCCCGAGTGCAGGGATTCCAGGTGTGAGCCACTGCATCTGGCTTATGTGGTGCTAGGATGGAACTGGGGCCTCATGAATGCTAGGCAAGTCCTCTACCAGCTAAGCCACATCTCCAGCTCAACAGGAATCTCTACAGCACCCACTCTTGACCTTTACAGGGCCAAGTAGTTCATGGGAACACATTTCTGCCCCAACACCTGGGCATGGTGGCAGAGTGGCTCTGATCTAGGGGTCGCTGAAGATCCTTAACAGAGGGAAGCAATACAGAGGTCTCTCACAAATAGCAATTTACTGTGCACTGAGATGGATGAACAGGTGGGAGACTGGCTAGCAAGCAGGTATCTTACTTGGTTTAGGTTGAGGAACATATAGAACATAATAATTTATTTCTTGAAGTTCTGGAGGCTGGGAAGTCAAAGTTCAAGATGTTGCCCGAGTCTTTGTTTGATAAGGATTTATGGTTCAGAGACAAGGGCTTCTTGCTGAATTCTCACAGGCTGACAGGATGAACTATTTCCCTGGAATCCTTTTTGGGAAGACGCTAATTCTGTTTGTAAGGTCTCTATCCTCATGGCCTAAGAACCTGTCACAGGCTCTGTTTCCTAATGCCATCACCTGGCAGTGGATTCCTACACAGAAATTGGGGGATACAAACATTCTTTATGATGCAGAGAGCTACTGGAGGAGAAAGAATGGCAACTTAGCCCCAGGGCAGAGGAATCAAAGCCTGCTGCAAGGTCTCATTGGAGAGCCCACACTTGAAGGATAAAAGGGTGAAAATGCTAGAGATGATGTAATGTATGAAATTTACCATTGGAGTACAGTGTGCCGCATAATTGTAATCTTAGTGCTTGTCAAACAAAGGCAAGGGGAGAGCCATCATGGGCGAGACCAACCTGGGCTATATAAAGAATTCTAGGTCAGCCCAAGCTACAGAGTCAGAACCTATCAAAAGAAACAAACAAATAAAAAACCCAGAAAAACCAACAGCAACAACAACAGAAAGATGAAGACAGTTTTCTATCACACTGCAGAGGAACTCTGCGTTCCGAGACCAGGACAATGTATAGTCCCACTCTGCGATCTTGACCTGGATTGTAACCACTGATCAACCACAGGGGATCTGGCGTGGAGGACATGACTGTTCACAAACTCCCTGGAGCAGGAAGTAGTTCTTCTCTCACTATGAGCCTAGGGTAGTGGGGCCCCTGGTGGAGAGGCCTGAGCTCACTAGGTTGTTGCCCAAGCCAGCTCTACTGTGGAGGCCCTTTCTCCACCAGTACAGCTCACACCACACCACACCCTTCCTCCTCTCCCCTCATTTTTTTCTCCTCCTCCTCCCCCACTTCTCTTTATTCCTCTCCTCTCTCTTCCCCTTTCCTTCTTCTCTCACTCCCTCCCTTTTCTCCTCCAGGCGGCAACATCAGCAAAATAATGAGGTTGCCCAACTGGCAGTGTGCATGCCATCATGGTGGAGAATGAAGACGGATGACTGTAGCTAAGAGACAATTTGAAAAGGGATAAATACAGGCAACAAGTTATTCACTACAGCAATTTGTAAAGAGCGTTAAGAACCTGCAGATGGGTTGTTTCACATCATCTCCTTTTCCATTTGCAGCCACACAGGCCCGGGTAAACGACAGTGATGGATGGCTTTGAGCAAGGCCCCTTAATCTACCGCTCTGCCATTGATTAGTTTGGCTCACACTGCAACCCCGGGTGGTAGACGTGACCTGTCTCCTGGAAGAGCCAAAGCTGGGCTTTCGGACCTGGAGAAGAGTGCTTCCAGAGGGAATGAGGTAGGGGTGGGGACGGGAAGTATAAGGGTCTCCTAAGGCTTGTCACTAGGAACACAGTGACCATCACAGTCCAGTAGGAGGATTTTGGAGGCATGGGGTTTAGTTTATAAGTGTAGATACGATGATAGAGGGAAGGAGTAGAGACTGGGAATCAAGAATTAGCGCCCCCACCCCACCCAGCTACCACAAGCAGCCCCATCCCCTCCATCCTGATGAGCACAGTGGTTGTGATCAAGGGTTCTTCTGCGGTGTGTGCTTGACTTTGTCCGCAGTGTTGGGCTAAATGCCTTGCTCCAAATGCATCAGAAAGGTGCGTTCCTCCAGGGGTTTAAGCAGGAGGAGCAATCCCACTGCTGGATTTAGGTAGCAGTGATAGTCAACTGGGAGGTCTGACCTTGAGCCAGGTTTAGGACATCTCAAGGGACAAGAGTAGGAGGGCTAAGAGTAGAGATAAAGGCCGGGCATTGCATGGAGGTGGGGAGAGCGCAGCTGGCAGGCTGCTGTGGAGGGAATGCAGAATGACAATGCATCACGGGATGCATAAAGAGAAAACGCAGGATTCCTCTCTCGGGGCCTGAGAAATGAGAGAGAGGTCACTGGAGAAGAGGGTGCTCAGTATTGGAGAAATCCAATTTCTCTGAGTGGAATGTGAGGACTCCTGCCTTGTCCCTGCTCCAGTGATGGGGGTATGGAGCTGGCTGGATGCTCTGGGAAATAGCAGGAACCTTGCTGGCTTTGGCATCTGGAGATCTCAAAGGGGAAATGAGGAAAGTTGCCGCAGCCTTTGCTGGGAACGTGTTCTGCTCTTTACAGACAGCCTTACTGTGACAGTGATCCTGCTCCATCATTTTAAATACTCCAGAGGAGGAAGAAAGATAAGAACTCTTGTGCCCACTTTAAGGTTAAACAAATAGAGATTCAGAGTGGTCGTGTAATTTGGCTAAGGTTGCATAGCTTGTAAGTAGCAAAGCCACCTGGCTATGAGACTCCTATCCTTAGAGAACAGTGGGGCTAATGAAGTGCAGATTAAACAAATTTCCAACAAACCCTTGCCTACATTTTAATCTTTAGAACAAAATGTGTACTTGTAAAAACCAGGCAATCGCTGCCTGCTGGTCCAGGAGTCTGAGAGCCCCTGAAACGCCCCAGTTGTACCAGAGAGAAGATGAGAATACAGATCAGGACTGGTTTCCTTAGAAACAGGCTGAACACTGAGTGAGACAACCATCCTGGGGTCTGGCATCCTTACCAAATGCTCCCTATTTGAAGCCTTGCTATTTTCACCATCTAATTCAGAGCCATCCACCTCCTGGAAGTCCTCCCAGACTGCCACAGTGAACTGAGGACTTCCCCAGATACTCACAGCTGTACCATGAAGGGAGTACCTGCTCACACCTGCCGGATGTTCCTGCATCTGCCTGACAAAAGTGATGACCTTGCACCTATGTTATAAAGAGCAGAATCAAGGTCTTTACGATCTCACTGACGCAGTGACCCTGCTGGTCAAGTATACCAAGTTGAACCCTCTCTGGGTAACTAAGCTACCATCTGCCCTTGGACACTCACTTTGCCCTTCGAGGGTTTGTAGTTCTGAAATTGCACATTTCGAGGCTGATAGTAGTGAAGAATGAAGCCCTCCCTGGTCAGTGGTTCTCAGCTCTTGTTGTCTGTCAATCAGAAACACCATGGAGTTTGTAAACTGTAGAAATCTTTACTGAATCAGAACAGGGGAAAATGGCTTTGGCTTTGGGACCTGACTCTTCTTCTTAAATTCCACATCTGATTTTAACGTTCAGCCAGGGCTAGGCAACAGTGACCTCCAAGGGGAATCACAGTAGCTCTCACTAAGTGAGTTCTGTACTTTATAGTGCCATATGACGTTTTGCTGACTGCATCTTGGTGGCTGTCTCAGTTTGGGGTCCCAAGAAAACGATCCCAAGGTAGAAATCTATGGGAAACAATCAGAGAACACCTGTAAGGGAGACAGGGAAGCGACGTTGGGCAGGGGAGATCTCTAAGGGCCCCTGAGGTGGCTGACAGAGGCAGAGGAGTGAAGCCTCTGTCCTCCCTCCCCAGCGGGCCAGACTGACTGTATGCTGCCCTGGAAGATGGTACCTATCTAGATGAAGGATGCCTGCTTTAGGGAAGAGTTGTTCTTTGCTTCCAAGGATGTTTGTGGAGAAGGACTCAGATGGGTTCCAGAAGTTGGCAGTACCCAGGTGGTTGGAGGAGTGGCCTGATTTCTGGAGGGTTCTAAGATGCCCACCACAGAGACTGCAGTAAAGAGATGATGGGAGAATCAAGGCTAGAAGTATGGAAATAATTGTCTGCAGAGACTGGATGGGCCACGGAAGCAATGTTAGGACACGGCAGGTCTGCTGGCCCATCTCTGTAATCCCAGCACTTGGGAGGTAGAGGCAGGAAGGTCACAAGTTTGAGACTATCTTGGGCTGCATAAGAACACCTATACTCCCAAGTGAAAGCCTTGTTCCAGTATTAAATTTGTTGTAATAAAATAGAAAGTATGCATCCTTTTGTCTTAATCCGCACATCAGAAACATGGTTTATTTTCATTCTTCAGAGTAACATGCTTTAACATCTGGGCAGCTGTTAGACCATGTCTAAGAACATTTGAATGGTCTTCTGAAGAGGATGATGCCTTTGTTTCCTCCTGATAAGGGCACTAGAATGGCCTCATTTGTTCTAGGACACCTCCATGCACCCTGGCATGAGGCCAGCTGTACAGACCAACAGGACTGTCAGGCAGGTCCCTTTGTTTTCCAAGGATGAGGACATGCTGTCACCCTAGTCTTTCCCTGTGGGCTGGATATAGATGGCTGTGTCTTCTTCAGAGCTGGTGGCTGTTGAGGGGTGGCATCTTTGCTTTAAGGCTTTCAAAAGTGACATGGGAAGGGAATCTAGTGTGAGCATTGGGTGTGCCTCAGCCTCTAAGGCGCAGGGGTAATACTATATATGTGGGGCTGGTGGAAGCAAGGCTGGGGAGGGAGAGGAATATTCCCTGGGAGAAACAGCTCTGAGGAAGCCATTGCAGGAAGAACTGGACCTAGGGATGTCATGGGTAGGGTGAGGCATTCGGTCAGGGGACCACTGTTGGGCTCCTCAAGGTCTGTCTGTGCACATCTGTATCCACCCAAACCACCCTCATCTTCATTCATTACTCCTTCATCTGTGCTCACCCAGACTGAGGAGTTTGAAGGTGGGGAATCAGGTTGGTCTCAGTCACCTGGCATCCTCATCACCATCTCTGCCCAGCATCAGTAGAATGAATGGGTTTCCTTATTTACCCAACCAGTTCCTGCCCATTCAGCTGGGTGCCTTTTGTTCACTCCCCAGGAAGCAACCAAAGCTTCTCACAGTACACAATCTGTAGATTGAACTCCTGAGCTCTGGTATAGTATTATTAATCTCTACTTAATCCACGTTTCCTTATTTTGGCCTAATGTCCTTTCTCTGTCCTAGGATACCATTGGCTTCTGAGGTTATCATCTCCTTAGTTCCTAATTGTCACAGTTCCTGGGACTTTTCTCATTTTTGATGACCTTGACAGTTTTGAGGCATGCTTGTCAGGCATTTGATGACAGAACGATGTTTTTATTGTAATGCCTTTCTGTAAGCCTTCATCACACTTATCCTCAATAGTGTTGGTCAGACACTCCACATGAAGGTTGCCCCTTCTTCCAATCCAGTTCCCTCTTTGGAAGGAACTTCTTGTTGTCTTTGTAGCATCAAAGAATAATCCTATAATTATCTGTAAAGACTATAAAATACCTTTCCAACCACTGACCCATATAACCAAAATATAACTAGTTTTTAAATGTGGGTTTAATGTATTGGTTTTTATGATTGTGGATTCCAATGGATTTAAATTTTCCTCAGTTTTAATTTCTAATATATTAATAACAAAGGTTAGGAGATAGAACTCATGTAAACAGAAGCTCCTGCGATTCCTTGAACAGAAGTCCTGGACCACAGCCCAGGGATCCACTTGCATCATTTAAACTCTTGTGAACCAAAAATGAAGGAATCATTTCCAGAGAAAGCAAGCCAAAGCTGAATTCCAAAGGCTTAATAAGTAAATTGCCTATTCCTGAATTTTTCTTTTGAGAAATGTAATTTTCTTTTGGAATTTTAATTTTTACTGTTTTTATTGAACTACACACTTTTGTCCATGCCCCTCCCTTCATCCCCTCTACCCTTCCACCCTCTTTCATAATCCCCATGCTCCCAATTTACTCAGGAGATCTTGTCTTTTTCATCTTTCTATGTAAATCCATGTATGTCTCTCTTAGGGTCCTCTTTGATATCTAGTTTCTCTGGGGTTGTGATCTGTAGGCTGGTTTTTCTTTGCTTTATGCCTAAAAGCCACTTATGAGTAAGTACATATTATATTTGTCTTTCTGGGTCTGGGTTACCTCACTCAGTATAGGTTTTTTTTTTCTAGATCCATCCATTTGCCTGCAAATTTCAAGATGTCATTGTTTTTTACTGCTG
Organism: Ondatra zibethicus; assembly: GCA_004026605.1. Taxonomy (NCBI): domain Eukaryota; kingdom Metazoa; phylum Chordata; class Mammalia; order Rodentia; family Cricetidae; genus Ondatra; species Ondatra zibethicus. The sequence continues at coordinate 59,136 of PVIU01002121.1, read as the reverse complement.
TGTAGTACTCCATTGTGTAAATGTACATTTTCTTTATCCATTCTTCAGTTGAGGGGCATCTAGGTTGTTTGCAGTTTCTGGCTATTACAAATAATGCTTCTATGAACATAGTTGAGCACATGTCCTTGTGGTATGATTGAACGACTTTTGGGAATATACCCAGGCTTATGTTATTAAAACAACATAAATGCCATAGATCTCTGAAGTGTTTGAATATATCTCTGTTTGACCCTGAAAACATATGTAACATGACTACAAGTTTGATTAATGTAGATGACTAATTACTACCTGTATTAAATAATTATCCTAAATAATTTGTCATAATAACATTCAAGAACTAGAAATTTACATCACATTGTTAAATGAGCTGCATAGGTATAGTGCCTTAAACAAGAGCAGAAACATATAAACGCTATAGCAAAAATAACCTTAAATTTGTATCAATATATAAAAATCCAAAAAACTAGTACTTGCTTTTTTGCTTCAAAAGTAGATTCAATAATCTATGCTTATTATCCTACTATTCCTATATCCCACCATTTTCTTTTCAGAAAGAGATCCCTGGATCTAACCTCCCTTGCTTAATTTCCTCCCTTACCATGACCAGTAACAATTTGCAACCAGCCCCCCTAAGTGGTGACCAACACCCATAATCCACCAAATGACCAAAACCCACACAGCCTACCTCCCGGGAATGTGGGCTTTTGTTGTTAAAATTGCTTTCTGTTGTCTAGGGGTGATGACATCTTTAGGGAGCCCTGAGAAAATTGAGATAATGGTGAAGTCCTGGGAAAACTAACTGTAACATTTGTTGTATTGAGAAAGTGCAGTACTCATCTGAAGTCCTTGCTAGAGTAGCCTATGAGACTGGACCTTTTCATCTTGCAGCTTTGAAGTTGTCCTGAGCAGTTTGTTGTCCAAAATTGATTTTTGGGTAGTGTTTGCTAGTTAATGATGTTACCACAATCCAGGTGGAATTGTTGTTGTGGGGTCCCACCATCCTTTCGGAGACTTCAAAGTTCCCTATTAGGAATGGTCATGGTTGCATCAGCTCTTGGGACGGTTAAAGGGCCACAGTTTGTTAAGTACATCTGGAACACACAAACTTAATTCCTAGTTGCCTGCCTCAGACTCAAGCCTGAAATCACATCTGGAAGCTACATGAAGCCTAGTTCTAGAATTAGTTAGGGCTCTATATGACCATTAATATCATGACAGGAAGCTTAAATATATATGTATATTAATCATATAAATTTAGAGATGATATTTACATCTTAAGAAAAACTTTAAAGATCAAAATAAAATCAAAGGATTATGAGATTAGTGGCAATAGAACAGTCTATTCATTTTTGTTTTTCTTCTGTCCCATACCAGGTGGCTTTTCTGACAAGAGACAGAGATTTTGGATTTTCCTATAATAAGCATGCTTGGATTTAGGGAAGGAGAGAGCCACAACTCCAACTCCAAAGCCAGCTTTAATTTTTAATTGAATTGAGACAGCAAAAAGATCATTTGCCTTAGATGTCTGTAGAGAACAGCAGAAACAAACATTTGGGAAGATTTGTGAAATGTGCTATACCATTAGGCCAATTTACTGTTTTCCTTGGGACATTTTCTATGGTGATTCTCCTTTCTTCAGATGTCTCATTTGTCCAGTGGTCTTCAGATTCCTTAGGTGAATGCCTTTATTCTCCTGAAAAAACAAAAACAAAACCCTTCCCCAAGTCTAATTTTGGAGAGTTTCCCTTTTTGGAAGGTTATACCTGATCAAACGAAAGGCATTCATTAGTCTAATACGTTAGATTGGGTTGGACCAAGCTGTTTGATGAGCTATCACTTCTCCGAATCAAGAGGTCTGTTGTATTCAAATATAATCTTTATCAATCTTGATGGTATCCATAACTTTTCTCCTCATTTGGAAGCAAAATCAAAATCTCTTCCCAAACAAAACACATATCCTGGTTTCCATTCTGAGGTCAACACATTCTTAAAGCATACAGGTTAATTTAATTCAGTGTTTTTTTCTACTATCCAATGTCTCTCCACAGCTGTCATTCCTTTTTTATTAGTATTTTTAAAATTTAAGGTTAATAAAGCATTGTGCAATCTTTCTCTGGGGGTCTTTATTACTCCTTTCTGTTTATTAACCATATCTTTTAAAGCATGATTAAATCTTTCAATAATTGCTTGTTCTGTAGGATTGTGTGGTATATCTAGAATATGTTTTATGTTGTAGTATGCAAAAAAGTGCTTCATTTTATTAGAGGCATATGCTGGAACATTGTCAGCCTCAATTTGTACAGGTATTCCATAATGACCATATCTTCTAATAAATGTGTAATTGCAGAATCGGCCTTTTCAGAACTCAAAGCAGTTGCCCATTGACATCCTAAATATATCTATTGTATGGTGAGCATATTTTAATCTTCAAAACTCTGCAAAATGAAACTCAATTTGCCAAATTTAATTTCTTTGTGTACCTTTTGGGTTACTTCCTGAGGATAATGGAGTTTGGTTATATAAAGAAAAGTAGGACGGTTCCTTATAATTTCCTTGGCTTGTTGCCAAGTGATAGAAAACTCTTTCTACAAACCTTTGCTATTAACATGGTGTTTTTATGAAATTCTGAGGCTTCTAGCATATTTCCTACCAATAGTTGATCAATTTCATCATTACCTTGTCTTAGTAAGTCTGGTAGACCCTATGGGATCTGATATATGTTATATATGAGGATGATTTATATACTTATTGTTTCTTATAATTGAATAAATAACAAAGTTAATTCTGAATCATCTGGAATAAGTTCAGTGGTTTCTATATGTAATATATAATATATGTTATATGTGAATAATATCTGTAATATATAAATAACTCTGCATATTGAGAGTCAGTAACTATATTAAGAGGTTCTGGAAAATCTAATAATACCAGGAGAATAGCATGTAATTCTGACTTTTGAATAGAATAATAAAGGTTTTGAGCCAATTTAGTTAAATTTCCTGACTTATATAACCTGCATTTTCTGATTTACTTGCTTCAGTATAGAATGTAGGAGCTCCAAAAATTGGTGTTCCTCATACAGTGTGAGGAAGAATCCAATTAGTTCTTATTATTAATTATGAATGCTCATAATTAGCTTAGTCTTGTCCCAAACTAGCTCTTATAACTTAAATTAACCCATTTATATTAACCTTTGTTCTGTCATGTGGCATTACCTCATCTCTGTACTGCTCATTTTGCTTCCTCCAAGTCCGGCTGGTGACTACTTTTCTTCTTCCCAGTGCTCTCTCTCTACCTGGAAGTCCTGCCTATACCTCCTGCCTAACTATTGGTTGTCCAGCTTTCTATTGCACCAATCACAGCCATATGTCTTCACACAGTATACACATCTCCCACAACAGGGGTTAGCCAGGAGTAAATAAGAATAGGGGCACAGATCAGGAGTAGAGAGTGCAGTGAGTTCTCTGTTTGGAGAAAATGTCACATCTTGATGTCTGTTCTGCCTAGTACCCCTGCCTTCTAAAAGCAGCTGTGGTTACCCATGGGAATGCATGCACCAAGCGGGGTCTGTGATGATGAGTTCAAAATGACCTGGAAACGGATGTGAAAACTTTTCTTCAGGAACGAATGAGCCTATTGAAAAGCCAGGTGTCGCAAACTGTCATTGCTGTGGGCTGTGACACTGCTTGCAAATGATTCCGTAGTGATCAATAGAAGGCAGTTTGGGCCAGATAAAAATGAACTCCTCCCAGAATGGAGAAGAGAGCAGAGGGACCCCTCAAGCTCTGACTCCCCTCATCGACCCAACAAGCAGAGCCTTTATAGTGTCAGCAGGTGCTCGTGGAGGGTTGAGGAGAGCCAGGGCCCGGTGCTGCTGTGCCCCACATCTTTTCCAGCTTTCTGCCTTGGGGGTTCTAGTTAGTTTCTTCCTTCTCATGTAGAGGGGTTCGTGGGTTGGATAGGACCTGTACCTCAGTAGTCTCATGTGTTGAGTACTTGGTCCTCAGGTGGTGAATCCAATCACTCAGAAAGGGTGAGGTTGTGAGGGCTCTGATGTCATCCTTAGATTAACCCATCATTGGAGTCATTTCCTGACATCGTCAGGAGACCCTGGAGGATCAGGGGGTGGGATCTGGGGTTCTCTAGGGGAACACTTTTGAAGTGTTATCTGGTCCTAGCCCTTTCCTATTATTTCTCTGCTTCTGGATGCCATGAAGTGAGTAGTTTCTGTCATGTGCTTCTTCCACCATGATACCCTGCCTCACCTCAGGCCCAAAGCCATGGATCCAGCTGAACTTGAATCATTTCTCTCAGGCATGTCACAGTGACGCAAATCTGACTACTATTTTTGGCCAAGCCTGCAAAAACTTCTCTGAGTCTGAGCCTTTCTCTAGGGTATGAGCCCTGGTCCTGTTCAAGCAAGGGGCTTTGTGCCTTTACCTTCTCCTCTATCTTCTCTGGAGGCTGGGTCTCAGGGAAAACAGGACGCTCAGACCTTTTGACTTAGCAACCCCCCAAATTGGCAACTTCTATCACAGTGGTTCTCAACCTTCCTGATGCCATTACCCTTTAGTACAGTTCCTCATGTTGTGGTGACCCCCAACCATAAAATTATTTTTGTTGCTACTTTATCACTGTAATTTTGCTCCTGTTATAAATTATAAAGTAGATATCTGATAAGGATACCTGATATCTAACCGCTGTGAAAGTTGGCTCATGACTCTCAGATTGAGAACTGGCACTCTAGGGAGATGGCTACTGCCCCCTGTAAACGAAAGAGCCAGCTGGAGTTTGAGCACCAATCCAAGGCTCTTGGGAATAAGCATGCCCAGGGCTCTTCTCTACCCTGTCTATGTGGGTTTTCCAGGATGCATACACGAGATATTCGAAGAGTTCCAGAGCACTCAACAACAGAGTATCAATGTGTTTCTCTGTCTACATCAGCACCAGTCCTTCCCGATGACTGTTCATCTTCTTCCCAATCCCAGCCTTTGGCTAAGATAGATATTTCTAGTGAGCACTAATGTCCTCCAGTCCCTTGAGGCTTCAGAACCGTTGCTGTTCTCTATTGCATGTATTTATCCATGTGTGTATATGTGAGGCTACCACGAGCATGCCATGGCTTGTATGTGGCCAAGAAGACAACCTCTGTAGTTTTTTCCTTTCACCATGTGAGTCCCAAAGATCGAACTCAGGTTGTCAATCAAATGCGTTCACCCGCCAAGTCATTTCCCTGGCCCACTCTTCTGTGTTTCTCTCACTGAAGGAAGTTGGCCACCGTGGCATCCCTCTAGAGTGCCCCTTGGAGGAGGGAACCCTGCAGAGGAAGGCAGAGGAGTGGAGAAGATTGTGGGACACACCACTCTGACTAGTTTTGGCAGTTTTGAAGGTCATTTTTCCCCCCTTTCTACCAAAGAATTTAATTAGGCTTCCACGAAGAAGTTAGATTTAGGAGCGGAACATTTTTAGCTCCCCTGCAGGGAGGGCTCATGAATATTAAAGGCCAAGGATGGAGGCAAGAAGCAGGAGCGGGCCAGCTCATACTCTGCCTGATTCCCTGGGGAGTAGGCATGTGGGTACAGGATGAGGGCATCTGCAGTCTCTGGGTGGGGCATCCATGCAGCTGCCATCCCATGTCACTGTTCTTAATCAACTGGCCATCACCCTGCTTCACAGTGTGGCTGGGCCTGTTGGCTTACGGGCAAGGCAACAGCAGAGGGACCAGTCTGGAACAGGGCACTGAAGACCCACTTCTGAATCTCCTTTCTTGTTCTTGCCTCCCTGGGAGTGTCAAATGTCAAGGTAGTCAATAGGGAGTTTCTATAGCCCCTCTTCTAAACGGGGCCTAGCTCGACCACTTCATAGAGCAGGGGCTGATGGGCCAAGACAGCCTAACAAAGGGGCACAAAGATGAACCTTAATCTTCTATGTGGGGAGACAGACAGGCCTTCCAGAGTCCTTTGGCAGGTAAGTGCACAGGCCAGAACTTGCCATGGTAGGATTGGATTCTTGGGTCTGAGGAATGTGAACAGGCAAACAACGGCAGATCAAAACTCTACAGGCTGGTAGCTGACATTGCGAAGGCTGGCTTTCTCACCACCTCAGGACCCTCCATGGCCAGCTCAGCAATTGATAGCAAGCAGATCTCTCCTGCAATAGCCCTGCAAAACACAAATCTCCCCAGACATTTTTCTTCCCATCACCCTATAGGAGCCTTACCCATAGCATCTCCAAGAAAGGGATGCATCAGGCCTTCTGCTTCCATTTTGCAAGTAGGAAAAGGAGACACTGTGGACGTGAGTCCAGCTCCACATTTTTGCCTGTAGTCATGGAGTTGGTCAACAGGAGCATTGGGCCTAGAAGGCAGGTCCCAGGTACCCAGCTCAGTACGTTCCTGTTCAACCAGTCACAGTACTAATTAAGTACAGTCAAGACCTTGGAGATGAGGTTCTGGGGTGTGTCAGAAGGAATTTAAAATGTTGAGATCAGCCTGTACCCTGCTTTAAGTTACGTATCAGATGACACGTTGGTTTGTTATTTAATAAATTTTGGCAGTGTGAAAACCCGGGATTCTGTCTGGCCACACTCGTGGCCTAGGGTGCTCATGTCTAAAGGCTAGCCATCACCTCTGCACCTTTGTCAGCTCAATCTCCTACTACAAAATATGGTCATTGTTTGGCACCTAGGGCTGCAGGGGGACCTCAGGACCCCATGAATACCCAAATCTCTGAGTACTCATGTCCCTTATATTAAAAGGTTTAGTGGGCCTGTGAGATGGCTTAATGGATAGACAGTTGCTACCAAGTTTGGAGAGTTGAGTTCGAACCCCAGAACCCACATGATGGAAGGAAAGAACCAACTTTCGCTTTCACATGCAAGCTGTGGCATGTATAATCATATACACATAAGCGCACACACAAAACAAATAAATGTAAAAAATATTAACATGGTATGGTGTTTGTGTAGAGTCTTTGGGCTTCTTCCTGCATGTTTTAAAACATAGCTCAGTTACTCTGAACACCTAATACAATAGGTGGTGGACTGGGGTGTAGCCTGGTGGTAGAGTGCTTCCCTGCCATGCACAGGGTCTTGGGTCTGATCTCCAGTTTGAAGAGAGTACCAGTGGTTACTAGACTCTGTTATTTAGAAAATAGCAAAGGAGGGGAGAAGTCTGTGCATGTCCCATACAGACACAGTTTCTTAAATATTTTCAGTCTTTCGTTAGTTTAATATATGTCTAAGCACCCACTAAGGGCTGGGCACTATGCTATACTTTTTAGATCATGCAAGTTTCAGGAAATCAGGGTGCTGTGGAATAGGATTGCAGTGTCCTGTGAGGTGGGAGAAAGGGGCTTCTTCAAAAGGAACTAACCTCCAGGTACTTGTTTTCTGGTGCACAATGCCCAGGGCCAGTGTTGGTAAACGGAGCAAGGGTCAGGGTGCCCGTGCATTGCAGGTCTGCGAGCTGAAGCTATCCTCCCTGAAGGCTGAACTTCCTTCTGTCCTTGTTCATTTGCCTACAGAAGCCTTCTGATTCCCTGAGCCCTAGTCCGACATGGGCTGGCAGCAGCCAGAGCTGGCCGCAGGACTCACAGCAGGGAACTGTGAAAGAGGCCACTAGGTTTCTGGGTGCGGCTGTCACTTCAGCTCCTCCATATGCCCAAACTTATCTGTCTTGTCACCTGGTTCGAATCATTGAGTGATGTATGCAAGAAGTCTCTAATGGGTTGTAGGCCTCGCTGCCATTCTGCTAGTGTGGCAGGGGACTCTGGTGCATTGTCTCCCCATTCCCTTGTTGCTTTGGGGGAACAGGGGCTGCACTGAGGCTCTGGGTTGTACTGTTTATGAATGCCCAGGGTCTTTTGTAGTCTATTATTGGCTTATTGTAGACTTGCTCTGTGACATGAGCACCACTCCCACTCTCTCTGAGCCTGCTTTCTCTTGAGGACAGGATGACACCGGCTTCAAAGCGCCTGGAGTTTTCCCACCCAGTCATAGATTTGTTTTTGTGGTTGTTTGCTTTTTCTCAGCAGGAACAATTTTTTCCAAGCAGCTTTACCTTCTGAGAGCAAGTCCTAAGGGACAAAGGGGGACAGAAGCTCTGTCCAAGTCTATATTTAAGTCTCACCCTAACCTCTGGGTGATTTGTGGCCCTCCACGGAATCTGCTCCTGAGTCAGCAGGGGACAGGCAGGGCTGCCCATGCTGAGTGGGGGTCTGGGTGGGACGAGAAATGTCCTCATCTTCACTCTGCAGGCGCTAGACAGACCCCCTCTGCCTGGTGCTGGGAAGCTTCCTAGGGCTTCTTCCCTCCTCCCCCCTGCCCCCTCCCCCCTCCGGCTCACCATCTGCACTCCCTGGCCATCCATCCATCTTGCCTATCTGAGTGCCCGCAGCACATGCTCCCAACCTTGTCAACTTGAAATTAAAGACTTGTTCCGCGAGCCAGGTCCTCTCCAGAGACGTTGCACTTTGATTATCCCCTTGGAAGGACTGGAATGGCTGATTTAGTTAGTGTTTCGGGTAAAGGTGTTGGGAGGCTGGGGAGGTGGAGCGGGGAGAGGCCAAGGACTGCGGGAAGCTTTGCCATTTGGGAGAGGAACACCTGGCTGAGGAGAGGAAGCTCTGTGCCAGGTTTTTCCAGGAGAAAAACTGACCTCTGGTTTGGATGGTTATGTGCCTGCTTGGAGGAGCTTTTGCTAGCTGGTTAGATGGACTGCCTCCATGAACCTGAAGAAAGAGCCAGAGGCTGAGGCAACGGCACAGTCAGTGAAGTCTTGCCATGCAAGCCAAGGACCTAAGTTTGATCCCCAGAGTTCATATATATATGAACTCTGGCTTTCTACAGCGTTTCTCTGTAGCTTTGGAGCTTGTCCTGGAGCTAGCTCTTGTAGACCAGGCTGGCCTCAAACTCACAGAGATCTGCTTGCCTTTGCCTCCTGAATTCTGGGATTAAAGGCGGATGCCACCACTGCTCAGTCAGAGTTCATATTTTTAAGAAAAGCTGCAGTGGTTGTGTGTGTTGTAACCCCATCACTAAGAAAGCAGAGAAGTGGATCCCTGGGGCTGGCTGGTTAGCCAGCCTAACCTAACCTGTGAACCATACCTCAGTGAGAAACCATGCTTTTATAACACAGGGTAGATGGTACCCACGGAATGACAATTGAGATTGTCCTTGATCATTTTCATACCTGTGTACACAGACCTGTGCCTGCACAGAATTACACAGACATATGTAAAAGGGCAGGGGAGGGGAGCATATCTAAAGGAGGCTCAGTGTTCTAAGGAGGCTAGGCTCCCCACCCTTGCCACCTCTGTTCCATGTTGGTTGAGTCACGAGCCACCTCTAAAGCATGAAACAATCCCACACCAGTTTGGAATTACTATTAAAAGGGTTATTTATTTGAGGGGAAAAAACTTACAGAACACTGTCCTACACGACCAGGAAAGGAGTCCAGGTGCCGGGGAACCGGAGTCTGAAGCAAGAGAGTGAGAAGAGGGCGGCCACAGCTTTTTAAAGAGAAAGAGACCACGCCCCAGTGGGCTGGTATCTCAAAGGCTATTGGCTGAAGGAGCAGAAGGAGCTCCCGCAGCGCACCTCCTCTCTCAGACCTGTTGATCACAGTCCTAAGAGGTAGCTAATGTGATACATAGCCAAAGGTACCGAGCATGTGGGCGTGTGACTTGTGTGCCTGTGGGAGCCTGTGTCTGGAGAAGGAACAAGATTTGACCCTAGGTCTGAGATGCCATCCCGAACCCTCTTTCATCTCACTGCTTGGTGCTGACTCCTGGGAGTTCTCAGAACATCTAGAAAAGGGAGTGAGTTTAAGCTCTCAGGAGCACCTTGGAGCCCACTCTACACAATTTGCTTTGCTATTCATTGTGTCGCACCCCAACCTCACCAGTGCTCTGTGGTTTCGGTATAGATGTGGGATTCAATTTCTTCCTTCAAATACAGCTTCAAACCTGGTTTGGAAAGATAGTATGGTATAGCATTTGTCACCCAAGCATGAGGGCCTACATTCAATCTTTAGAACCCACATAAAAAAAAAAAAAACAGGCGTGGGGAGGAATGCTTGTGTTTCCAGCACTGGGGAGGCAGAGACAGGAGGACCCCTGGGGATTGCTGGCCAGGCAGTGTAGCCTAAATGTCAAGTTCCAGGGAGAAACCCTGTCTTTTAAAAAAGGACGACATTTAAGGAACACTGCCCAGTGTTAACTTCTGACCTACACACACACACCCACACACACGTCTACTCATAACCAATACCATACGGCCCCCTGTGTTAGACTTAACCAAATATGGGGAGATAGAAAGCAGTGTTACGAGGGGGTCAGTACTTGCAGAAAGGTTGGAAAATGAGCTCATCTGAAAACCGGAGAGATAAAAATATTTGGATCAAATTGATCTAAACCTCTTTTTAAAACACCCTACCAGCTCTTAAAGATATAATTAACATACAAAAAGCGACATGTTTGAAGTGTTCCCACTGATGAGTTTTGACAGATAGACTTACAACTGTATAGAGACACAGACACACACCTGTGAGACCATCACCTCAGTCAAGGTGGTGACAAGCACGAGACCCTGGAAGGTTCCTCTTCCCCCAGCCTGAGCAACCAGTGACTGCTGGGATAGGTTGGTGTCTGGGCTTTTTGGATAAATGAATCATGCAGTATGGGCTCTTTGAAGATGGAGAGGTTTCTCATACATAGCACAAAACGCAACAGCTTTCTGTTGCTTACTTGAAGTGCTCATTCCTAAGTCCTCTGTGTGTCCCATGGCCCCCCGCCTACACATACACACACATACCCACACACACACACACACACACACACACACACCATGCTCTGCTGTGCCCACACTCCTGGGATTCTCTACGTTGTTTAGTCCCCTCCCTCATTTTGTCTCATTTTAATGCAGAGCAGGCCAGCTATCTTTTCGTTTCCTTGGCTTCTCCGAATCCATACCTATGAGAGTTATCAAGGTAATTTCTCGAACGAAAGACTGTCCCCTCTCTAAGATCAACTTCAGTGCCAGCTGTTAGGATATATATTTCTATCCGCTGAGGCATGTGTGTGAGTGTGGGCTGTGTAAGTGTGTGTCTGAACACACAGTGTCTGAGACTGTATAGGATTACGTAGTGTATGTGTTCATCTTGCGGGTAGGGGAAAGGGGACTGACTATGGCTTTTTTATTTATTTTACACATTTATAGATGTCTACTTGTATCAGAAGCCAGCTAGCTAACCGCTTTCATATACTGTCTCATTTAGTCCTCACAGCAAACATGTGACATTTGGATAACAATTCACTTTAACAAATGGGAAAGCACAATTTAGGCTAAATTGTCAGCTACAGGATACACTAATGCAACCACACAGTGGAAAGCTGGGCTGAAGCTGAAAACTTTTGGGCACCAGACTCAGTACTCATTTTTCTGTATGGGGAATGAAAGGTGGGTTAACTCCTCATTATCTATGGACTGGAAGTAGGTAGCTGCCTGCAGAGCCATATTGAGGCAGCATCTGTGCTCACCAAGGAGTATCAGGATTGATTATTAATGTCTGTCATGGGCACGGGTTGGCAGCGGTGATGCATACATGTCCTCCTTGGCTTATATCATGCTCCTCAGGCCTTCCTGCAGCGCAAAATGGAGTTATTACTGCTGTTCAGGATGAGACCTGGGTCTCTGAAGAAGTGTTCCCAGGGTGCCCCTAGTTAGTTGGTGCCATACGATGTCTTATCTCCGGAGGGGTTTCAGCCCTACCCAGGGTCCCTAACCCTGATGTCCAGGGTCTGCTGAGATAGTTTCCCTCACAGACGCTCTCTCTCCTGCTCTGTCTTTGAAGGCTGATGGGTCCTGGAATTGTCATCTTGTTTCTCTTTTCTAGGGCCAGGACATACCCGGTCCACCTCCATCAGCTCGTCTGCCTCACTGTCAAAGCCACCTCCACTCTTGCCTCTCAGTGGCCTGTTCTCTCTAAGGCAGCAGGAGAGGTCGGTCCAGCATGTCTGTGGGTCTTGCCATTCTCCCCTCACAAGTTGCCAGCAGCTTTCCTTCCCGCTAGGTCTGAAGTCTTACTCCGGTCCTGGAGGATTTCTGGGCTGAGCCCCTCCCCCTCTCAGCTTGCCAGGTCTTCCCAGTCTTCCTCTCTCGAGCCATTCTGGTGGCCTTTCTTCATGGTGAACACACCCCCAGTTCAGAGCCCTGAAGGCTTCACCTTGTTTAAATGCTAACTCTGTAGAGCCTTGACTCTGGACTCTCAAAACGGTCCCATACCCTAACTTCCTCTGCAGGACTTAGCATGAAGTTACAAGATGCTAGGCCAAAGCCCCTTGGAAGCTAGGAGTCCTTCTTCATCTACCTGTGAATCCAGGATAATGCCAGGCACAAAGAAAATACCGAATTATCTACAGCAGGAGTGTGTTCAAAGTACTTAATTACTGGCATGTATTTTAGAACAAATCTCCTCAAATTGTTTATGAAACCAGAGGGAAATACAACTAATCAGCAGAAAGACTGAACATCTGGGTGACCTTGGGCTAGCCATTTAATCAGCTTGGACTTTGGTCTCCTTGTTTGCAAAATAAGACCCGTTGTTTGACCTGCATACATCACAAGACAGGACGAGCTCTGTCTCCAGGCTGGATCCTTTCTGGGCCAACACTGGGAGTGTGACTGGGTGTGGAAGGTAAGGGTCACTTTGTGATGATCATTCCTTTGTCCTTGATCCCGAGTGCCATCTGTGGACACCCCCAGAGCTGCTTCTGTCCCTCCCTGTCCTTGCTAGAAACAAGGATTGGCATGGCATTTTCTAAGCAGGGAGTCTAAGTCTCTCTACCTAGTCCTCCGTCTAGTCGTGTTCCCACCCTCCGTCCCCCCCGCCCCCCCTTCCATAGAACATTCCTTCCTATTGCCTGAGTGTGAGAGGGGGTGCCTTAGGCATGACTCCGGGGGTCTCAGTGCATTTCCAGCACAAGCATCAGGGGCTGTACCATAAACAGTGCTGGCAGGGAGGACAAGATGCTGGGAGGAGGGTCACCCTTTCTTGGGTGGCATCAGATCCTAGGCTCTGCGCTGCAGAGCAGCTGTGTGGGGACAAGATTATTTCTCTGACCCTCTCTCCTTTATGGGAGAAAGTGGACTTTAGACCAGGCATAGGCTCATTGCATTACATTAGGCAGGTGGGAAGCCGGGGGCCTGGGAGCAGCTTTCTTTTCAAATGAACTCATCTTGAAGTCATAGTGTCTCAGTCAAGCAGCAGTTCCAGCACATGGGCTAGGAAGGCAGAGCAACTTAGGGAGCATTGTCACAGAACCCCCATTCCACTGCTGATGGCCATGGTGGCCCTGTCCGGCTGACCTTGGTGTGTCTGCCAGTGCTCGTGCTGACGCATGTACCCTGAGACTAGGTGGTCACATAGGCTTCCACCTGGATGTGCAACTTCACACCAGTCCTTGCCTCCTGGGAGTTGGTCTCAGATCTGTCTGATGGCCCAGGAGGGACTAGAAGCAGAGGTCCCAGGATTCTGTCAGGATTCTGTCTGGTACGGGAAGCCAAAGTTCATTCATTCCCTAAGCGTGGCTTTCTTAGCTGCATTTGTACCATGTGGGATCCTCATCTTCTTCCATTCTCTCCTTCTCAATGCAGGCCAGGCTAAGGTCAACTGGACAGCAACCTCCCTCGCCCATCACAATGGCTACACTTAGTCCCAGAGCCACTTTTGCTATGTCTAGCCATACTGCTCTGTGCAGTGGGAACTCTCCTCTATTCAGAGGATGAAATTGAGCTGCAGAGATATGTCGGTGGACGTGACCAGGATTCTCCACCCCACAAATCAAGCCTGACCATCGTCCTTTCTGGTCTCTACTGTGAGGCCAAACTAAAACTATGCATCAGTGGTTCACAGTGATTGCAGATAGTAATGGAGACAGTCCAGATTGAAGGACAATCCTTCCCAAACCCCTTTGAGAACAAGGCCAGCAGTGACCTTGGGCTTTTCCAGGACCATTGGCCTAGACTCCATGTGATTCCAGAGACACAGGTGCAAGGATGGGAAATGTCAAAGAACAAACTTCCTGGAAGCCCCGCTGTCCCTCTAGAAGGGCAAAGGGCTAGCGAGACAAGTTCGATACCGGGACAGCAGTGTGGACAAACCTGAGCAAAGGAAAACGATGCATTGGTCGGTGTGGCTGCAAAGCAAAGAAACAAGAAGGCTGATAAGGAGGCAGGTGCTGAACACAGTACCAGGGAGAATGCACGGGGTGGGTGGCAAGGTTTAGGTGTGTGTCACTGTGAACAGTAGCACTGCAGGGACTGGGCGTGGAAGAGAGGCAGTCAGTTTTCTTTCTACCGTGAGATGAAGGGGTGTCATCTGCAAGGCGGACACCTGCAGCTCTTTATTCTGAAAGGGCCCAGAATGGGAAAAGAGCATCTCCTGAGAAGCTGAGGTGGAGTCTTCATGCACCCAGGCCTCCCGTATCACAAGACAAACGGACACTTCACTACTGCAAGACTGAGGGAAAGACTGTGATTGTGCTGGTTAACTTTCCTCAACTGGATACAAATTACAGTCACCTGGGAAGAGGGAAGTCAGTTTGGGAAGTGTTCCTCATCAGATTGGCCTGTAGGTCTGTCTGTAAGGCATCTTCTTGAGTGTCGATTGAGGTGGGAGGGCCCAGGTCACTGTGGGTGGAGCCTCCCCTGGGAAAGTGGTTCTGGGAGCTTTAAGAAGGACCATTGAACTTAAGCCTGAGAGCAAACCAGTAGGCAGCTTTTCTTTGTGGTTCCTGCCTCTGCTCCTGTTTGAGTTCCTACCCTGACTTTCCTCAGTGATCGATCCGTAGGGAGCCAAATAAACCTTGTCCTCACAGAGTTGCTTTAGGGTGTGGTGTTTATCACAGCATTAGGCAGCAAACTAGGACAGTGACTAACTAACCTGGAGGCGAGGGATCTGCTGGATGACTTCTTTCTAAGAGTGCCTTGAAAATAAGACCTGAACTTACCAGTCTACAAGCGCCTACTTCTGGTCTCCACCTGAGAGCAAGGGGGTCAAAATAATGAGGCTTGTCTTTTCTGCCTGGTGGAAACTGTAGAAACTTAATGGCATGCAGGGTCAGACTGAGGACCAGCCTGTTGTGCGCCTTCGAGTTTGGTATCCCAATGGGTGGCACAGTGGCCTGAGCCATCCCTTAGGGTTCCAGCTAGACCAGGGATCAGTGTGCAGAGCCTTTTTAAGACGAGTTCTCCAGGAAGAGCCACTTGGCTCTGGAGGATATGTCTGGGGAGGGTAACTTGGTGTTGGCAGAAGCACACATTCATATGCCATTGGCTGGAGATCTGGAGAAGGGCATCCATCCGCCCAACAGCACTGCCGGCTCATCTGTATCCATCGACAGCCTTCAGCGTGGGATTTATCTTCATTAGAGACCTAGTGAGACTTTTTCCAGACGAGGTCTGAGGGACAATGTCACCTTCACTCTCTCCCACCCCATAGTGGCAGCAGTGGGCAGGTGTTTGGCTGAGACCCTGGGGACATTTGAGTTCTTGTTCCTCAATAAGAGAAAAGGTCTTGACAAAGGCACTCCCAGGCAGAGGAGATCTGGCTTCAGTGTCCAGCCTGCAGCTTTCCTATACTGGACAAGGAAACCCTAGTAGAACCCAGGGACCAGCCACTCCACAGCCTGGACTCTGCCTGGGAGGTTCTGGAAACATTAGTGCCACTCATGTGTTGAAAGCTTGGTCCCCGGACTGTGACATAATTGACAGGTTATAAACCTGTAAGAGATGGAGCCTAGTGGGAGTAAGTTAAGTCATTGGGGTTGTGGCCTCAGAAATGACATTAGGACACCAGCCTCCCTTTGACTGTAAGATGAGTGCTTGCTGGGCAGTGGTGGAGCATGCCTTTAATCCCAGCACTCGGGAGGCAGAGGCAGGAGGATCTCTGTGAGTTTGAGGCCAGCCTGGTCTACAAGAGGAAGTTTCAGGAAAGCTACAGAAAAACACTGTCTCAAAAAAAAAAAAAAAAAAAAGAGATGGGTGCTCTTTCCAGTCTTATCAGAATCCTTTGTGGTGTCCTCCAAGCATTTGTCATCCCTGCTGTGGAACCACATGCCCGATTCTAGCAGGGCAGAGACCTGGAACTGAATTCCACCGCTTTTAGCACCAGCTTCACTGTCTGCTACAGCGGATGCATGCCCTATGATGCCCTACCTGCCGTTGAGAGAGAAGCCACCCCCTTCTGCCCTGGGACCTCCCATATATTTGTTTTCCACCTTCTGGGACCCCTGACTGGGAGAAAGAGATTCACTAGCTCTTGAAGCCACCTATAGAGATCACAGGTATTGGAACAGTCACAGTAAGTCTTCTCTTAGTGTGGTGAATGTGCACCAGGGAGCCTAGCCTCTTCCCTTCTATCTTCAAGGGCTTAGGAACTCCTGATGACTACAGATTCACCTCCATGCATGCAAGACCAAGACCTCTTGGTGACTGCAAAACACTTCCAGGAATATTCTTACAGGGCAGAGCCCCAGTGAGGTTGCAGAGACTGTGGGTGGGGAATGAAAGGGGTGTCAGGACAGTGGAAGGAGACTGGAAATAGTTGAGGCAGATCCCAGGCCCTAGGGTCTTGTGCAGGCAAAGGAGTTAGGGGACTTACTAGATTTTGATGTTAGGGACTGAGGGATCAAGTTCTTTCTTAGTTCATCCATCTAACGTTCTCTGCCACAGGCTCCTGGAACCCACCAAGGACTCAGAACTGGTCACTCCTGCTCTGGCTTCAGGGTCTATCCCCAAACAATGCCAGCCCCTGAATGAACTGTTAGTTTTGGGAGGTGGCCTGGAGCAGAGTTGGTGGTGGGCTCCCAGTCCCCTTGGTCCACAACTGTGACTAAGCACATTCATCCCTTCCAGAACCTACTTCAGGAGAGTATTTGCGGTGACTTAGAGACTCTGTTCCATTCTGCCCTTCGTTTTTTCTTAGTCTCTACTCTGTGAAGGAGCTCCAGCATGAGGGAGCCAGAGAAACAAACAAGGACCATTTTTGCATGAAGGGTGTTAGGAGGTCAGTGAAGAGAGGACTTAAGTCAGGTTCAGGTTTGTGTGGCTTGGCATGAATGGATTGCTAGAAGAGATAAGAACTGGGCTTTGATGAACGAACAGGAGTTTCCCAGGTGAAAGGTGGGTTGAGAGATACAGAAGGGCACAACTGTCAGGGAGAACATTGTGAGCCTCGGGATGTACACAGGAACAGCCCTGTGCAGTTCCTGGTTTGGAGAGTTGAGGTTAGGTATGAGGCAGAGTAAGGTAAGGCTGGTAACCACTGAGCATCACTTTCTGGGTGGGGGATTAAGAGGGCTACTGGGGAGTTCCTAAGTAGCGGTCCTGACTCTACTTCAACAGGAGCAAGCCTGTTTAGCTTCTCCCCTTCTTCCTCCTGTCATCTTTTGCCCATTCATAATAACCTCCCCCAACTCACCCATCTGAAGCAGGGCTGCTTCGGGGCTGCTGGACCTTGGTGTAGAGTTAATACACAGCCCCTGTCTTGGTGCAGCAGCTGCCCAGGAGGGAGGCAGAGCAACAAGAGAGGAAATTACAGATAAGAGTGGAGAAATGGCCACAGCAAGATGAAGGGAAGGCAGGAGCTGGCGGAAAACAAACCAAGGTGTCAAGACAGAATCAATAACCATCACAGCGAAGAGGAGAAGATGGGATTCATTACAGAGAGTAAAACAGACATTACCCACCTGCCCACGCGGCTCGCTGCGCAAGTGGAAGAACTTCCAGTTCCACTCGGCAAGTGCTGACAGCCATAACTTGGGGAGAGGGGGTGTGGAGGATGGTGGGAGACAGAGATGGGGGCGTGTGCAGTCCAGGAGGAATGGTGAAGCTCTGAGAAACACAAAGGGGCGGGAAGGACACGCAGACCGACAGACTTGAGCTGGGGTCTTAATTATCTCACTCTGGGGTTCTGCTCGCTGTGTGGAGGGACACTGACTTCTTATTCCTGGAGAGCTGGGTCGAACCTAGGGTTGTTGGAAAGGAGAACAAAGGAAGACAACGGCACAGAATAACACCGGCTGAATGCCGAACAGATGAGAACTTAAGTCTTCATGGTTGGGGCTGAGTGCTGAGCAGGCTCCAACCAGCCGTATCTGAACGTGGAGAAAGAAGCATCAGAAATCAGAAAGCAGTAGATGTAACTACAGTAGATGTAACTGGTACCCAGTGTCCTCCTTTCCTAGCCATCTGCAGGCATGGCAGAGCCTTCCTCTTACTCAGGTGGAAAAACAGACTCTGTCCACTGCCCAGTCCCAGGAGAGGGGCTTGAACCCATGAGGTTCCTCTATAGGCTGTTGAAGTGGGAGTTATCCTGTGTGATGGAGGGTCACAGGCAGCTTAGGACCAGGGGGCTTTGGCATCAGGGGCAGGACTCTATCTGTTTGCAGGGTCTTCCTGGAAGCTGGCCTTGGGGCTGGTGCCAACACAGAGTAAGAGAAAGCTGAGGGAGGAGGGACATCCAGACCTCTCTGGTGATCTCATGTTTGGGAAAAGATGAGGCTCCACATTTGGGGAGAGCCATGTGTCTCCTCATCATCAACTGCTGGTACCATGATGTGCCTTGCTTGCCCCTTGAGTACTTGGTGCTTTATTGTATTTGAGCCGTGCAGCAACAAATATGCCCTGTTTAAAGAGGAGTTGGCTCTCAGAGAGCTGGTGAAGCTGGCCTAAGGTCATGCAGTTTTGAAGGGAATGAACCAGGACGTGAACGTAACACCTGGATGTGAACCTGGACCGCCTGGCCCTGACATAAAGCCTTAGTCTCCTCCTCATGTTGTCTTTGATTAAGGAAGATCCCTGGGCTCTTTAGATTCTCCATTCGCAGATGTCTACAGATGGTTCTATGGTGCTACAGAATCCTTCCCCAGCATCTGGAGAACTTAGCTGCCTGCATGCAGCTCTCCCACCCCAGGCCTCGGGTCTCCCCTTCTCTGAACATTCTCAGGAAGGAGGTTTCTGGGGGCTGGGACAGTAGAGGAAAGACCAAGGGCAGCAATTCAGTGGTTTCTGAAGTCATGACTCTTCAGAAACCCCTCTCACCTGCATTTGGCCCATCCCCTCCTCCTGACCCACATGGACCCAGCATCCACCTGATCTTTCTCCCCTCATCCTGGCTTGGTCTTGTTTCCTGGTCAGTCTGTTTCTCTTGGTACCCACACTTCTACTGTGCAGTCTCTATACTGCTTCATCTGGAGATCAATGTTCCTTCAGCATAGAGCCAATGTCCACAGAGCTATTTAGTGTTCATGGAGTGACATCTACACCAATCAGCATCCTTGGCCTTTGGAAGGAAGAAAGGAATCATGGGCTGGGGAGGGAAGTTAGTCAAAGATAACAGTAAAAATCTGGTTGAAACAATGATAAGTCAAATATCACTATTTTTACTCCATTAACAGGATGGGATGCTATAGCTGGGTCCCTTTATGTCCCCCAATAGATGCTCATCTGCAGAACCACCCTGCCACCTCCCAGACAGCACCAGGTCCAAACAAGCTCCTCCCAATCCTCCTTCTAGGGAAGTTGGACCTCAGGAGGGATTGGGAACAACAGGAGCCTGGGTGACATGTAAGGCCTCTGCTCTTGCTCTTCCTGTTTGGACCACTCCTCCTCTCCATCCCCGAATGCTATCACTGAGAAGCCCTGCTTCAGCTTGTCCCACAAGCCAGACCCTCAGTACTCCTTTCCCCCCATCAAATCAGTTTCTTGCAGCTTCCGCCCTATCTATAAGGCTGTTGGAAAATGGGTTTCTCTTTCATACTTAGTGCACCCCTGAGCATCATGTAGAGCCAAGTGCATTGTGGGCACTCCAAATATATTTGTTAAACAAAACAGATATTCTTTTGGTCTTGGATCATATATTTTCATGAACCGTGAGATAATTTTGCAAGCTTTATATGGTTTTAAATATTTTTATTTTTCAGAATTTTTTTGTGCCCTTTTCCCCTCCCTCCCTTCCTTTTCTCCCCCTTGCAATAAGGTCTTGTCATTCAGTCCACAGTGGCCTCAAACTTTCAATCCTCCTGCCTCAGCTTCCCGAGTGCTGGGATCACAGGTATGTGCCACCATCACCCCCTTTTACGTTTTTAAACTTCTAATTCACCTTCTACCTCTCATTCCTATCTCTGCTAGCTATGATAATATAAATGGTAACAAAGATTGGGACACCTTCAAATAACCAACACTAGGGGTTAGAGGAATACACAGTCACCAAGCAGCAGAGCTGAGATAATTCCATCTTTGCAAACTAAATCTGCAGGTACAGACAGAGATATTTATCCATCAGTGTTCAGCAAATTGTTTTTTTCCTCCCCAGAAACATGATCCTGGACATTAATAGCTGGCAGGTGAACAGGACCGCTTTGGAATCAATGATTGGAAGAAACAACAAAGTTATCGGGTTTCTTAACTGACGATCTCTCCAAGGCTGTAAATTCATTTACAATGAATATTACAATAAATATTCATTACTATGAATATCTGAAGGCCCAGGAAGATGAGGACTATATAATAATTTGAAAAATGTGACCAGGTTTCTGTTGCTGTTAGCATTCTTAATTTACAGCTCAAGGGACTGAAATTCTTTCATGTTTCTGTTTTATAACTCAAGAGACTGACATTCTGGAACTTTCTTTGGGAAGTCATAAAATGCGTACATATACCCAGAGAAGAATCTAGAAGGGTGGATCTCAAGGTGCTCTCAGTGACTGTGAGTGGGTGGGTTCCTCATTTTTCTCATCTGCTCTCTGTGATGTTCATTTAAACAGTAAAATCACTAGATAAAAAATGAAACAAAACTCTGAAAGAAGCTATAAAGACTTGAAAAACATTCGATTTGGTCCTTCTCTCTCCTTTTAAAACATTTATAATTTATTTTTACTTGTTCTACTTGGATTTTTTGGCAATGTTTTCTTTAATTTTTGTTTTGAAAATTAGCTTAAAACTAATTAGATGAAAGATTTCAATCAACAGCTTGGGGTTGGGCTTTAAAAAAACAAAAACCGAAACCAGTTCATCATTCTAACTAGTTATCTCTGAACCAAATTGAGCAGGGAGTTGGGAGTAGCGGTGAGAAAGAGAATGGGAACAGATGAGGCAGAAAGAGAGGGGACAGAGAGACCAGAGGGGGAATGGGGGAGCAAAAAGGGAACTGGGGGGAGGATGGTGAAGTCAGAGGGAGGGGGACAAGGCATGCAACTCTTGTCACACTGAGGACAAGGACACTGGTGGGTAGAACGCTTGCCCTCAAAGACTGAGTGCCTGGGGGTCCTGGGTGTTCCTGGGTGGTCCTTCACCAGCAGGAGATACAGTGAGTGGGGGAGCCAGAGCAGCCTCCCCCTGGTTAGGCTGAGATGGGCAGGGAGAGATGGGGGTGGAGTGGGGACGGTTGGGGTGGGTAAGGAAGGCTGGGATGGATAGGGAAGGCTAGGGGTGGGAAGGGAGGCCTGGGTTCTTCACCTTGTTCCAAAGTTACATCTGCATCCCAGGAAACAGCTGCTGTAAAAACAGATTGTTATAAATAGACAAACTAGACCTAAGGAAAAACACAGAAATGTATTTGTCCACCAGCTTCACCTAAGATTGAGAGGTGTCAGTCTCCAGCACCAGGGAACACATATTAGCATTTTGATGTGGCAATTGATGGAGCTTATGAAGGGCTTAAAGCTGTCCAATCCCAACCCCAGGGCACAGCCTGTGTCAGAAATCATGACAATGGTCTCAGAAGGTCACTTGACCTGCGCAAACTGTCAGTGATCAGTGGCCAGCCTGGTCTTTGTTCCCTGAGGGTCCCTGACACCCCCTGCCCTCATAGCGGGGTCTTTGCCTGGTGTGGAGATGAGCAGCCCACTGTGCTAATCTCTGGTTAATATTCCATGCCTCTGCTGGAGAGCCTACATGGTGTGTGTGTGCGGTGACACAGAGGCCTGTAATTACTTGGGTCTGTCCTCTGGGGCCTGGAGAAGATGGGAAGATCGTTGTTAATGGTGATAGTTGCCCATGGATCACCCTGGGTCCAGGGCCTTCAGTTCCTATAACGCATCTGCTGCTCCTGACTCAGTGCCCTGTGCTGGGCAGAGGGAGCAGGGTGTGGTGATGGAGCCTCTGTTCAGCCAGACTCAAAGGCTGCACTTCTGTGATGTGAACCCTGTGTACGCTGCTGCTCCCTGGGAAGGTGCCAGTCCAGTAGGGAAGGCAGAAATCTAAAAAATACACAGCCAGCTAAAGCTGTGGCCAGGGATGAAGTGTGGTAGAGGGAGTGAGAGGAAGGAGAGGGGCAGAGGTTGTGTGTGAACTGAAGAGCTGAGCTTGGGAGGTGGGAGCCTTCTGGGGCACTGAGGGAAAGGTTCGGTGAGAGGAGTCACTCTCCTCTCCTCTCCTCTCCTCTCCTCTCCTCTCCTCTCCTCTCCCCTCCCCTCCCTTCTCTTTTCGTGTGTGTGTGTGTGTGTGTTTGTGTGCATACACGCGCAGGCGTGTGTGTGTACGCGTGCACACAAAAATAAATTCCAGGCCCCCAACCTATGCCACTCATCAGTGTAGTCCAGAATCTAGACTCCAAGAACTAGACCCTTTTCTTCAAACCGTGTCTTCCTGCAGTGTGGCCTACATGCATCCTCTCATCCCAGCTCCATGCCCTGGCTTCCTCCTTCGCCAGAAATTAGTTATAGCACTCACATGACTGGGTTACTGGGATTCAGGGAAAACATCCAGGTACTGGTGGAGAACAGATTCTCAATAAATGCTAACCAGGACAGCGTCATGGATACCACATGATCTGTCAGCATGCACTCCAGTGATGCTTAGACGAGAAACTGCTTTGCAGAAAGCTGGCTTGAGGTGCCCACCCCTGCACCTTGCCAGGTTCTACCTCTCTCTCCAGCAGGAATGAACCATCCACTGTACATACCCTAGGCAGCAAGGAGGACAACAGAAATTCTTAATGTTCCAAGCTGTGACATGGGAGTAAGTCTCATTGCCTACCATCCCGTCTTGCCCTGAGTTGGCATAGACGGTTGCTCGTGACAGATGGCGGTGGTTTGAGTGACGACTTCAATTTTAACTCTTTTCGATAATGCAGGTCTGGAAAGCCACATACTTTAAAACTGTCCCTGGATCATAGATCAGCTGGAAGAGGCCCAGTCTAGCTCAGTTAATAAGCTCTGGAAACATCATCCATCACAGGGGACCCCTCCTTAGGGCTCCCAGTGTCGACTCCTGGCAGAAATGAATGGATAGGCCACCACTCTGGGCAGAGCCTTTCAGGCTGTGTGCACCTCGCCTCCTTGAGCCTGAACTCGGACCTTGCCAACTTGAACACCCCTAGGGTGGAGGCAGGAGGCAGATGGGTAGGTGGGAGCAATGAGGTGTCATTTTGAGGGAGGAGGTTGGTGTCTCTCTTGGACATACCTAAAAGGCTCTACTCCTTTCTGACTCCCTGGGGCCTTTGAGGCGGTAGGAACCCTAGGTGAGTTCGAACTCTGCTGCAAGAGCCCTGTGGGGATCTATTTGATGCACCTGGCACACATGCAGGCAGAGTCCCATGGAGAACACAGTGGCTCCAGAGACGCCCTCCTGTGATTCCTGCTAGGTGGGAGCTGCCAACTGTTGAAAGGCAAGCTTTGGAGGATTCTGTCCCTCAGAATGCCCCCCTGGAAGCTGTCTGGTCAACAGTGACATCCCCTTTGATGGAAATATCCTGAAGCCTGTGGGTCTGTCCTTCCTGCTGTCTCCCATACCCAGCCCTACTGGGAGCCACTTGTGGACACCCCCGCCCCCAGGCACCCCCTCCCAAGACTGTCACATACTGTCCTTCTTCAGCCCAGCCTACTCATCCTATCAGAGGCTTCTTTGAAGCACGGACACCATCCTGATGACATTCCTTCTGAAACAAATCCATTTCCAGTGGCTCCCACCACATTATTATTATTATTATTGATGTTCAAGCCCAAATGACTGGGCAGGGTATTGACTCTCTAGCCTAAAACCCTTGCTCAGACCAACTGGGTCTTCTCCTCGCCCTCTACCCTTTGTGTATTTTAGCTTTATTCATAATATTATGAGCCTCTCTTCTCTTCTCCATCTTTTCAAAACCCTCTTCCCTCTGCGGTTCCCAGTTGAACTCTTGCCTCCTCCATGAAGCCCTCTTTGACCACTCCAATACAGCCCCTATTTCTAGGGCTCTGGTCACACGTACTATAGCTGAACTATCCGTGGGCACTTGGCATGTTGCTGGTGTTGTGTTGCCAGGACTTAGACATTTTCTCCTTACCTTCTTCCTCTTTTGATACATGGTTTGCTTTTGTATTTCCTACTCTGCCCCCCATTTTCACATGTCCAGGTGTCTCTCAGATGAAGTTACTCTCCTAGGACCTGGTGACTCTTGGGAAGTTAACAGAGTTAAATAAAATCCAGGAGGCAAGGAGCACACTGCCCTTGTGCTCTCAGGTCCTTGTAGCGAGCTTGGCACAGGCTGGACAAAAGATATTGGTTGAATCAGATTGCTTTGAACTTCATCTTTTCCTCTTCAATGTCATCCGTTGCTTTCTGACTTGTGTTATAAATGATATTCTCACTTTGCAGCCTGCTCGGACTGTTGTTTCCCCAGCAACATCTTGCAGGGTACCTGCTGTAAATGCCAAACACTTCAATGAAACACTCAAGGAAGAAACCTTGAGCCATCTCAGCAGTCTGTCTGCCAAGGGGAACCCACAGGAGGAATGCCAAGTGGGACATGCCACCTGGGCAGGCTTCAACAGCTCCTCAAGAGACATGTATATCACAAACTTTCTATCCATTCTTACAGTGATGGGTGTGTGGGTATCATCCACATCCTGGCTCTTGGGGATGCTGAAATGAACTATTATTCTGCCTTAACATGGGAGGAAGTCCTGCCCTATGGGAAAACATGGATGAACTTTGAGAACACTATGGTAAGTGAAACAAGCCAGTCACCAAAGGACAAGCACTGCATGGTCCCACTTGGATGAAGTATCTACATTAGTCAAACTCACAGGAGCTGGAAATGGACAGGATGATGGGTTCCAAGGGCTCAGGGAGGAGGCAATGAGAAATTGCTGTTCAATGGATTTAAACTTTGTCATAATGAAGTTCAAATTCTAGATGCCCACTGCATACCATTGTGCTTATCATTGGCAATGAGTTGTGTACTAAAAAAAATTAAGACAATACATCTCGTGCTATGTGCGGAGATTTCTGTCACAATAAGAACATAGTAGCATATATAAAGCAATTAAAAACACACCTGTCTGTTTTTAAAAACCTCGGCCCGTCCTACCTTCTCCCTTTCTTGCCCCAGGACCATCTGCAGCTTGGCAGCCCTGTGTCCTGTTAAGAGCCCTAAGCTGCAGCTCTCTGCCTCTGCACCTGTGTAATGTTTGCAAAATTACTATACCCCTTCCCCCAAGCTTCTTTATCTTTGAAATGGAGTGCATGGAGCTAGCAGCCCTGGCTCCATCGCAGAGCTTCTATGAGACTCTGATGAGCTCACTCTTGAAGAAAGCACTCCATAAACACAGGTTGTTATTATGATCCGGGTGGAATTTCTGGCCAGATGGAGACTGGGGTCAGAAGCAGTAGAACCTCTCTCATTCACTTAGTTTAAATTAGTAGCAACTGAGATAGTTCTACAAAGTAACTGGGAACGTGGGCTGCCTGGGGGCTGTATTTAGGAATGGATTCAGCCAAAGTACCCAAAATAGCAGTGGCTTCTATAGATGGGAGTTTACACTGCTCTCACATGAACATCTGGAAGCTGCAGGGAATGTTGAAGAGGGAAGCGATGGCCCACACACTCCTCAGGGATCCATAGTTTTGGCAGTCAACTATTCCAAAATCCCCATGGTACCTCTGTCCTCAGTGTTCAAGATGGCTACTGCCATCACCAGGAAACATAGTTTGTTCACGTTTGCCTCTGAGACAGGAAACTGGTCATATCACTCATTTCTGAAATCTCTGACCTGAAATTTAAGGCTTCCTTGTTTCACATGGCTTCTGGAAAGAAGGGGCAAGTAAGGAAGGACAAAGCTTTCAATGGCCAGGAAGCCTGCTATGCATATCTGCTTGCATGCCCTTGGTCACAACTTGGTTCCATGGTCAGACCTAGCTGCAAGGGATGCAGTGGGTTAGGCGGATCTTGCTCTCTGGTGACTATACATGCTTATGAAAGTTCTATTACTAGAAAAAGTGAAAAATAAACACTAAAGGCAAGACCAGCAGCTGCCATGGGAGCAAAGGGAGGTGGGGAAGGAGGAGAGGTTGGCCAAGATCCCCATGTCTTTCTGTTGGATATCCAATCCCTTTATTACTGTATTTCTTTGAGCCAAAGGCTTGCAGAGAAGGTGACAGTTGATATACATAGCACTTGGAACTTGTCAGCCCCTCTATTCCTACAGACTAAGCAGCCACCTGGATGCCCCACATTTGAGGATGGAAACTTCAGGAGCGAGGAACTGCACCAATTTCTTGCTTCAGAAGCAAAAGTGGCCAAGTTGCATTTTCTACTAAAGTAGGAAATATTTCAAGTGATAAATACTGCTTGCATACCTAGCTCTAGCTGTCTGTCTGTTTGGACACCTTAACTGACTTAGGAGTCATGTAGCAAGTACTTGGAAGTGATAGACTTCCCCTGCATCAGCATCTGTGTTTTATAAAAGAGGAAACAGAGGCACCGAGACATCAAGTCGCTTGCCCAAGTCATGCATTCAGTTGGTAGCTGCCAGCTGTGAACTCAGTATCCTTCCTTCCTTGCTCACATCCTTATCATCTACACTGGATGCTCTTCTGTGTCTTGGTGTCTCTCATTAAGCATGGCTCCCTATACTCCTCCTCTGTGTCTCTCTAAGGCTCCTAATACCCGTTTTCTGGACTAGAAGGTCTTTTCTAAAGCCCTGTACTCTTTAGCATTCTTAAGTTTCCTTTCCTCCAGGAAGGCTCCCTTCACTGACCCACTTGGACTGGCCAGTGTCAACCCAGTGACTTTTTCCAGCTGCTGCTGGTTGGATCTGGTTGTTTTCCTAGACAATTGAATATGTAACCACTGTATAATTGTGAGAGATGCCAGCATTATGCTGGCGACGCAGAATTCCACTTCAAGCATGCAGCTGAGACCCAGGCCCACTTGCCCTTCTCGGCTGCCTGCTCCTGGATGTCCACTGTCATTACATTCTTGGCTTTTTTGTCATTGTTTGTGACAGGGTCTCTTGTAGCCCAGGCTGACTCTGACATTTTATCCTGCCTCCGCTCTCGAGTGCAGGAACTTTGCCTCCCTGAGCTATTTCACCACCAAACCTATTTGATCCCACCTCCTGTTTCTAGGCTAGAGGTGTCTCCAGCTCACTGACTTTTGAGTCAGAGACTTGGTCTTCCTTCTTTCTGTCTCCAACTCAGCAGTCCCAAGTGCTTCTGCCTCTACAGAGGTTCTCAGCCTGTGGATCGTGACCCCTTGGAGTGGAACAACACTTTCACAGGGGTCACCTAAGGCCATTGGGAAACACAGGTAGTGACATTACAGTAGCAAGATTACAGTTGTGAAGTAGCAGTGAAAATAATTTTATGGTTGGGGTCACCACAACATGTAGAACTGTATTAAAGGGTCACAGCGTTAGAAAGGTTGAGATCTACTGGGCTAGGGTTTCTAGTTGAGCAAGGGTGTGGATAGAATTGATGAAGAAGGGCCAGCAGGTCAGCCAGTGAGTAGAGCTGGGCCACAAAGAAGTTTGATTATGGTAGGTAAGGGGTGAGAATCAACCCCACTGGAGTGCACCTGGAGACCCAGTAAGGAGTGTAGGGCAGACTTGGCATTGGACACTGCAGTCTTGCTAAAAGCCCTCCAGTGCCCCTTTACCCTAGGACGCTCTACCCTTGGGGTGCAGAAGGTGGCAGGGTGGGTCAGGAGAAAGGGCTATCTTAGCCCAGGCTGGGGAAATTGGAAAAGTCTGGATTGAATAAAACTGAGAACCTAGTGGGAAGCAAAGGCCAAAATGAAAGGGTTGACATAAACAGGTTATGGGCATCAAAAGCATCCAAACAAGCATGCTAGCTGGAGCTGGATGTTCCTGGGGACTCATGTTTCCAGCACTTTAGCTATTCTGGGAGGTTGTGGAATATTTTGGAGGGCTTGGCTGCTGAGTGAGTCACAAGTAGTGGGTCTTGAAAGATGATGGCCCAGCCCCTGGCTCTGCACCACTCTCTCTGTTGCTGCTCCTCCATGACGTAAGAGGCTCCACCACAAGCTCTGATCCATGAATTCTGTTATGCCCCCCCCTGCTGTAATGAACAGAGAGCCTCTGAAGCCATGGGCCAAAATAAACTATTGCCCCCATGTAGGGAACTAAGGAAGCCCTGGGTGAGCAGGTAAAAAGCCTATGAGGTCTTCGGTGAATGTGAATTATTGACAAGGACCAATACCTCAGATGCATTAGGACTAGTAAAGCCTTCCTCTGGTCGGTGTGCAATGTTGGCAGTGTGAACAGCAGGAGCCTCCTCCTGGATGCCTGTAGCCTGGGATTGCTTCCCTCAGAGACCTCTAACTAGTTAACTCCTCCTTCTTCTGCCTTACATAACAAACGGGCTGAGGTTTCTGGTTGTTTTTGTAGTAATTGGTGCCCTCCATCAGGGTGAGCACAAGCCACTCCCAGCTTCTCTGCACCTGTGTCTGTCTGTCCGTCCTTTATTTCCTGATCACCACAGTCAGGTTCCCAGGACCAAGACACGCTGGCCACAGCTCTCCCGCAGGGTGTTTCTGTCTGGTACTTTTATCACAGCAATATAAAAGCAGCCAATGCTACAGTCGCTTCTGCTTGTTCAGCCGTTCCCAGCTTTGCTTTTACTTCTTCCAGAAGCCTTGACCACTTCTCTGAGTAGGTTAAGGCCCTCTGTCACAGCCACCAGGTGCACAGCTCACCTTTTTAGTATTTATAATTTACATTTGACATTTGGAAGCTGTTATTTACACAATTCACTACTAGATGAACGCTTGTCTTCTTGTTTAGGCTGAAAAAGCTACACGAGGGCAGGGGTCACTTCTGTCTTGTGTTAGGAAGGAGGGAAGACATGGATTAAATGAATGGATTAACGAGTATCAGGAATCCCAGAGGTAAAGGAAGAATAGCACAGGAAGTGATCGAGGGCAGGAATGAGCACCTGGGGCACTTGTTCAACACTGGGCTCTGCATACATCTGCACACACATGGGGTTGGGGGAACCTGGGGAGATGGGTCCAATCAGCAAACTGCTTCTCTTGCAAGTACCAGGACCTTATTTTGATCCCACAGTCCAGATGTGGTGACGCATACCTGTGATTCCAGACTAAAGGGAGAAGGGTAGATCCTTGGGGGCTCACTGGTGAGTTAGCCTGGTCTAATCAGCAAGCTCAAAGCCAGTGAGAAACCTTATCTCAAAAACAAGGTGGCCAGATCCTGGGGAATGATGCCTAAAGTTGTCCTCTACATACACACAGGCACACATGCATCTGCATACACATGAATGCACACACCAAGACTGGCTTCTGTGTGTCAGTCAAGATGCTGTGCATGTGTGAAGCGGGGAGGGGTTCATGGGGACTCTTGCCATCTGTGACCTTTCATGCCCAACTCCTGTCCCTCTATCCTGTCAGCAGCTTTCTTCATCTCTGTCTCGATCCTGTATCCCCGAAGCTGCTGATGCCTCTGAAGTGTTTATTATTTGATATCCCTGAGAATTTATCAATGTTCTTCCCTCTTTACTTATGTCCTTACCTGTGGGCAATTTTTGCTTATTTCCCCAAACTGAATTCAGACGTCACTTTCTCTGATGGCCTTTCAGAATGTCCCCAGACTTTCCCGCCTCCTCTTGTTCTATACAGCATAGGAAGATAGTTCGTAAACAAGTTAGTCTATAAATGAGCCAGATCCCACTCTTCATTGTGCCACTAGCAACGGCCATAGCACTTAGCACATAGCAGGTGCCTACTAAATGGGTGAATAGGTGAGTTTGCGAATGACCACTGTTTTAACGGTTTGTCACTGTAGGAAGAAGAAATGATTACTTTGGCTCACGGTTTCAGAGTTTAATATCATGGTCTATTGGTTTAGGAGCTTTGGGTCTGGGTGGGGTTTGCAGCATGTCATAGCAGGGGCATAGGCAGTGGAGACTACTTCACTTTATAGGTGGGACTCTGATGAAAGGGAAGAGACCCACATCCCATTATCCCTCTGAAGAGCACATCTCAGTGACCCCAAGCCTCCCCATAGGCCCCATCCCTAAAAAACTACACCACTGTTTAGGAGTACCATGCTGGGGACCTGGAGGAGAACATTTCAGACCAGACTAGAGCATCATGTGCCCCAGGTGTCTGAAAACAGCGTGGATGCTGTCCAGCCTGTCCCCTCCCCCCCACGTGCTCATAGTTCTCACACCATGGGTCCTGATTTTCTCCTGAAAATTGTGGCCACTGCAGAAAGAGTACAGTAGCTAACGGTGTCAGGTGTTTGGACCCCTAGGGAAGGCAGTAATAAGACTCTGAGGGCTTTCTGACAATGTCTGAAATAGCCCCGAGGAAATTGTGCTGTCATCTACGCCCAGGCTACACAGCCGAACTAAAGCACCGTCTTTCTCTGCTTTTAAACCAGGATCGTGTCAGCTCAGCAGCATGTTACCAGTGGTTAGCTCACACTAGCTGGGAGCTAAGATTGGCTGTGGATGAAATCATAGGAGTCCCCAGGGGTTGTGGAAGGAAAAACAATAAAAGGGATCCTGGGAAGTTAAGAGTTTGGAACCCCCACAGCGGGGAAAGAGCTCTGGGCTTGGAATTTAGGAAACACAAGAACCATCATAGCTGTAGCTCAGCAAGCCACCCAGCGGCTCTGGATTCCAGAGCCCACTCCAGAAAGGTGAAAACTACCATAATCTTCCCCAAGGGTTACAGGTAGCAAAAGTATTTCTCTTGGGGGGGGGTGTGTGGCTCTGCTGGCAAGAGCACTTGCTGCACAAGTGTGAGATTCTGAGTTCAAATCCCCAATACCCACGTTAAAAGTTGAGTGTGGCCCAGTGAGTGCAACTGTTACTCAAGTTTCATAAGGGGCAGAGACAGGAGGATTGCTGGGGCTTGCTGCCTGCCAGTCTGGTTCCAGGTTCAGTGAGACACTTTGTCTCAAGAGAATAAGGTAACGAGTGAAAGATCAAGGCGTCAGATATCCTCCTCTGGCCTCTACTACGTGTGTGCACAGACACACACCTGCACATCACACACACACACACACAGAGGCACACACATACACACACACCATACCCCTCGTGTGCATGTAAGCGTGTGCACACACAGAAAGTGTTGCCCAAAGGTAACCTGCCTTCCACCCAGTCTAGGGAGTCACCATGGACAGACAGATGGAGTGGGAAGAGAAGGCATTCAGGGAAGTAGAGACCGCCCCCCTGCAGTTAGAGTCTGGAGTTAAAGGAAAGCAGGTCCTCAGGTGGCCAAGGGCCCTGAAAGCAGGCTGAGCAATATAGACTGTGCTACTCAAAACTTAAGAGACAAACGCAGGAGAACCAGGAGCTCAGGGCTGGGCTACATAGTGAAAAAGGCAAAGGGGGATGAGGGGAGATAAATCTAAACTCACTGCTGATGCTCACAAGAGAAGAGACTATAACATGAGGGTCTCAATGCCTATGACCTCATCAGAGTCTACCTCTAACTCTTCCAGTGATTGTAGCCTTCAGTCTGTATTCTGAAGGATGCCTTTGGCACAGCTTCCTTCCTATAGAGTTCCCTGGAATCTGCTTAAGGTTCTTACTAGGATAATGCTCACAAGGACTGACTGAGTCACTGGGACCAGATAGGGCCACCAGGGTGATGAAGAGGAAGGCTGAACTGTATGGAAACCCCCAAATGGGGGTTAGGGTTTTTTTTAAAGGGTTTTATTACTGTGAAGAGACACCATGACCACAGCAACTCATATAAAGAGAATATTTTATTGGGGTGGCTTGCTTACAGTTTCAGAGAGGTTCAGTCCATTATCATTGTAATGGGGAGCATGGTGGCAGGCAGGCAGACATTGTGCTGGAGTAATATCTGAGAGTCCTACATCTTACAGGCAACAGGAAGTCGACTGAGACACTGGGTGATATCCTGAGCATAGGATATCACAAAGCCCACCCCATAGTGGCAAACTTCTTCCAACAAGGCCATACCCACTCCAGTAAAGCCACACCTCCTAATAGAGCCACTCCCTAGGAGATTATAGGGGCCAATTACATTCAAACTACCACAGGGACCAAGGCATAGCACAGGATGGTACCCCAGAGCCACCAACCTACCTCTGTGCAGATCTCTCTTGAAACATGGTATCTTGGTGTCAGTCAACTTTTTGTTACTATGACAAATACCCAAGACAATCATTTTAAGTAGGAAAGATTGATTTCAGCTTACAGTTACAAAGATGTCTGTCTCTAGTCACTTCAACTTGTCACTTTGGACCTAGGGTGGCACAGCTGGTCGTGGTGGGAGCTCATGGTGGTTGAGAAGCATCAAGACAAAGGCTGGACGGAGCTGGGTCCCACCATCCCCTTTGAACGCACCGCCAGTGACTTGAGACGAAGTAAAAGGCTTCCCTCCAGGAGATTCAGCCTCCGTGAGTTGCTGCTGGGATCAGCCATCCCCACCATAGCACGCAGGGGGCTAATTTTACTTCCTGCTTGTGTTGTTGGCCTTCCTGGTTGGTGAACTGTTTTTTCTACTTGTCTTCTCCGTCAGCCTGGTAAGATAGCTGTTCCCAGCTCTGTGGCTGAACCTGACCACCCGTACAGGCAGGAGATAAGCCCTTCACCCAGGAAGCACCAAGTGCATCCCATGGCCACAGCTGATGTCCTATTGGATCCTGGTCTGCTATTTGTACCAGCCAGCGGCCCTCTATCTCCCTCCATGTCCTCTCAGTGCCAACAGCCATAAAGATGATAAAGGTCTCATTGTGTTGGGGAACAGGGAAAGTTTCCAAAAGACCAGTCAAAGCATCTGAGTGGAGACACAACACAGAAGCCACCGTAGAAATGAGGGTCACATCACCGAAATGTCCAGAAAAGGAAGTAGTGTCAGAATGCCCTTAGTCCGTTTCTTGAAAACAGAAAGTCCTTTTAGCCACCCCTCCCACTTGCTTGTCCCATTTCCAAATTGCACTCCCTGCCCCCCAGCACCTCCCCGACCCTCATTGCTCCCTGATTTCCACCTGAACCCAAGGCAGCAAGTGTAAACCCAGCTGGTGAGTTAAGCAGGAGGCAGTGTGACTGCCAGAGTGACCCCCGTGGGTGGGCCCAACAACAGGACCGCGGGACTGTCTGCCTCCAAGGATGACCGCGCCTGCCCGTATTTTAGCGAGCTAGATAGTGTCTGATGGCCGCTTTGTCTCCCCAGGGCTCACCCTAGTCCTTGGCTCTGCAAGTTTCTTGCCTTTTCTGGGCTTTCACCTGTAAATAAAACAAGATAAAAGAAGGCTTTCTGCTTTTCAAACGCTGACAGGAGCAGCCTGGTAAATTACCGTCACACTTTTAAATAGAACTAGAAAGGTTTGGGTGGATTGTCTCGCCTAACACAGAGGCACTTTTCTCCCATGCTAGCGGCCCCAGATGGGATAATGAGTGCGTTTTTATCTGTCTCTAAACAGAATGCAAAGAGCCTGGGGACTCACTTCCCTGAACAGTATTTCGAGGAAAAGGTTGGTGTGGAAATGGCTTGGGTGTCAAGGACTGAAGGCTAGAGCCAGTTTCCTTCGAACAGACAGGAAGCCTCCTCTGGGGCTACGAGGTTTGCTTCCTGTGTGCAGAGATCCGGTTGCAAATACCGTTTGTGTAGAGGCGTGTGTGGGTGCGTGTGCGTGTGTACCGTACATGTGTGTGGAAGTCAGAGGTCAGCCTCGGGATGTTCCATAGGAGATATCCACCTGATTATTCATCTCGGTTTTTTGGTTTTGTTTTTGAGGTGAGAGCTCTCACTGGTGAGAGCTTAGGCTAGGCTGGTTGGCTGAGGAGTCTCTCAGGAATCCACTTCTCTCTGCCTCTCCAGCACTGGGGCTACAGCTGTAGGACTATAGCCAGTTTTTTTTTTATTTTTTTAAATTATTTTATTCAACTATACATTTTTCTCTGCTCCCCTTCCCTTCAGCCCTCTCCCATGGTCGCCATGTATAGCCAATTTTTTGTTTTTGTTTTTGGGTTTTTTTTTTTTTTTAAATTACAATCCAGTGCCTCTGATTCGCTACGTAGCTAAGGCTGGCCTTGAACTCAGGATCCTCCTGCTTCCCCCTCCCAAGTGCTGGATTATAGGTGTGCAACACCACCCTCGGCTTATCTAGCTTCCTCGGCCTTATCATCTGTTACAGGACTAGGCAATAACAACCTAAAACTATTTTGTAGATTAAAAAGAAGTATGTGACCCCGACACAGTAGTGGTCTTCCCTCCCCAAGGGTATCAGCAGGCACCAAGAGACGGAAAAGGCCTCGGGTGGGCCCCTCTGAAGTGTCTGCGGACAGGTAGGGGCTACTTTCTGAGAAAAAGGACTTTCAGAGACCCTCTCAGAGAGTTTGACAGAGGCTGGGAGCTCTGGCCAGGAGAGGCAGGGCAGAGAGAGGCAGATGGCCCAAGATAGCAAGGAGGGTCCTGGTTTCATTCAGGGACAATGTAGACCGTCAGTGAAAGCCAGCAGTGCCGAAGGCTCCACACCAGGATTGAAGGGAGGTGCACCCTGTGCAGGCAGCCTAGAGGGACCAGCGCTTGAGAGTAGCCTTGCTCACACCAAGGAAACTCCTGGAGCGAGAACCCTCCTGTGCCTGTGTTGCTGGTCTCCCAGTAACACCTTCCCTGGCCTTTGATTCCCCCATTTTCACCCTATCAGACCTTAGAGGAGGTCCACACAGAAGCTGATGAGTCGGGGAGGAGAGAGCATAAGAAGAAGAATGGACCGAGGGACAGTGTCACCATTCACCAGGCTCCTCAAGGGAACAGCCTGAGCAGGCCTAGGGTTACATAAGACAAGAATCAGAGGCTTCGGGGGGTGGCTTGTTTCGTTCTGTTTTTTTTTTTTTTTTTTTTTTTTCGGCTTGTGTGCCCTAGGAATGGACCCTGGGGTCTTGTGTCTTCTAGGTGTTCTGTCACTCAGTGATATCCCCAGTTCTAATTTATAAATGTGAGACATCCCATAGTGATGAGACTTTCCTAAGAGGTCTTTCAAAGACCAGGAAAGGATCAGTAGAGGGAACCGTGTGTGTGTGTGTGTGTGTGTGTGTGTGTGTGTGTGTGCCTGGGCACGCACTACCTGTGTGCTCCCAGAAAATGAGGGAGGGTGACACAGCAACTCCCGAGGAGGTGGCCTCTGTGTCACATTCCCCGATGTGTGGCCTAACTCGGTTCAGTGTGGCGGGAAAGGGGCCTCCTTATATCTGTCTAATCACGATGCAGCACATTTCCACCCTCATTAGAAGATAAGTCAGATGCAAGAGAGTTGAGAGCGAGAGAGGGCACAGCTATTAGGCTGCTCCTTTTTCAGCGGTCTTCGCCTGGGGTCTCCTCCCAGCATGCTGTGGTCGGATCAGGCAAAGGGACGGACCCTTGGAAGATTGGTCTTTGAGTTGTGACTTTTTTCTTTCATTATTTATTTTACTTTGAATGTTCATTAAAATTTTTATTCTCAATGTCCAGAATTCCAGACATGTGATTGCCTTTCCATTTGCGTTTGGAAAGACCCCCCAACTCCTTCAAAAGCCCAAATAAATTATCTGTCCTTTAATCACAGCTTATTCCTCAAATGGGCCACAGAAATTGAGAATTCACAATATTTATTTCCTGGGTGAATTTAACTCCTTCCGGGCCACTCCTGTTTTTTAGTAATTCTTCTGTTATCACAGAGGCTCTGGGATGGAGGGTAAAGGAGAGAAAGATGAGGGATGTGGTGTGGGGTGTTGGAGGCTCACAGCTCACAACAGGCTGGCTAGTCACTAAAAGAGAAATGTGTTCACCAAAAGGACAGAGGTCAGTGAAAGACCAAGAAAGATAGAAGACATGTGGTTAGAAGTGAGAGCTGGATGGTAGGAGTCCCTAGGAAGCTGTAATTGGTAAACAATGCTCAACCTCACGGCTTTTGTCCTCAGAAAGGGTAGAGCCCTAATGTGTCTCCCTCCAGTCTCAGGCTGCTGTCTCTGGCCATTGTGGCTCACCAATAGATTGCCTCTACTGAGAGCTCTTCCTCCTTCTGTTCTCATTCTGGTGGACCTAAGGTGGCCCTTAACCACCTTCTGTCCCACCAGCCTAGGGACTCTTATGAAGGATGCTTTCAGAGAATACTGGGCATGTCCATTGGGCACACTGTTTTGAAGTCAGAATAAGGAACCCTCAAGGGATTGGTAGCAGGGACCCCACTTGCCTGCTTTTATGAGAAATGAGTATATTCTTGGGAGAAACAAGTAGTAAGAGATTCTTGGAAATGGTCTTGGATCCCTTGAGAGCCAGTGCAGTACATGTGCCCACCATACACATCATGCACAGGTCTCTGCATGTAGACCATCTCACAGGTCTCCATAAACTACCATGGTGATTATTACCTGACCCTTGTTCTGTGGAGGCTCGAGGGTCATAGAGTCATGATTGCACTCAGTAGTCTCTGCAAGCCACATTCTGAGAGCTGTGTAGGGCTGGGTGTGTGAGTCTGTGGTAGAGTGACTGCCTACCTTTCCCAAGACTCCAAGGAAGATGGGATAGACAGAGAGAAACTGAAATTGTGAAAATTGGTTTGAGATTTTCATTCTGCTCACAGAAACTTGGGTGCCCCTGAAAGAGGAGCCTTTCAAATGCATGGATGGCTGTGAAGACACTCGGCAATAAATAACCCACAGGCCAGCAGGGTTACATCTGCTGAACTCTTGGAAGCAGGAGGGATTCTGAGCTCTGACTTCTTAGAACTAGGCAGGATGAACAAGGAAGATGTCTTGGTTTGTCTGGGCTGCTGTAGAAGAACATTGGAGCCTGGAGAATTAGAAACCACCAAGATTAATAAATCCTGTCCACCATCTAGATGCCACTAGATTGTCTGGGGGAAAGTCTGCTTCCAGGCACAATACCCAGCTATCTTCTCACTACATCAGCACACAGCGGAAGGGCTGAGGGGTCCCTCTGGGGCATCTGAATCATAAAGCCACTCCTCTCGTGACTCTGGTCATCTCCAGATATACAGAAGGCCCCACCTCCAAATATCATAGCCCTGGGGATTAGGATTTCACTGTAGGAATTTTGAGGGGTCATGAGCATTTGGTCCTTGGAAGGAGACTTTCTGTTCATCTGTTCATTCATCTTTCCACCCATGCATGTCTAATATGTGACCATACTGTACCAAGTGCAGAGATTTTAGATGCAGGTGGTACAGTGTGGCAGGGACACCAGGCATGAGAGAGAAAATCCAGTATCATAAAGTTGGTCCTGTAACTGATGGCCTTCCATGGAGCCAGTAGAAGTGCAAGGGAGCAGTGCCCTGAGTGAGGAGATGCAGCTAGGAGGTTTTGGGCTGGTCCTAAAGGTCAAGGAAGGTGACCGGATCCCTTTTTCTCTGATAGCTTTAGAAACAAGGGAAGATCCAGGTGTCTTGGGCCCCAGGCAGGCAGGGGCTGCAGAGCATAACTTCAGAGCAATCTTCAGACACGGCAGGTGGCTCCTGGAGGGTGATGCCTACCTGTTCGCACACACTGCTGGGCATGTGGTTTTGGAGCCTCCTAGGGAGCAGGGAGGGACAGAGAAGACGTGGGGAACTTGTGTTCAGTATTCCTGGGCTTCTTGTTTTCCTCAGTCCCAAGCAGAGAAAGAGAGATGCACTGGGCTCCCTGGTGATGGACGTGCTCTTGGCGGCAGCCTGATAAATGGAGCAGAGAGAGGCGGGAGAGCATTTGCCCAGGATACTGCTTCTGGGTTTCCCATCACAACTGCATGTCTCGAGACTGGGCATGGTGGCCCTGTTGTCCAGCGGACAGGGAGCAGGCAGGGGAGGTTCACCGCTTCCTCCCTTCCTCCCTGCTTTCAGGGGTGGGTAGTAAGTAGAGGAGGAAAGCACACCCGGGTAGTTAGCTCTTCATAGACAATCTGTAAAGAAAAGCCCAGCCCTGAAAAGGAGAGGGGAGAAGCATCCCTAAATGTCTGATTCAGTGGGTGTTTCCTAGATGCCAGGCTAGTCTTGGCAGGCTGTGCCCCTGGGAACTGCAGCCTCTCGAGACAGAGGTAGCCTGTGCTAACAGGTATGAGATGGGGGACCAGAAAGACAAAGACTTAAGGGGATGAAGCTGGATTTCTTTAGTTAGTGAGAAATACCCATCAGAGGATGGGAACGTGGGAGTAGAGGAAGAACTGGGAACTGCTCTGCTTTCCACGTACTGCAGGGGAGCCCTTAGGCTGTCTGGGAAGAGTAGACACCCCTAAGCCTGCAGTTATGGGAGTCAAAGGTGAGACTTGGGTGTGAGACCTTGCCTTCTGCCTTCTTTCACAGCTGGGCTTTTGTTCAAGGATGCAGAAGCCAGGCTGGCTGGCTTGGGGGATTCTCTAGACCCTTCCTCCCATCTCACTGAAGGAGTGCTGGGATTACAGCACCTGGGCTTATGTGGGTTCCAAGGACTCAGACTCAGGTCATCATGATTGTGTGGCAAGTGCTTTATCCATTTTTCCCCCACCCCCGCCCCCTGCCTAAGCTCCAGGAATTTTATTCTGTTTTTATTTTTTTGATTTTTCAAGACAGGATTTCTCTGCACAGCCCTGGCTGTCTTGAAACTTGTTCTGTAAACCAGGCTGGCCTCGAACTCACAGAGATCTGCCTACCTTTGCCTCCCAAAGTGCTGGGATTACAGGCGTGCACCACCACCATCCGGCAAGTCTCAGGAATTTGAATATCCATTTACTTTAGAGAAACTGGGCAAGATAAGTGTTAGCAGTCTTTACAGATGGGAACACCTAGGCTTAGGGGGTGTTCATTTGACCAAAGTTATCACGGCTAGCAAGAACTTGAGGCACAACTCAGACTCTAAAATCTTCCGCCTCCAAAGTTGGGAGTCCACAGCATGGCCCAGGTTTTCAGGGGAGCCCTGGCCAGAAGCTGGACTCTATACTGTCTTCATCTGAGGTGGGAGAATCAAAGGTGGGTGAAGCAGGATGTGCATCCCCATGTCCCTCAGCCCAGGCCTAATGAGCAAGCTGGAGGTTTAAAAACTGGATCCAGCCCCACAGAAGATGTAGAGATTCATTTGAAAGATCCCTGCGGCAGAAGTAAAGCCCAAAGTCTCCCCGCACCCCTCTAGGTCCTTTCCTACTGGTTCACAGGGAATGGCACAGGTCCTTCCAAACAGCTGCACATGCATTTTACATATAAATACAAATAGAAATGTGGGATGCTTTTTTAACATAAATGGCAAAATATGGTATGTATGATATGTGTGGCTTGCTTTTCACTTAAAAATAGGAGTTGAAGTTATTTCAAGTAATTTCCCCGGCAGTTAACTCATTTTAACTGCTAAATAATATTCTCTTGCATATGCATATTGTGTATTTACATATGCATGTATGTATTTGCATAGATGTTTAATTCTTTCCCTGTCTTGGACATTTGGACTACTTATGTTTCACTACTAGAAATATAATAACAAAGAGCATCCCTGTCTGTGTTTTTCTGCAAGTATAGGGAATGACTTAGAATGTAATTCTTCACTTGATCTTAGCCAAAAGGCTGAAAAGCAATTATAGTATAATTCTTGATAAAAGGGTAAAGGCACATTTAGTCTGAATGAATACTCCTAGGCAGCTTATACTGTTTTGTTTGTTTGTTCAGCAGTACTGGGGGTTGAACCCAGAGTCTCACATGTTGTAGGCTCAATCCCCCACCCAACAATTTATACTCTTAACAGTGGATCGGGCCTCTCACTTTCGCACAGTCCTTTAAAGAATGGGCATTATCAACACTGTAGTTTTTAACTGAAATAAAGTGTTTTTATTTTCTTTGATTTTTCCTGATTTCCGGGAAGCGTTTTCCACGGGTACACTTCTTATCTGAATTCCTCATCTATGAATTACTTATTCATAGTATTTGTACAATTTTTAGAAATACTTTACTTATTTATTTAATAGTATTAGTATTTGAGAAAAGGTTTTGTTATGTTGTTCTTGGCTGGGCTCAAGCTCACTATGTAGACCAGACTGGCCTTGAACTCACAGAGATTCTCCTGCTTCTGCCTCCCCAGCACTGGAATTAAAGGCTTGAGCCAACATATCTGACTTACTCCTAAGTTACTATATATCTGTTACACATACTTCATTTATTTTTCCCAGTCTGAAAATTACATTTTAACTTTGTTTATATGTTTCATTTTTTGCAGCACAAACAATTAATCTTGATATAGTTAATGTATCCATTTTGCTCTTTGATCTTGGTTGCTCCTTGGCGCTGCTTTATATACTTCCGAACCTGCTACATGCACAATTCAGACTTTCATATGGGTGCCCAGTGGACTCAAGCGTTCTGTCCTCGGTAGCCACAGACCAACTAATACAGTGAGCATTAGTTCTGTGCTTGTCTCATCTCTGATTACTCATTGGAAATGCTAGGATGTAGTGGGTACACACTCCTGTGCACAGACAAAGTCTTTCACATATCTGGCTCCGCTTAGGCGGGCATCTTCCTTTCTGATTGGCTGTGGCTTGTGTCATTCTACCCACTTTCCTCTGGTTGGGTAATCCCTCTTCCTCACACTCCTCTTCCAAGAATCTCCTGGCTATTCTTATTTCTCTCTTCCAGATGAATTCAAGTTCCACCAATTACCCAGTTCCACCCAATTCTCTTGTGATTTTGGTAGGGGTTGCTTTGAATTTGGGGACAAGTGACATCTTTATAATGTGAGCAGTCCCTGCCCAGGAACATTGGAGGTCTCACCAGTTGTTTAATCTTTTTTTTTTAAATAATACTCAGTGGGATTTCATCAGTTTTCTTTCATATCTTATCGGGTTTATCCTTGAAACCTGGCAGCATTTGCCATTGTCCTTTCTGGTTTTTAACAAGACCTGTGGTGGAAGTTGTGGTTGTTGGCTGCTGGCTGACATTTCTCTTCTGTACTGGGACCCTACCATCTACCATGCCTTTCTTCTGAATGCCCTATGAAGACGATCACATCATCTGGAAACAACAATCCTTCTTTTCTAGTCCTCTTTTTTTTCCTTCCCTTGAATCAGCCCTAGGGCCTTTGCACCTGCTGTTTCTTCACTTAAAGCAACCCAGTATTCTGTTCAGATAGAATGAGGCATATTCCAAAGGCCTTCTGAGAGCATGCACAGTTGGCCTTCCTTACCCACGGGTTCTGAGGAACATGTCCATGCATCCTGCAATTCAGCCAAGCACAGACAAAAAAATATTCAGAAAGCCAGCTGCATCTGTCTTTAACACTTAGACTTTCGTTCTGAGCATGATTCCCTAAGCAATACAGATAACAAATATTTACACAGCTTTCAGCCGTATCAGGTACATAAGTGATGGAGGGATGATTTAAACAAAGTATGTAGGAAGAGCTGCACAGGTCATGTGCAAACAATGCTACTACCCCCTTTGATAGGAAAGGTGTAAGCATTCCAGGACTGGGGGCTCTCTGGGGGTCCAGGAGCCAGACTCCTGTGGCCTTGGGAGTATAACTAAGAGGCTTTATTTTAAGGATAGAGAGGAGGTCCAGTGGTTAAGAGTTAACCACCACTTGCTGTGGTGGTTCATAACCTTCTATAACTCCAACTCCCGGGGATCTGATGCCCTCTTCTGACAGACACCTGCACACACACCACACACACACACACATTCATGCACACACACTCACAACACATTCACTTACACACATAAAAATAAACATTTTGCTTGTTTAAGAATGTTTGCAGGCCGAAGGGATGACGCATAAGTTAAGAACACTATTGCTCTGTTTTCCCACACCTATGTGATGGCTCCCAACTGCCTGGGATTCCAGTTCCAGGGGATCTGACACCATCTTCTGGCTTCTGAAGGTTTCTGCACACTTATGATGCACATAAACTAACACAAAAACACACATAAATAAATGTATTTTATAAAATAATTCTTTATTTTCTTCCCTGCTTTGTTAAGGCGTGGTTGTGTGTGTGTGTGTGTGTGTGTGTGTGTGTGTGTGTGTGAAGTACATAGACTTTTGACAAACTTTCTTTCCGCATATGGTAAGATCTTCCTGGAGTATCCCACAAGCTGTGGAATCTATTTCCTAACACTGAATCAGCCTGTCTGAAAGGAATGAGCTCAGATTCAACATGAGATACATTTCCTTCAGCACGCTGCCCAGCTTGATTTCCTCGTCTGTTATTTTAGATCCTGGCAGCAACTGGACAAGAGCTGGGCCCTGTTCATCTGTCCCTCCCTCCCTGTCTGTCTGGTGCTTCTGTTTCCTCAACCATTGCCTCCCCATCACCTCTCCCTCTGACCCTTGATCTGGAGCACTGACGGGCTCACCCTCACCGTCCTGTCGTTCATCTCCCCAGACCCGTGGCTTCAGTACTCTCTTCATGCTGAGGTGACCGTCACATCACTGTAGGGCAGTCCCGGGTCCCAGGTGCCACACTGTGTGACTAATCACCCCCTGATGACCGCGTCAAAAGCAAAGTCCCAGCCCCCCCCCCACCAAACCGTCCTGCCCACTTGTACAATCATCAGCATCCTCCTCTGGTTGTGTGGCCCTCAAACTCTGCCATCTGCGGTCACACCATTTTGTCTTTCGTGTCCCCCATCCAACCTACTGACAGATATCTGACTTCTTCTCAGTCTCCACTCAGCCTTTGGCCGTGCCTCCCTGCTCATTATTACAGTCGTTGCTAAGAGGGCTCCCTGCCCCTCGCTCTCCTTTTATTTCCTGACACAGCAGAGGCTCTGTGCCCCTTGTGTGGTGTCCCTCCTCTTTGCTGACCGTACTGGCTCCCCGCTTCTTTTCTAACATGCTCAGTGTGCCTCTGGGCCTTTGCACATGCTGTCTGCTCTTCTTGGATCCGATGTTTCCTTCCTCCAGGCTTCTCTACAGTAGTTGTTTCGTTGTTGTTGTTTTTGTTTTGTTTTGTTTTACACTTTGAGGTCTTGCCCCACCAACCTGTAGGTAACTGTAACCCCGGCTCCTGGCACTCCTCGGGTCTTTGCTGCCCCCTCCTCACAGCTCTTTTCTTCATGTGACAACTGTGTATTTGTTTGTTTGCTTCTGGTCTCCCTCCATCAAAACAGAACCTTCATGAAATGAATGAGAAACCCTGACATTGTTCTAGAAACAGGGTGAATCAAAGGGTGATTTTTCTTGACTTATAGATATGGTTAAATGCCAAAGAGATGTGTGTGCGTGCCCATGCGCATTCTAATTTTTAATCTTTCAAAGGGTATTTGCAATGGAAATATAGACAGAACTTTTTTCCTTTTTTTTACTGACTCAAACACTGAACCTCAGAGAGAGCCCAAGGGACTTCTCAAGGTCAGGGCCAGTCAACGGTGAGCAGTGTTAGAATTGTCCCCCAGTGTAGGACTGAGGAACGCAGTGTGTCAGGGCCAGGGAGCTGTCAGGAGTAGGAAGCTGGGATCAGATGAGTGGAAAGAAGCTCGGGAGCATCCTTACTCACCTCCTGTCTCACCTTCTCAGAGATGAGACATCAGCCAGAAACCATTAGTGAGAACATGTGTGTGGGGTCTGGCTCTGCCATCAGTCCTGACCTTGGGCACTGGGAAGAGGGCTGGTCTGTGTAAGCGGACATCTGCTGCCTCCTCTTCAGGTCACTCTTGGCACGCTACTGCTCTGGCCCAGTCCCCACCCCCTCCAGCTTCCCCAACTGGCTAGCCAGCCAGCTTTCCTGTTCTCTGACTTTGGTGTGGGTCGGGCTGGTGGGTGATCAGCAGCACACTGGAGGGCAGGAGGATAGGAATCAAGGAACTCATGTACCTGTTCTTTCCCAAAGAGTCCCCTCAAGATGGCTGTATCCCTTGATCAAGGGCCACAGATTCACAGGACAGCAGTCTCCAGACAGCTGGTGGGTCCCAGAGGCAGGACCCGCTGTCTTTCTAGTTCCTCTGAGCCCAGGGCAGAAGAAAGTCACATGTTGTCACCCACCCCACCCCAGGATAGTGGGCTATCTCTCTTAAACCCCTCCTTCACTCTATGAACAATTTTAAATTTTTTCCACAGTATGTCATTGTCTCTGTGGAGTCCCGGGCTGCCACTGTGTGACTCTTACAATTCAGTTTCAACAAGGTCTCCTTGGCACTTGGCCCGGTCCTGGTACTGAGTTACTGAGTGGAAGCTCCAGAGGTTAGACCCCTTCTTTCACAACGCCAGTGGCCAGAAAGGGGCAGTAAAGAGGCTGGCCATGGTGGAGAAGCCTCAGGACATGACTTAGGGCATATCCTCCTCTTCTGGCCACTTCTCTCAGAACCTCCATCCTGTGGCGTGGTCCAGCAGACAACCCCAGGAGCGTGACTCCTGAGTAGTGCAGCTCTGAGCCTCAGAATGGTGTGAGCAGTGCTCTGACCTGCCCCCTCCCCTTCTCTGTCTCTTAGCACCTCAGCTCCCTGAGGGCAGAACGCTCCTTGTCCCGCCTCCCACAGCCTGGCTGCTTCTGTGAGTAGACTGGGTGGGTGGAGGACACGGGCTGTCACCTCACATCATGTCAGCCTGCAGCTGGGACTCCAGTGGGGCCAAGTGACTTTGTGGGTTCTGTGGAGACAGGAACAGATGAGTAAGCCAGCTAAGCTGACAGCACCTTCCCCACGGAGGGAGGAGGGAGTCCAGCCTCTCTCCAGATCACTGCGCCC
Source organism: Ondatra zibethicus (assembly GCA_004026605.1). NCBI lineage: Eukaryota > Metazoa > Chordata > Mammalia > Rodentia > Cricetidae > Ondatra > Ondatra zibethicus. Next base: position 14,239 of record PVIU01002121.1, on the reverse strand, counting down.
CCCAGTTGCTGCTGTGGCCCTGCACTCCCCCCCCCCACCAGCAGCCTTGTGGTACCTGGGACAGTGGCGGGGGTGGGGGTTGGCTTTGGGGCAGCAAACTCCCCTGCAGGGTGGGTGGCAAGCTATGCTTTGGCTTTGGAAAAATGTGTTTTCTCCTGATCTTTACAACGCCCCCCCCGACTCCCCCTCCCCCCCACACCAAGGCAGGCCCACGAAGCTGTTTCCTACAGTGGAAGAAGCAGACCTGAGGAAACTTGAAGCAAATACCCAAGTTAAGGTCCCTGTGTGCTGGTTGGAAGGATCCTCAAAGCCAAGCGGACCAATGTGGGAACTGGATGGAGGCATCAGGTCACATGCTTTGCTCCTGTTTATTTTTATTTTCCAGGGTTAGGTGTCAAATCCAGGACCTCATATGATCTAAGCAAGCATGAACTCCCTCTGAACACTCCTCACAATAAATCTGAAACGATGAGAGATGGATCCTTTGCCTGGCTCCTCCTCCCTCCAGGGAAGTCAAGTACTGATTTCATCTCATCAAGGTGGGCTTCCTGGAAGAGGAGGAAGATGTGTAACATGTAGGGCTTTTGATTGCTGCACTTACTTACAACAGGGAGTCAAGGATTGTCTAAGAGAGACAAGGTGTCTTCCTGAAGGTGCCCTTCCGCAGCTCTTTTACCCCCCACCCTTGGGCAAGCCATCTGTGGTTTTTTTGTTTTGTTTTGTTTTGTTTTTTTCCAACCCTCAGCAGCAGAAGAGATTTCAGTTAGATTTGGGAAGAACTTTCCTATTCGTTCTTTGAGAGGGCTCTCAGAATGGCTTATCACCTTCCAGAGAGTCCCCAATGCAGGTTAGGTTGCTATTTCTTGACACTGAATTTGGGTTGCAGTACTCTGGGGTCCTTCTACCCACCCCCATCTGTGTCCAGTGCCTCCATGCAGAGTGGCCATCCAGTGGAGCGTGCCCCTACACTGAGGGGGTGGAGTGGAAGCCATGTTTTGGGGGAGATGGTGACATCCTCTCGAACAGCCTCCATCTGTCATTTCTGGCTTTTTCCTGTTATAACAGCACCGTGGTCCCTGCCAACTGCTGTGGAGTCTGTGTGTGGTTTAATTAGCCTGTAACGCCAGCCTCTCCCACAAAGCAGGAAAGCAATAAACAGCTTCCGGGTCACAGCAGGGACTGTCAGAGACCTGAGGCCAGTGAGGTCTTTGAGGACAAATGAAGGACTTAGGACCTGCAGAGGGTGCTCAGCTTCCTGCGTGGACCATCGCAGCATGCCAGTCAGCGGGCCTTCAGAGGAAAAAATAAAACAAAGATGAGGAGAGATTGACACAGCCAAGGCTACATGGAGAGATCCCCAAGTCCCTTGTACTGGGTCGGGACTACAACTCAGTCAGTAGAAAGTTGGCTTAGCATGCAATCTAAGCATGACACAATCTCTAACATGACATCCACCAGAGGTGGTGGGATAGGCATGTAATCTTAGAACTCAGGAGGTGGAGGCAGGAAGATCAGAAGTTCAAGGCCGTTTTCAACTGCACAGCAAGTTTGCGGCCAGCTTGAGACCCTGACTAAAAACAAACAAACAAACGAACCTACAAAAGTCCCCTCTATTTACAACCAGCTCCACATGTAAGGAGATGTCTCAGAAACAGCGTCTTAGTGGGCACCACCGGGCACCTCAGTATCTTCTATAAAATGAGTCTGTGGGGCTCCAATGCTAGAAAGTTTTCTTCTTTCTGAACTATTGGAGGGTGCTGGGGTCCTAAGCGCATCCGGGTGATGTGTGGATACCCGAAGCCGGTGTCCAACCAGCAATCTCAAGGAGAGAGAAGTGACCAGCAACCGGCAGCTCAGAGCATCCTGCCAGGCCCAGCGGGGGAACTAGAGACAGGGGACCGCTGATGTCTGCCTTCTTAACTCAGGAGATGGGAGGTGGAGCGGGGTCTGCATTGCCCCCTAAGAGGCACAGGCTGGAGACCTCACTAGCTCCATATGCTGATTTTGTCCTGCCGACTGCTGAACCCCAGTACCTAACAGAGTCTGGCATGTAGGAGGGGCTCCAGTAACACTGGACAGATCTTGATTTTTAGGACCCTGCTCACCGAGTTTCTAAGAAAGAAGGGGTCACTGCAGAGAAACGTTGTCTTTTGTGGCTTCTGCATCCATTTTGGTCGTTTCTGAGAACCCTGACTCCCAACCCTTCTTCCTCCATCAGCCCCCTCTCTTCATGGGAGGAAGTTTCCATCAGCACCCCAACCTCCTCTCTTCATGGGAGGGAAGTTTCCATTAGCACCCCCAACCTCCTTTGGATATGCCACGGCCATCAACCCCATCCCTTCAGGGAGGGAGGGAGGGAGGTTTCGATCTGCATCCCCAACCTCCTCTGGATACGCCATGGCCAAAATACAATACACAATTATGGGCATGCGCTACATCAATGAGCACGGAGGGAGAGAAGCCCCATCTGGAGAGCAAAGCCAATGGCCAGCGTGTAAGTATATGGCCATCAGCTCAAGGGTCAGGCTCCTGGATGGATGCAAACAGCTAACACCACAGAGGGAAGTTTGGCATTCCTCCCACTCCTAGCCATACCTGGCCTTTGCCCTTCTGCCAGGCCTCCTTGCAGACTCAAGGGCCTCAGCTCCCTCTACCCATTTCTGGTGTGTCTGCCCCATACTGTTCCTTGTGGTTGTTTCTCTGTTCACCTGTCTAGAGGCAGGGACTCAGTCTCCCCAGTATGATGACTTGGAGGAGTGCCTGTGCTCTGCCTTCCTTAAAGGCCTTTGCAACGAAACTGTCATTCAGACCTTTGAGGGCAGGATGAAGGCAGAAGGGGTACAGAGTCCATGTTTCCATGGTCACTTAAAGTGTGGGTATGTTTTTGTCCTTTTTTAAAATGGTTATTTTTACTTGTGTGTTAGTGTATGTATTTGTCGCATGTGTGAAGACGCCCTCAGAGGCAAGAAGTGGGCCTGGATCTTTGGCAGCTGGAGTTTAGAAGTAGTTGAGAGCCATCCCATGTGAGTGCTGGGAATTGAACTTGGGGCCTCTGGAAGGGCAAGAGCAGCCACCTTTCCAGCCCCATAGTGTGGAGTTTTCTTTATCGCCTCACAACCTGACTCACTTCTCTGCAGGTTGAGGGGTCCTTCCTTCTGGCCGGCTAAACAGCCCAGACAAGTTGTTCACAGACAGAATTCACCACCCAGACCACAACATAAGCACAGGGTATAGACAAGCTACAGGGAAGGGCCCAGATACCACGGTCATTGGAACAAACCCAAGACTAATGGCCTGGGGGCTGTAGGGGAAGGCTGTTTAAAAGCCACTCAGCTTCCTTACTAGAAACAGGCCTAGGTCTCTGAATGTTCAAGACATCTCTGAACTTGCTGTCCCACTGTGCGTTAAGCCCAGGAGAGCAGGAAGCATACAAGACACAAAGTGGTAAACATGAGGCCCAGGAACCTGTGGAGGCTGTGATCTCTGTTGAGTTCCCTCATCTAATTGGCTACTTACATCTTTTTTCTTTCTCTTTTTTTTCTGAGTCCTCTCCCTTTCCCATCACACTGAGCTACTTCAGAATGTCTCTCGAAGGAATTTCAAGAAGCTGGCTGGGTCTCTGCGGAGTACATCGTATTATCTCATTACGAGCTCGCCTGGTGATCGGATTCCGTTAGCTGACTCTCTTTATTAGCAGGCAAAGACAAACTTATGAAATACCTTTAAACCTGGATTTCCTTAACAATCTATCATTGGGGAACTGACAGCTCTCGTTCGCTTCCCTCTGCCAGAAAGAATTAAGATTGTTCCTAATTTAATCTCTCTTCCGCATTGTAGGCGGATATTTGTGTTTCAGAGCAAACTTGTGTTAAAAGCTCTGGGGACAGAGGCCTCCGATTGTCACAGAGCCCTTCCAATGAGTGCCCCATGTGTTTCCTCGCTGACAGGGCTGGCTCTGACTGCCAGGAGTGTAGCCAGAGGCCCAGGCTCGGCTATCTATGGGACCACAGCCCTGAAGCCCTGCCGGGGCAGACGTCATAGGGATTTCTCTGTTCACAGCTTCCTGAAGAAAAGAAAAGAATTCAGTCAAGAGATGTGGGTTGTTCAAGCAGAAGTTTACTCAGCAAAGCAAGCACTCCTAAGAGAGACAGGGGTGTGTGGCCCCAAGGTGGGGAGTAGCCAGGTGGGTTCTGTGTTGTGGATTTTAAAGACATTTATGAATATTGGTGAGGTGTGTAGTATCACAGTGGACTGAATCTATAGTACTTTTCCTCCTTTGGTTCTCTAGAAAAGGCCACAAAATGTGTGTGTGTGTATGTGACCACAACACAACCATATTATAATGATGTCAGGTCTTCTAAGAGTGCGCACGTGTGAGCAAGTGCTGCAGCGGCCTGGCTTCTGGTTGGGTAGAGGAGTAGGGACACCCTAGCTGACACTTCAAGGATGTTTAACCGTAGAGTCACTGTCAGTGAGGACACACAGCTACCAAGACACAGCTCAGTTTTCCTTGGTCCCTTTGAACTCCTTGCCTACCAGACAGCACCAGAGACAACAGTTGCACCAAGCACTATCTTTGGGGTATCTGTGAAAGGATCTTGGGGGTGATGGCATTTGACTCTCTGTTCTCTGAACTTTCTACAAGTCAGAATCACCAGGTTGGCTCTTGCTGGAGTGTGCCGACTGGGCCTGGCTGAGTGACCATGGCACGGTGCAATGGATGCTGCTGGTGCCCACTCAGACACCCTGGCTGGGTGGCATACTCTCCCTAGCTCCTGTGAGTGCCGGTGGCATCTGATCACCGCTGCCCTCCTCAGGGAAGTGACCTCAGCACAGTGTGAGCCATCTGACTCCAGAGGCAAGTCACATCCTGTGCAAGTCCATTTCCTCTAAGCCACTACTAATGACTGACAGACAAGGAGACTACAAAAGTACCTGGAACGGGACTGGCTTTGTGGTTTAACTCCTGCTCCTCAGTCCCAGGGAACCAGGCTAAAGCCACTCTCCATCCCAAACCACATCCTTCATGTAATCTCTCGCCCCAAGAGCACTTCCCTATGGCACTTTCACGAGCCCCGGCTTCTCGGGCATGCTGCCACTGGGCTGTCACACATGGCTTTGCCACAGACAACCAATCAATGCTGATGGGACCCCACGATGAGGTCTTGAGCAGTAGCTAGGCCTCTTGAGCACATCCCGAGCCTTACTCCCGTTGGATATCTCAGCTGAGAGTGGTGGCCAGCAGTGGCTGCCTGAAGGTTGGTCCCCTCACCCTGGGAACGCTTGAGCCACTCTTAGAGACTGCTCTGGGCCATGACTTCTTAGAGCCACAAGGCCACAGCCAATGCCACAGAGCCTGACTAGGAGAGTCCTGCCAAGCACATCTCATCCCCTCGGGTCATCTGCACTGAGATTGGGTGGCTGCAGAGAGAAGGGGGAAGAGTCGTGTTGGAAAATCCTATTATCTAGCCAGCCCCCATTGATAGCCCATGCATGAAACCAATTTACAACAAGCAAGTCGAAAGCCTCCGAGGACCGCCTGCTCTCCCGGGAACCCAGCAATCACCCTGCCCACGGGTCTCTGCAGTCCAATACCATCGGGCTCGCATCTGCGAGCGGCTCTGCTAGCGCTCCGGAGCTGTCACTCAGCGCCCTGGGCTGACCGGCCCATGCGTTGGTGAATGCAGAGAGAATTTATTACAGCAGAAGAGAGAAACACTCGGAATCCAACATGATTATTTTCAGATCTCTGTTTCGCTGATGGCTTGAGCCAGCTCAAACGAGCCGCTTTGGACTATTGGAGTTTTCTGAAGGTCACAGTATCTGTCCATCTTCTGTCACGGTGGGCTGACAGTGACGGGGGGCTTGGACCACACTTGAACTTGGGGGCAAAGTCCTTAACCTTTCCCAGCTTTGGCTTCCTCCTCTATGAAAGTGAAATGCTTCCTGAAGCTGAGGCGAGGATTCAATGAGTCGGCGCATGCCGAGTTCCTAGCACATAGTAGGAAACAAGGAAATATTTACTCATATTCACCTTAACCCCAGCACTTTTTCTAAGGACCAGGAAGGATATGCTGTTGGTTTTCTTTGTACAATATCCTGTGTGTCTTACCTGTACAATAGCAAGGAAATTCTCTCATCTATCCATATTGTCCCTTCCTGGGAAAGAACTCATAATTCCCTTGGTCTCAAAAAGCCACCTTGAGAGAGTGTTGACTGGGAGCCAGGCACTAAGTATTTTATATGGAGCACAGGCTTTGAGCTTCACCATGACCATGTACACTGAGTAGAATTGCCCTCACTTTACAGGTGCAAAGACTGAGGGACAGAAACAGCTCAGCCGCAGAGCTGGTAAGTAGAAACAGGAGGAGAAGATGTGGGAAAATGATAACACAGGGAAGACACTTCTTCCAAATCCAACAGCTGACTCCTTTGCTTTTCCTCATTTCTGGGACCACTGTAGGGACTCTGCTACACTTCGCCCTCTGAAGAAGTGGATGCACTCTCTCTTCATACTCTCACCTCTCAGATCAGATCTGAGCAGAAACTGGGCCAGCCCACTGGGACCTTAGCACCTCCGTACACACCCTGGTGAACCAAAGAAAACCTTTGGACGGGAGCAGGACCAGGCCTCAGCCTCATCTCGCTGTTCCTGAGCCGAGGCTCTGCCTACCAGGCAGGCCATCTAACTGGCCAAAGCACTCATTGATGCCTTCTTCCTGGTGGAGGGTGATGATCCAGGCAACTACTGTGGAATTTTCAACCTTGGGGTTGGGATCAGGGCTGAGATCTTCCAGGGCTGATGAGAGTGGCTTCGAGGACTTAGGGACAGAGATTCTAGGGGCCACACAGCCGGACACAGCAAAGGCATGTACAGGCTCAAGATTAAAGTCAAGGGCTTCAAGCACCAAAACCCGCGTGCTTCAGCTGTAAGACGGGGTGTTGAGAGGATTCAGTGTACAGAATGCACGGTCTGAAATAAGATGTTACCCCTGACAGCAGCCGGGGATGTTGCCATTGCACTTAGTGCCTCAAGGTCATTTTTGTGTCTGTCTCCAACGTGATTGCCCTTTGTTTCCCAACCCTTCCTCTCCCAGTTTGGCTTACAGATCTATGTGAAACAAAAGGACAGAAGACAGGAAGAGGGGCTGGCATCTTAGGGCATATCTGAGTGTAGATGCTAAACTGGCCTTGGTGTCAAGAAGCTTTCCTGGCCCCAGGTGAATGGACAAACCCTGGGCTCATGAGAGACCCTCCTGACTGACTAGGTCACTGAGCCACTTCTGCTGGACTCCCAAGGGGCTATTCTACCCACTCAGTGACAGCTTCCCCAGGCCACTAGCACATCCTTCCTGTCCTCAGTGGCACTCTGCGGAATGTCGGCACTGCTCTTACTGTCCATGCCTTACCTGTCTGGAGGTGAGCGAGAGTAAGGTGCTTTCAGGCACACAGGGAGGAACACAGGCTATCTGGCCACTCAAGGTACCACAGACCTGAATCTAGAATCCCGAGCACCAGGGCCTGGTCTGGAGAAGCATCGTGTTCCACAGAAGACCAGATCACAGCATCATTGAGAAACAGATGCCCCTGAAGGGGTCCTGCATCCCTCTGCAACCAGCTGGAATCCCATTAGCCCCTTGCTTCGTGCTTTGCCTCTTGGACTTCTACCGAAGGTTCCTTGGCATGACGCCTTTACCCTCACGACAGACTAGCACGGCACACTCTGCCGACAGCATGTTCTGACCAAGGCAGGCACCGGGCCTGTCAGGAGAGAAGGTGAAGGCCTGGTAAACTTCCAGGGGACACGGAGTCATCCAAAACAGGCAAAATGTGATGCACTTTGAAAGGAATCTCCCAGCCACGCAGACAAGAAGCTACCTGCATGTGTGGACAGGGCTGAAGACAAACAAAGGCCTCTATTAGAGGGCAGCTGGAGAGCTTCCCGCCTCCAGGGCTCTGCTGAGAGACAGAAGAGTGGAGACTGCAGGAGCTGTCAGAGTTGGGTGGGGCTGAGGAGTTGGGTAACCACAGTTCAGAAAGAAATACACCCCCTCAGCCTGGACAGGCCCACAGGTCCTTCCATGCTCTCTAGGACCAGTGTCCTCTGATGCTGATGCTGACGCCAGTGCTGCTTGGAGCTCACCGAGGTTTTGGACACTACACATGGGAGTACAGCCTGGAGGCCCAGATCGTTGTTGCTATTATCTTCAGACATATCACTATCATTCCCAAATTGGTCTCAAACTCATCCTTAATCCTCCTACCTCAGAATCCCAAGCGTTAGGACTACAGTTGTGCCCCACCATCCCTGGCTCTCTGAGATGTTTCAAAATGCCCCAGGTGGCATACAGGCAAAGTCAAGCCTGAGAACCGCAGAGTGGGTCCGCACATAAGATGGCCCTGGATCTGCATTCCGGCTTAGTAGCCAGCCAGATTGTCTGTCTCACTCCTAGAGTTGTCTTTTTAGCTTCCTCAAATAGTTTAACAAGCCTTAATTCGAAAGTAAATATTATAAGATTGTTTCAGAGGACATTGAGAAGCTAAGCAAAGAAGAAAAGGTGTTGCAGAAAAGTAATTGTACAATAATTGAGTACAGAATTAATTACACCAAGAGACAATCGGTGTCTGTGGAGTGCTGATGTCACTGGGGGTGAAAGGGCAGTTGATCAATGATCTAAAGCAAATTACTACTCTATATCCTGTAGCGTTGGGAAAGCACAGGTTTTCTATTTTGAACAATTACAAATTGATGACATGTTACCAAAATAGTAGAGAGTAAACCCTTGTGCCCTCACCCAGTGTAATGGAAACATTTCATATAATTACACACAATATCAAAACTAGGAAGCTGACACTGACACCACAGTCCCCAGCCCTTACGGAAATCAGACGTTTTGTTAACATCATTCCCTTGGTTTTTCGTTCACTCAAAATAGCTTGCAGTTAGCCAACCAGAACACAGTGTTTATTCAAGAGTGGGCTACAGCCCATCTGTGTTGGAATCAGCTAGAAGACGCATTAAAAGCATTTTATGTTTTAAGTTGTCTCCCAGGCACGGTGACACATGCCTGTAACCCCAACATGGGGGAGGCTGAGACAGGAGGATCTAGAGTTCCAGGCCAGTATAGGTTAAAGAATGAGTCCAAGGCCACCCTGGGCTGTAGAGGCAAAAGTGTGATTAAAACCTAAACAAACAAAGTATCTGAGCAGGATGGTCATGCCTGCGATTCCAGCATCTAGGAAGCAGAGGCAGGATTGCTGAAGTTCAAGGCCAACCTGGTCTACGTAGTAAAACCCTTACCTCAAAAATGAACAAGCAACTTCCTACAGTGACAAAAATTCCAGACTTAACCTAGACAGTCTGATTCAGGACTCAGGAGGGGGAGCTGGGAGTCAGTATCCTAAACCAATTTTCCAGGTCATTTCTGTATTTGCAGAAGTTAGAAAGCCATGAAATGTTCCTTCTACAGGCGTGATGCTCAGCCTGTGACATGTACGTCAGAGAGACTGGTGACTGTCCTCACAGGATGGAGAAAGATAATGTTGACAATAAAGCCAGGGCCTGGGATCCAGCCATAAACAAATGCCATAAGAACTCATGGGGCATTTCATCTCCTGAGTGAAGGGGGAGAGTTTAGGAGGCTGAGTATTTACATTGGGCTTTGACTTAAGAGTGAGCCCTTGATAGGAGGGCAAGGGCAGATGTCTGAGCCATGACTTTAGCAGATTGCCTCCCACCTTAGAACAAGAATTTCTGAAATTTATGGTGGGAAGTATAATCTACACCAAAGGGATTCAATACATGTTGTAGGAAAGGACACATAAGAAAGACATCTAGTTGGCTGGCTAAATGAAGCAGAAATGGAAGGAGGGTGAGTGGAGGGTTGGTAGTTGGGTAAATTCATGCCTGCCTATAGAATAGACAAGGATGACGATGTAGCTGGGAGAGGCAGGGCTCCCTACCATACGAGCTCTAGCAGTCCTTGCCTGAGCCTCCCACAGAGAGTCACCTGAGCCCAGCATGGGAAAATTTAGGAGGGCTATGTATACAATACTCGCTTCCTGTACGGCTAAGCCCCAGACGTGTCTAGGTCCTGTGGAGCCAGTTGACCTTGAGTTGGAGCTAAGTGGCCTTCACCTTAGAGGGGGAAAATAATCCAGAGACGTTTTCCCTGTAAGTACTCTCATGCTCTATTCATCAGTATACTAATTTTAAATGACAGAGGCAAAATCTTAAACTCTCCTTCTTGGAGGACTGTAGCCGGATCCCTCCTTATAGATGGGAGCTGAGTCAAGTCTGGCTGCAGAAAGGGTAGGAATGGGCTAGACTTGCAAAGGCCACTCTTGCTGCTTGATGGATGAGGATGCCTCAGAGGTTCTCAGTTTGTCTCCTAATTCCTGTCTCTCTCTTAACAGGCCATGGGAGTTCTGACCACTCCTGAGATCCATCCCTGGAGCAGAAGATCTCTGGAGAAGCTCCTCCAACTCACCTTTTTGGACGTTGCATTGGGTGCAATGTGTCTTGCCAGGGGTTAGGGGAATAACTAGGAAGGGGCCTCTCCTTAGAGAAGTCCCATCTAGGGTCTTCTGGCCCCCTGTAACATAGTCTCTAGGGACAGTTTTACAAAATACAGAGATGCCAGGCAGTGGTAACACACACCTTTAATCCCAGCACTCGGGAGGCAGAGGCACGGGGGTCTCTGTGAGTTCAAGGCCAGCCTGGTCTACAGAGTAAGTTCCAGGACAGCCAAGGATGCACAGAGAAACCCTCAAAAACAAAACAAAACAAAAAAAATAGATGCTTAGCCCTCATCTGCAGTCTGGCTGCATTAGAGGAATCCAAAATACTCTTATTGGTAATTTTTCTCAAGTAGGCACACTGAAGCATGACGCTCTGCTACAAGGAAACTATGTCCCTAACATCTTAAACAGTCTCAGCTGAGGAGGTGGCTAAGATTCAAAGGGAGAAATGCTGGAACTGGAGGCTGAGCACTCCTGCCTGTCTAAGACTCGATCTATTCACCAGCAAAATGGGAGTGCATTCTGCATTTCAAAAGGCTGTGTGGGGTTTGCGGGAAGTTCTGAGCTCAGTGACTGGTACCTAGGAGGTCCCTCATGTTAGCTAAGATTAGGCCAGGCACAGAAGTGCCGATCTTAGTGGCTGTTGGACCTGGAAGAAGCCAAACACACACAAAGAAATTTTTGTTGTGACCCCATGAAACCTGTAATCTATGTCACGTATGTTTTCTATTTCCCAGCTGGGCTTATTTGTGGATTCTGTTCTATTTAAGGGTATACAACAAACAGCCTTTAGGCCAAGTCTGCCTCACTTGACCCTAAGCTGCTCACTTGCCATTTTTAATTAAACGTTTTGTTTTTTGCTAATGATCTTGCATGCTTAGTCTGGTAAGGCCTTATTCCCTGCTGGTGGAGTGTGAGACGCTTTGATGGAATGTTAAAAAGCTGAGTTATCTCCTGGCCGGAGGCCTCTTCTATACTCCCAGCACACTGTAAAATGGGTGCCTTGCCTGCTGCAGTTGGGGAGAGGCTCCCTGCTTGTACATTTTCTTCATTCTTCACCCTTCCCGTGGCTGGGTGGTGGGTGCTTGCCCAAGAGACTCATTCAAATGCTTTCACACCCCTGAGAAGTCCAATGTGTTGGACACCCTGTGACTCATTTATCCCCCCTGAAGAAATCTGAACACAGAGAACCTGAAGCTGTGGGGAGCAGAAACAGTACCAATTTGTTCTAGAACATGTAGACATTAAGAAGACTCAAGTGGGACAGGAAGATGGCTTGAGCAGATGACAGCTGCCGTCTGTACCCCAGCTTCAGGGCAATTCACATGTTTGGATGAGCATGAGTTTTAAGTTTTGGGGTTGTTGTTTGGGGTCCAGAGACATTCTGAGATGCCAGAACTTATCACCATGACTCCCCACTCCCACAGAATCCTTAAAATCTCTGGACTCAGATGTGTGGTTCTAAGGCTCACCTTTGGGCAACAGCCTACTCTAGGAAAACACCTTCAAGGTGGAAATGATGTGGGTGCCGGCTAAACACATTCTGCAGTTTTGTTTTGTTTTTTAAAAATAATTTTAGGCATTCACAAAGAATATTCTTAGATCAAACCTGATCAATGACAAGCACCGGGTCTATAAAGTGTGCACTTCGGTAGGAATAAAATTAATGAACAGTACAGTGTGAGGTTAAAAATCTATACTTTAAAATGTACTTCACTGTTGTTATTCATCAAAACTACATTCAACCTATGCCTTCGATCACACAAGTGAAAATCGGGGGTGTCTAGGCTAATGTGCTTTCAGCAAGCAGATGGCTCTGTGCTAAGCTGGGGGCGGGGGAGAGCAGGGAGGGCAGGCAGTTATAAGACTGAAGCTGAGATGAAGCTCTGTCCTAAACCTGCCAGAACGTGATCCCTGGGCATGAAGACAGACTGTTAAATCTTGTCTGCAAAAGAGCAGCAGGAATGAGCCAGTCTCAGGAGCAGAGAGATAACTCATTTGCTTGTTTAGCAATGGCCATCATGTCCCACTAGCTGGTCCCAGCTGTCCCTTCCTCTCTAGCCCCTCAGCATGGGTCTCAGCTTGAGGTGGTTCTGCATCCTTCCACCCCTTGAAACCCTTCAGTCCTGCATTTCTAGTTTCCATTGTTCCCTGAGAATCTCCATCTTAGCAGTTGCCCCTCCCCCTTGGTCCCCCCCCCCAGTCTCTGCTGTTTTCTTCTGGTTTGCCTTTCTAAGTTGTTGCCTGGATATTCACAATCTTCAGATTTTTCTATGATTATATCAAAGATGGATGGTTGGGTGAGTGGATATATGAGTAGACCAGATAGATTTCTATGATTGTATCAAAGATGAATGGATAGATGGGTGGATGGATGGGTAGGTGGATGGAAGGATGGATGGGTGGGTGGATAGGTGGGTAGACCAGATAGACGAGGTTATATTCAAAAGTTTAACTTATGGGCAAAATATGCCTCAAAGAAGATAAGTCTGGATATGACACATATCCAGGCACTTGTTCTGTGGTGTGTGAAAAGAAAAGCATTCCCCAGTCCGTGCCTTTTATGTGGCTCCAAGGATATATACTCCCAATGACAGGGAAGAAGGGTGGGTCTAGCTAGAGACCAAAGAGATTATAATAGAACTGTTTTGGTTATTACCTATATTACCTAATATATTATTGTTTATAATTTATTAGAGGGTCCCTTGCTTCTTCAGGTTGTAAACGTATTTAACTCTTTAAAATATGGGGAAGGCACATGCCACACGCCATAGCACCATATTGACCATGGGCCAGAGTTCCCTAGTTGAGGCATGATGACATCAATTATAACAATTATTTTCACCTGTAGTGCAGCCCCAATCCGTGAAGCAGGGGAGAAAACTGAGGGTTGTGAAAGTTAAATGGCTATTCTGAGATTACCTGAGACCTGGATTTAAAACCTCCTTCCCCAATGCTTATGCCTACTCCTCTTGTTCCGTTGATGTCTCTGCCTTTAATGCTGGCTTGAAGCTCTGTTGCCTGCCGAGACAACTTGGGACTGGGAGGCTGCTCAGGATAATTCCATTTCAGAGAAGGCTCCCATCCCACTCCCCATGTCTCCACAGCACATGTGATGGCTCACGGCTGTCCTGTCACCAAGTGATGAGCTCAAAGGGGCGGGGCGTCTGTCCTCAAATGCATAATTGAACTGTGGATTCAGCTGCTATCTACAAAGGAGGACAATGGTCTGTGCTGGGGGTTTGGGGCAGGGCTGAATGACTTCCATGTCCTCAGCAAGGATGGGCTGTCGGGAAGCATTGGTAGATGTACCAGTCCTAGGCAGCCTGGACCAGAGCAAAACCCCTGCCAGGCTTCCTGATCCTAAAGGGGCAGAGACGTGCCCACGAGCATGGATTGTCTCTCCTACAGTAACAACCCTTGGCCACAGCAGAAGCTACTGTAAGAATGAAGTAGGTTTTGCATGCAAATGGGTGGAAATAGAAATCGCTATCCTGAGTGAGGTAACCCAAACCCAAAAAGACGATTGTGGTATGTACTCACTCATTAGTGGACCCTAGCCATAAACAAAGGACACTAAGCTTATAGCTAACAAGCCCAGAGAAGCCAAATAGCAAGGTGAACCCAAAGAAAAATATATATAAATCCTCCTGGAAATTGGAAGCAAACAAGATTGCCAGGCAAAAGTTGGAAGCACGGGGGCGGGGATAGAGGTGGG
>PVIU01002120.1:60557-183587 GCA_004026605.1 Ondatra zibethicus | reverse complement strand
GAGGAAGAGGAAGAAGAGGAAGAGGAGGAAGAGGAGGAAGAGGAAGAGGAAGAGGAGGAAGAGGAAGAGGAGGAAGAGGAGGAAGAGGAAGAGGAGGAAGAGGAAGAGGAGGAAGAGGAGGAAGAGGAAGAGGAGGAAGAGGAAGAGGAGGAAGAAGAAGAGGAAGAAGAAGAAGAGGAGGAAGAAGAAGAGGAGGAAGAAGAAGAGGAAGAAGAAGAGGAGGAAGAAGAAGAGGAGGAAGAAGAGGAGGAAGAAGAAGAGGAGGAAGAGGAAGAGGAGGAAGAGGAAGAGGAGGAAGAAGAAGAGGAAGAGGAAGAGGAAGAGGAAGAAGAAGCAAGCAGGTGGTGGCACACACTTTTAATCCCAGCACTTGGGAGGCAGAGGCAAGCAGATCTCAGTGAGTTTGAGGCCAGCCTGGTCTACAAAGTAAGTTCCAGGACAGCCAGAGCTGTTACACAGAGAAACCCTGTCTCAAAAAAACCAATAAATAAATAAATTAAATAAGAGCTAAAAAAAACAAAAGCGTATCTAGAATAGGCAAATCTATAAGGCACTGAAAGCAGATTGGTGCTTGCCTAAGGTTTGGGAGAAACAGCTTGATTGCTGATGGTTATGGGGTTTTGTTTTTTGTATTACAAAAGGTGATTAAAATGCTCTAAAATTGTGCCTGGTGGTGGTGGTGGCTAACACCCTTAATCCCAGCACTCGGGAGAGAGAGGCAGGTGGATCTCTGTGAGTACAAGGTCATCCTGGTCTACAAAGTGAGTTCCAAGACAGTCAGGGCTACACAGAGAAACCCTGTCTCAAAAAAAAATCTAAAATTGTAATTCCACAACTCAATTAATATATTAAAACCCTTCAGTGTGTACTCTTTAAAATGGGTGTTTCAAATGGTATATGAATTATATTTCAACAAAGCTATGATCATAAAAGTGGAATGAGGTAACATTATTATAACATGAGAGTAAACCATGTTGAGTGAAAAAAAGCAGTTAAGAAAAAAAAAGATACGAAAGTCACAAATTATGTTATTCACCTTATGTACTTACTTATTGTTTTTTTGGGATGGGGTCTCAAGTAGCCCAGGCTGGCCTTAGACTTGCTAGCTGCCAAGGATGACCTTGAACTCCTGTTCCTTCTTCCTGCACCTCCCCAGGTGCTGGGGTTACAGGTGTGCAACACCATACTTGGTTGCAGGATTCCACTTACATGAAATGCTGAGAACAGGAAAATCTACAGGCAGGAAGTAGGGTAAGTGGCAGCAAAGAAAACATGAGGATGCTTCCTCAGAGGTATGATAGTTTCTTTTTCTGAGTGTTGAGAATATTCTAAAATTAGGTAGTGGTGATAATTACACAGCCATGTGAATAAAGGAAAACTACTAAATTATACTTTTCAAAATGATGTACTGCCCAGGGTCATGGAACAAGCCTTTAATCCTAGCACTTGGAAGGTAGAGGTAGGTGGATCTCTGTGATTTCAAGGCCAGCCTAGTCTACAAGTAAGTTCCAGGCAACCCAAGGCTTTGTAATAAGACCCTGTCAAAAAAAAAAAAAGATAATTCATATATATAAATTATGTCTCAATTGTTTTTTTAAAGCCTCCAATCCAGGTGTGGTGGCATATGCCATGAACCCCCAGCACTCAGGATACCAAGGCAGTAGGATCACCTCCAATTCAAGGTCAGCCTGGAACGGAGTGAGACTGCTCATTCTAGAATAAACAGAAACTAGAACTCTGGTTCTAGCCTTTTCACCTGTTATTATTTTAGCCTTAGAGCAACACACTTTACCCATCATTTGTTTCTGCATGAAGCTTGAGCTGATGCAAGGGAAGGAATAGCTAACTTGAATGTCCCTTTCTAATTGAAAGAAATTTCCATTGTCTTTGGTCCTTTTTTTTGTTTTTGTTTTTTGAGACAAGGTTTCTCTGTAGCTTTGGTTCCTGTCCCAGAACTAGCTCTTGTAGACCAAGCTGGTCTCGAACTCTCAGAGATCCGCCTGCCTCTGCCTCCCGAGCGCTGGGATGAAAGGCGTGCGCCACCACTGCTTGGCTGTCTTTGGTTCTTCTTTTCCTCTTTCTCAGCCCTTTGAAGCTTCATACATTTTTTAAAAAGATTTATTTATTTATTATGTATACAGTGTTCTGCCTGCATGTATGCCTGCACACCAGAAGAGGGCACCAAATCTCATTACAGATGGTTGTGAGCCACCATGTGGGTGCTGGGAATTGAACTCAGTACCTCCGGAAGAGCAGCTAGTGCTCTTAACCTCTGAGCCACCTCTCCAGCCCCAGAAACTTCATACTTTTAAAAACTATATCGCTCATAAACAATTTGCCATACCTTGAACATTTTCTGCTCACACCCAAACCAGTTTTGTCTTTCTTACAGGAACAACGTCTCTTCTGAAGAACATGACTTTTAAGCTTGTGTGGTGTTACATGCCTGTACTCACAGTGCCCAGCAAGCTGAGGCAGGAGGATTGAGGACAACTTGAGCTACATAGTTAAGAGAATTTGTCTCAAAAACCTAAAAAATGAGCTGGAGAGATAGATGCTCAGTGGTTAAGAGCACTGGCTGCTCCGGAGGACCCAGGTTCAATTCCTAGTGCCCACATGCAGCTCACAACCTTCTGAGTGCCACTTCCAGGGGATTCACTGCCCTCTTCTGGCCTTCTTGGGCACTGCACATAGGTGGTGCAAACCTAAGCATTCAGATAAGACACTTCACACAGGAAATAAAAACACATACATCTTTAAAAAAATTAATTTGTATTCTTTAAAAAAAGTCAAGAATCAGAACAAGAATAAATAAAACATGCCTTTTACTAACAGCCACAATAAATAGAAACAAAACACTTTAAAAGCTATGATTTATACAAAGGTAATATATCAGCATTTTAGAAAACCTGAAAAACTCATAAAATAGAAATAAAAGGGCAGTTATCATTCTGTTTCCTCAACCAGAAACATTTGTTTCCAAAAATTATTTTCTAAATTGCTATTTTCTAAATTTCTATTATTACAACACTATGCTTTTTGTTGGTGGCGGTGGTGGTTGTTGTTTTTTGAAACAGGGTTTCTCTGTGTAACAGCTCTGGTTGTCCTGTAACTCGCTTTGTAGACCAGGCTGTCCTTGAACTCACAAAGATCCTCCCTCTGCCTCCTGAGTGCTGGGATTAAAAGCATGCACCACCACTGCCCATATTCACAATGTGTTGTTTTAAAGTACACACACACACACACACGCACACACGAATTGTGTAATACTTTAACCCAGCTAATTAACATACATCTCACCTTGTTGCCATTTTTTTTTTGCAACACTTAGTGTTCATTCTCTTAACATTTTTCAAAATTATTCTACACGGGGGTGGGGTAAAGCTCTGTATGTTGCCGGCACCACATACACTGGGCAAATAACCGGTTAATCCCAACACTGCAGGCAGATCCAGGTAGATCTCTGTGAGTTCAAGTCCAGTCAGGCATACATTGTAAATTCCAGGCTAGTCAAAAAGCTACATAATGAGATCTTGTCTCAAAAAAAATTATACTTAGCTATAATGAGCTTGCGGACAGCCTGGGATTTGAGACCCTGTCTCAATTGTAGTACTAGTAGTAATTAATAATAATAATATATTAAAAAGAAAGAAAAATACTGTTACCAGATATAGTTATCCTGCCTGCTAATAAACCCAGAAACTATTCCCTTATTTTTTTCTTTTTTAAAGGTTTGTTTATTTTCACTTCTGCGTGTATGTCTGTGCACTATGCCTATCCCAGCTTCCTTCAGTGATGGACTACAACGAGGAAGAGTAAGCCAAATAAACCCTTTCTTCCCCAACTTGCTTTTGGTCATGATGTTTCATCACAGCAATAGTAACCCTAAGATATACAGGAACTTAGAAGATAATACTAAGAGCAGGGCAGATGGTGGAGTTCTGGCTCATGAAGTGTCAGGGGAAGTTTGAAAGTTCCTCAAAGACTCTATGGAGGCTGTGAGCTATTCTGAATTAAGAATATGTGGTTCTGTCAGTTCGCGCTGAAGAACCTGTTGCGTTTAAGAAAAGACCAACGTTGAGGCAAATCTTCTGAGAATTGTCTCCTTGGGGTCAGCACACGGGTTTTAAGGCTATGAAGGAGTCATGAAGAGCAGCTGAAACTTGGTACATTGTAAGAAGCCGGGAGAGGCCACTGGAGATTATAGATGCATGTTGCCATGACTGGTTTGTAGTTTATTTGTTATGTATATGAGTGTTTGGCCTGCATGTATGCATGTGTAGCTGTGCATACCACAGGTGTGCCTGGTGCCCATGGAAGTCAGAAGAGGGCATCAGATCCCCTGGAACTACAGTTGGAGGTGGTTATGAACCACCACGTAGGTACTCAGAATGAAACCCAGGTCCTTTGCAAGAGCAACCAGTGCTCTTAACCCCTAAGGCATCTCTCCAGCCCTCTGTATCTACAAGGGCTGTATCTACAGAGGGCTACATTACAGTGTTAATGGAACCGTCTGTAAGGACCGGAAGAATGATTCCAAGACTGGAAGATATTCTAACTGACGGTGGTGATGTGTAGGAGTGTGGACATGTGTGAAGAGGTCAGAGGGCAAGTTTGAGGAATTGGTTCTCTCCTTCCCTGTGGGATCCGGGGATTAAACTCAGGTTGTCAGGCTTACACAGTGAGCACTTTAACCCACTGAGCCACCTCACTGGCCTCTATATAAGATATTCTAGAGAATCTAACTGTGCCATCTTATTTTCAAAGCTTCCCACATATAGACAATTTCCAGGACCAAGGGCTATTTCCTTTCTTCCTTTTTCCCACTTTCTCCTTGCTCTGTCTGCCATTTTTATTTTTTTAGATTAAAAAAATTATCTTGTGTGTATGGGCATTTTGCCTGCATGGATGTCTGGGTACCATATGCATGCCATGACCAGAAGAGGACACTGGATTCTTTAGAACTGGAGTGACAGATGGTAATGAGTCACCACGTGGGTGCTAGGAATCAAACCTAGCCCCTAGAAAAGCAGGCAGTGCCCTTGACCACTGAGTCATCTCTCCAGCCCATTTTTGTTTCTTGTAGCTCAGGCTGGCCTTGAACTGTCAGCAATCCTCCTGCCTCAGCCTCTAAAGTGCTGGGGTTACAAGCATATGACGCCATGCCAGGCATCATAAATTTCCCCTGCAATGAAAATAAACAGCATAATCAGGTCACTTTCAGTCCCTTCCAACTTTGATGTATGAGGTTTTAGAATGTTCAGATTCTGGTCTCTTCTAAGAGCACAGGGCGGACTGGCCAGTCCTTGTTAGGAGGCAGCCTGTCTGTGGTTTGGCACCACTGCCCAGCAGGCATTTATTAAATCAGTGGGATGTGGTCCCTGCTGGCCTGGAAGAGAACATTAAGCTCCAAAAACTTCCTGCAGCAGGCCTCCTTTGGAGAATGCTGCTCAAAGGGGTGAGGAACAAAGCCATTTAGGTCCTTGGCTGTGCTCCAAGATCTGTTCACTAGTGCTTCTGCCCTGTCTGCACAGAAAGCCCGTGACTGGAAACATCTGGAAGGCTGCTTAAGACCGGGTGACTTTGCTTTCCTTCCTTGGGGCGGCTGTTCTTGACTCTGGTAATCCGCCTTGACCTTTGCCAACGCCCCTTCCCCTCCAATCTTCTGTGCCTCACTGGGCAACAATCCTCTAATAAAATCCGCATGAACCCAGCTGCTAATGGCTTCTGGACGGGCTCTCGGATCTAACACCTGCCTCAGCATTCCTTGAGCCCTAGTAGCAAGGCAAAAGAAGGCCGAGACCCAACTCTTGCACCTCGGGGTCTTACAGTGGCATTGTGGAGAGAGTCAATAGGCAGAGGTTAGGAAGAAATGGCAACGCTAAGTTTGCTTACCATGGGGAAGGTAGTTTTGGGTGAGAGGCAGAACCCGTGAACTTGGGCTTGTTTCATTCTCTACCTCAACCATGATGACAAGGCTCATTACTCTGGAGGACAGGCCAGGTTAAAAGGCAAGGCACAAGTGCTACTAACCTGATTATCCAAGGTTGCCTGTTTCCCACCTCTCTGTTTTGACCCAGGCAGCCCAAAGTTTTGGGTCTGAAATATTTCCTATGTATCTAGAAAATATGTGGGTGCTGGAGAGATATCAGAACAAAACATTCAATTTCTGCACTCCAGTTCTATTGGCTTGGAAATCCCAACTCTATGGGTCTGTATGTGGGTGAGGAAGTGCTTGGGGCTGCAGAGCAGAGGGTTACCCTAGGTGTGCAGCATCTCTTCCAGTCTCATAGTACCAGCCTTTAGCTGTGGGGGTAAACATAGGGTTTCCTCTGGTTCACACAGAATGGCCTGGTGGTCTAAGGATTCCCTCTGGTTAAATCCAGAGCTCTCATTCACTTTAGTTTCTCTCTCTCTCGTTTTTCAAGACAGGATTTTTTTTCTGTGTGTAGTCCTGGCTGCCCTGGAACTTGCTCTGTAGACCAGGCTGGCCTCAAACTCACAGAGATCCGCCTGCCTCTGCCCCTGAGTGCTGGGGTTAAAGGTGTGAGCCACCACTGCCTTCAGTTTTCTTTTTCCCAACTAATGGCATGAGTTCAAGAAATAAGCACACAGGTTAAAAGGCTATGTAAGTTGTTTGAAGTTTATTTATAAATTACGAGGATATACTTACTGGGGCTGGCATTTAAAATTTTTTACCCTTCTTTGCTTTTTAACTTGGCTAAAATTCTTGCTTGCTCTTATTTTGAAAGTAATTATTTTCTATGCTAGGGATTGAATCCGGGGCTTCCTTGGCCTCACCTGAGAGTGCCAAATTAATTTTACTTCCACCAACCTATCTGCTCTTGGCCATAGCAAGGCAAAGACCAGTGCATTCTTCCCTGGATAGGAGGGCGGGTTCATCTCAGGAGACCCTCAAGGAAGCAATGGAAGCATTTGTTCTGGTCAGGCTGGTGTGGAGCAGAGAAACTGGTGTCCCTCTTGGAGTGTTGCCTTCATCTCACTGAACTGAGCCAACTGGCAGGCCTCTTCCACTCCTAGCCAGCGGTAGGCTTGATGCTCCTGGGAGAGGCAGATCTCTACATTGTAGTCTTTCACCTCTGCCAGCCAGTAAATGACTGTTTTCGGCTTCTTCCAGGCCACATAGTTGAGCTCCCTTCTGAACCCCTCAATGATGGTCAGCTGGCTTGCTTCTATGCCTGTTTCCTCCTGAGTCTCTCGCAGGGCTGTTTCCAAGTCAGTCTCTCCAGGGTCCACATGGCCTGGTTAGAAGGAAATAAAGAAGAATCTTCAATAGTAACTGAAGCTGGACTTCCAGGACAGATGGTAGAAAGCCAGGGTCTTTAGTGACCTTCCTGGGAGTGCCTGGGCTAAAGGAAGTCTGTGGGTCGTCAGTATCCTAACATCCCTAGGAAGGCTATAAGGCAGATTGTGCCGGGTCTCAGGTCTGAGAAATCCCTTCTTCCTACTCCATCTTTGTAGAGTGACAAAAATGTGCTTGGCAAGTCAGATTTAGATATTGCTTCGTTATTTCTGTGCCACGTGTTAACACTTGGGGCTGTGTGCACAGGAGGTAGGTGCTCTACACTAAGCTACAGCCCCATCCCA
Source organism: Ondatra zibethicus (assembly GCA_004026605.1). Classification (NCBI taxonomy): domain Eukaryota; kingdom Metazoa; phylum Chordata; class Mammalia; order Rodentia; family Cricetidae; genus Ondatra; species Ondatra zibethicus. The sequence goes on along the minus strand of PVIU01002120.1, from coordinate 175,979 downwards.
GAACACAGACTGCCTTCTGGTGTCCATGAGATGGTTTTCCTCAGATCTCTGCTTTCCCATTCCATTGAGTTTTCTCCCTATATTATTCACAGGGACCCCTTTTCTTGGAGACCTTAAAGTAACTTTTCCAAGGAGAGGCAGTCTCTTGGCAGAGTGGGGGCTAGCTGAAAGCCCAGTGAGGACTCAACACTCTACAGTTAACAGCGCAAGCCCTGCACTGCTGCCCCAGCAGCTGTTTCCAAGTAGCCATCAAGGCGTTCTCAAATTGTTTTCATCCTCCTAACTGAGCAAGGCCAGATTTCAGACTCACAGGGAAAGTCGTGATGGGAACTTAAGACTAAGGACAAGCCAAGAGCCAGTTCTAAGAAAATTTGTTGGCAAGACCCAAATCAAAGCCGACAGCTGCCAAGAAACTGTTGCAGCAACACTTGAAGCTCTGCAGACTGTGGTGGCCCACAGCTTTACCCCTAGGCCTTTCCCACAAATTCTTAGTGTCCCAGAAGGGCCCAGAAGCAAAGAAAGGGTTCTGGTAACCTGTATCTCCTCCTGGCTCTGGCAAGTTGCAGAGGGGCCCTCCTAGTTCAGTCAGGAGCTCATGGGGAGCAGGAACTGACAGCTGTTCCCTCGTTGGCCTGAAGGTGGAGCTATACACTAGGAGTTCTACCTCCCAGGGGTCTGGGCAGCTGCCTAGTGGCTGCTGAATGGAAAATAGGAACTTGGCACTTATGGAATCCATTCTAGCCTCCCTCCCGCTTCTGGAGCAAGTTTTTGCGCTCACCACTTCCTACAGTGTGCACAAACCGCACTGATAATGAATTTTGGAAGAAAAGCAGGAGGGACACTGGTGGTGCCAGAAAACACTGATTCAGGGTGCACCCCCTCCTCCCTTAGGACACCCGTCCCAGGAACATATATTCAGTCTGCTGCCCACCAATGCTAGCAGGGTAACTTCATCCCAGATCAAAGCCGGAGATGATTAGGAGAGGTCCTTTGACATCTCCAAGTGAGAAGACCCACAATGTAACTCCAGTGATCAGGAGGTAAGTGTGAACACTCCTATCTACAGTATTTGTGGTACCTCTCTCTTACCCTGTTCTTCACTGTGCAACTCAAATGTGCAAAAACTTCTTTTCTGTTGCCATGTCTTGTTTTCTTCCAATATCAGCTGTCTGTCCATGCCTCCCCACCCTACTCTTCTGTTTTTATCTGTCAGGGCTGTTTACGCTGGGGCCTCATCCCAGAAAGTGCCAGAGCCAATCTGTTATTGCTCACTGGGACCATCCCAATGGCCTCAATCAAGGATGGCTTCATCCCCATCCGAAGCAGACAGAGTTGGATTAAATAAAGTCATTTTAATATAAGTGTAAGCATGAGGATCTTTTTTTTTCTTCCTTTTTTGGGTTTTCAAGACAGGATTTCTCTGTGTAGTCCTAGCTGTCCTGGAACTAACTTGTTCTATAGATCCGGCTGCCTCTGCCTCTGTTGGGATTGAAGGTGTTAGCCACCATTGCCTGGCAATGTCAGAATTAAGAGAAAAAGAGGCAGATAGAAAAAGTAAGACATACCCAACAACATGAGTGTGGGCTTCCAAGAAGAGTTATGAAATACATACTCAAATGGGCACGGGCTCCTCAGGGGACACTCCATTCACCTCTTCTCACATAGTCTGCCTTCTCTTTTAGGAACATCCAAGGGGATCTTTTGTACCCTTAAAATAGCATCCAGAATGCTAGTGAATGAAAACCTATTTACAAATACATCTTGGCCATGTCAAAGGCTCCAGGCCACTGGTCTTTCTTCACCTTTTTGCCTTTTGAAGACCTGACTAGCTCTTTCCTGGGTGCTCAGTGAGGGCAAAGGTGGCTGCTGAGACTACAAGTCCAAGGTCTCTATGATATTCACAGCCTTTTGGTCTGAGAAGGGCCCTTCCATTCCTGCCAGAACACGCCAATGGCCTAGGACTGGGAAAGCCAGCTGCTCTGCGCCTCTAACAGCCCAGAACCCATACTCCCTGGGTGTGTGGTCCACAAAAGAAAACCCTAGTGAGGGAACACTAAACAAAGAAGCAAAGGATCTTATCAAGTTAACTCAGAAAAAGGGCAGGAAGAAAACATGGGATTTTTAAGTCAAGCTCTACTTTGAGAGATGAAAAACTCAGAAAGGTAGGCACAGAGCCGTCATTTTACTCAATTTTGACATTCCCAAGTCCTGGTCCAGTGGCTCTTCTCCTGTCTAGCCATTCATGGGCTGGAACACAGGTGAATGACAGAAGGACACCAGGTGCCGTCTGCTGGGGTCAGCTGCAGTATCCTAGTGCTAGGTCTGGGCTGGCCTTCCACATAGAAAGGGTTACGTGCTCTTGCCTCTCCCACCTCCTCCTGCTGTACCCTTACTGGGAAACAAGCCTTGTAGGGAGTCTGTCAGGGTGGATTCCTGAGCAAAGCTTGGCATTCCCCAAAAATCTAACCCCTCTGCCCCCGCACCTTTAGGAGGAGTCCAGTGATGAATGCCATTTGATGCCTGCAGCAGCAGGAACTCAATTGTGCTGTTGTCCACCTTGGGAATAAGGTGTCTTCGAAAGATGATTAAGCCACATGCTCTCAGGGCCATGCTCTATCTATGAAGTTAAAAAAGAAGTGAAACACTGGGAAGCTATACACAACAGGAGAATGCACACATGGGGCATAGCTGGAGAATAGGAAGGACTGGCTAACAGTGATCTCAACCCACAAAAGGACAGACAACATGCCAAGAAATGGAGGTTAGTTTTTTAGTTTTGCTATTGTTGAGAAAATGCCTCTAGAAGATTAGTCTGTCGGCAAGTGGGGTATTTTCTTGATTAATGGTTGATGTAGGAAGGCCCAGCACACTGAAGGTGGAGTCATCCCTAGGTAGGTGGTATAAGAAAGCAGGCTGGCTAGACAGTGGTGGTATGGGCATTTCAATCCCAGCACTGGGAAGACAGAGGCAGGCAGATCTCTGAGTTCAAGGCCAGCCTGGTGTACAAGTGAGTTCTAAGCCAGCCAGGGCTACAAACAGAAACCCTGTCTCAAAAAATTTAAAAAAAAAACTGAAAAATATGTGTATACACACACACACACACACACACACACACACACACACATAAATAAATAAAGCAGGCTGAACAGTCAGGCATGGTAGTGTATACCATTAATCCTAGCACTCAGGAGGGAGGAGAAAGAGGCAGGTGGAATTCTGTGAGTTTGAGGCCCAGTCTGGTCTACAGAGTCAGTTCCAGCAGTTTCAGGACAGTCAGGGCTACACAGAAAAAACCCTGTCTCAAAATCAATCAATCAATCAATCAATCAGCCTGAGCAAGCCAAGAAGAGAAAGCCTGTAAGCAGTGTTCCTCCATGCTCTCTGTTTTAATTTCTGCCCTGATTTCCCTGCATGACAAACTATAAACTCTAAGCTGAAGTAAGCCCTTTCCTCCCCAAGTTGCTTTTGGTTATGGTGTTTGTCACAGCAATGAAAACATAACTAATACAGAGGGGCATCCAGGGCTAGGGACGAAGCTTTGTGTGTGACTACTACAGGGCCCTGGGAACCACGCTCGCCAAGGAGCTTCTTACCTGAGCTTCAAGACTCGTTTGTATGCGTTATGAGACTACAGAGACTCAGCGACTAACTCACCGAGACAGAAAAGGCACTAGGAACGTGTTATAGTTAAACTCACAATCCCACTTCCCTCAGCCTATATCCTGAATCCCTAAAGAAGAGACTCCAGGGGGTCACTTAGGTAGTCTGGTATACCACAACACTTTTGTTCATTTTTCAGTCTCATATTTATGTCTATTAAGTCATATATGCATTTGGTCCAAATGAAAAGTAAAAACCACCAATGGGAAAAAAAAAGAAATAAAGAAAAAATCTCTCCTTCACTCCAGCAGAGGCAAACTATCAAGATTGTTCACAGCATGAATCTGGGGCCTAGACTTAGAGGATAACAGTTCTACCTAAAGAGGCTGCTATGAGGGCTGTATAATCACCATTTAGTTTTCTTTCTTTTTTTCTCATTAATGTAGCTCTGGCTGGCCTCAAATTCACAGAGCTCCACCTGCCTCTGTCTCCAAACTTCTTAACTGTGATATAATTCTATAGTGATTTAGAAAGTGCCTTGCACATACTAAAATCTCAGTAGATTTCTGTGGAATATCTGGAAGGGGGCCGCTGAGACAGCTCAAGGGGTAATCAAGGGTGAAATGCTTGCTGCAGAAGCCTGACAACCCATGTAAAGAGCTCACACCAGAAAAGTTGTTCTCTGACCTTTACACATGTGCTATGAAGTACAGGGGAACACGCGTGTGCACATGCACACGCACACACAGAACTAAGAAATCACAAAGGAAAAATGTGATAGGCAACAATGTGACCTCCTCTGAGGGATTATCATAGGCTTACTGAAAGAAGGGGTGTCTGAGGAGAGAAACAAGAGACAAAAGGCAAGTCCATAAAGGAAGGAGGGGAGAATGTGGTTCAAGGTGGAGGGTAACATCCTGGGCAGAAAGGTTCTGAAGTAGGATGGCAGAACCAAAAGAGCTACATGCTATTTTCCTTGGTGGTATGATGGCACACACCTGCAATCCCAGCACTAGGGAGGCGGAAGCAGGAGGACCACTGAAGGTTTGAGGCCAGCCTGGACTACATAGCAAAACCTTGTCTCAACAAAAGAATAAACAAACAACAAAAAGAGGCACTCTCGGCTGTGAAAGGCATAAAAGTCAGGCCCAAACACCTCTTCCGAGTAATTCTCAGGATTGCTATCAAGTGCTATTTTAGGGATCTCTCACAGACAAACCAAACACCTTTTCCTCTCCTCTCCTTTTATGCTTCTTTTTTTTTTTTAATTTTTTTGTGGTTGGAATCAAAAAGAAGGCTTCATGCATGTTAGGCTTTATCACCAAGCTACAAACAGACACCCAAACCATCTAAAATGGTGGGTGGGAAGGTCTTAAGAACTAGAAATGAACTCAGTGTTTTAGGAAACAGTCTGTAGTACACCTTGTTTGTTGTTGTTTTTGTTCTCTTTATGTGTGTGTGTTTGTTGTTTTGGTTTTTTTTGGGGGGGGGGAGGACAAGATTTCTCTGTGTAGCCTTGGCCATCCTGTAATTTGCTTTGTGGACCAGGCTGGCCTCGAACTCACAGAGATCCTCTTGCCTCTGCCTCCCAAGCGTTGGGATTAAAGGCGTGCGCCACCTGGTATATCACTTTTTAAAAGCATTGGTGTGGGAATGGCTAGTGACATTTCAGTATATACATCTATCTCTGTGGCACACACACACACCATTAAAAATGGGATAGAACCAAATGTTCTGGATGTAAGAAAATATTTTTGGATATATTAATTGAAAAAATTATGGTACAGAATATGTATAATGAGATCTTTTTTGAGTTAAAAAATTCAAATGTAAAGTAGTAGTACATAGGCTTTTATGAAACACCATGTTCTATTTTCCTGGACTCCTTATTTATGCTGAGAACACTTCCCATTCTGGAAGCCACAAGGAAACACCTTGTCACTGCAGAACTACTGAATAAGTATTTTAATCACTGGCTTAGAGTTCATGTAGAAACAGGTAACTGATCCTATATCCTTCCTACAACTAGAAAGTAATAAACGTAGGGTACCTTCCTCTTGCCTCTTGAAGAGCCCCATATAATGAATGCCGGAGCCCTAGGAAACCTCAGAAATCTAAGACTAGGCCGGGCAGCAGTAGTGCACACCTTTAATCCCAGCACTCGGGAGGCAGAGGCAGGTAGATCTCTGTGAGTTTGAGGCCAGCGTAGTCTACAGAGTGAGTTCCAAGACAGGCTCCAAAGCTACACAGAGAAACCGTGTCTCAGAAAACCAAAAATAATATAAAAATAAAGACAAAAAGAAAAAAAAGAAATAGAGCATGAGAAAAGAAAGATGCCTTGATGAAGGGCAAGAATGACAGGCCTTGGGTGGCCATGGAGACCCACAGAAGAGAGGAAAGGCTAGTATTTTCCTTTGGAGAGGAATGGGAGTGGGGAGAAAGTCTTGGCATAGTAGAAGAGGTGCATTCTAGCAGTGTGTAGAGAGGCTGCACTGAAGAAACAGTCAGCTAAGGAGAGATGCTTACTCTATGCATGCTTGACTAACGAGGAAGACAATCTTCTAGAACGGGAGAACTCCCCAATGCCCTGTCAATTGGCTTAAGCCAGCTATGTACTAGAAGCCTATCCCCAAACTCATATAGACAACTCTTCCTACTTAACCCTTTAAAAACTATTGCTTATTTATAGTTATTATTGTAGGGGCTATAGGTATGACATGGCACATGTGTGGAATTCTCTCCTATTTTTATCTGTTCCAGCAACTGAACTCATTGTCCAGTTAACAGCAAGCATTTTACCTCTTTTTTTTTTTTTTTTTTTTTTGGTTTTTCGAGACAGGGTTTCTCTGTAGCTTTGGAGCCCGTCCTGGAACTCGCTCTTGTAGACCAGGCTGGCCTCAAACTCACAGAGATCTACCTGCCTCTGCTTCCCAAGTGCTGGGATTAAAGGCGTGTGCCACCACTGCCCGGTGCATTTTACCTCTTAAGCCACATTGTTGGCCCCACTTCTTTGGGTTTTTTTTTTTTGGGGGGTTTTGTTTTTGTTTTTTCTGTGTAACAGCCCTAGCTTTCCTGGAACTCGCTCTGTAGACCAGGCTGACCTCAAACTCACAGAGATTTACCTGCCTCTGCCTCTGCCTCCTGAGTGCTAGGATTAAAGGTGTGTACAAACACGCCCGTCTAATAATTTTATTTTATTTTCTATGCATTGATGTTTTGCCTGCATGTATGTCTGTGTGAGGGTGTCAGGTCCCCTGGTACTAGAGTTACAGACTGTTGTAAGCTGCCATGTGGGTGCTGGGAATGAATCCAGGTCCTCTGGAAGAATAGGCAGTGCTTTTCATGGCTGAGCCATCTCTCCAGCCCTACTTTACCTTTTTGTTTGTTTATTTGTTTGAGACAGGGTTTTGCTGTAGCTTTGGAGCCTGTCCTGGAACTCGCTCTGTAGACCAGGCTGGCCTCAAACTCACAGAGATCTGCCTGCCTCTGCTTCCCGAGTGCTGGAATTAAAGGCGTACACTACCACCGTCCGGCTCTACTTTAACTTTTGAAGTAACTCAAGTGTCACCTTTTTAGTGAGGTCTTCAGGCTCTATAAATCTCTACTACAAGACGCCATGAGAGAGGACTCTGACTCACAAGACACTTAGGCATTTATTATAAGGAGTGTATGTGTGTTGGTGGGAATCAAATACTGGGATCTGTACACGAGGCAAGTACTCTAACCAATAACCTACCTTTCTAGCCCTTGGTTTTCACTATGGGACACTGCTATATAGTTCATGCTTGGTCTTGAGATTATCATGTAGTTCAAGCTAGCCTCAATTTTGAGATCCTCCTACCTCAGCACAAACTATGTCCATCTCAGGATTATATTTTGTGTATTTTGGGAGCTAGTAGAGAAATTCATGCAAGTCAGTCACCTCCACATCTGCTGCTGGGCCTAAAGACTAGCAATATTAGCAATCTGGGGGCGGGGTTAGATGTGAAGTAGACAAAACTAAAGCATGTGAGAGCACACGGAGACCGCTGAGCATAACTGGGCGTCATGAAGATAAACTACAACCCTAGACTTCCTTTCATTGTTTCTAGGCTTGGTGACACAGATGGCAGTAGGTAAAACCAGAGCCCTCCAGAGATGAATGCCATCTTACCTAGGATGCAAAAGAGCTGAAGAGGAGGATTCAGTACGAGCTGAGATTTCTTCAGGCCTAGATGCTGTCCTTCATCAGCAAGGTGAGTCAACAGACTGGTATGAAGGTGTATGTGCTACAGCCATGCCAGCTCTGTGCTGCACAACATACTGGCTGCTATTTCACTCCAGCTTTCCAGATCTTATGCAAACATTTGTTGTGGTCAGTACTGAGCTAGAACCATTAAAAAGGGGATTCTGGGGCTGGAGATTTGGCTCAGTACTTCAGAGCACTTACTTGTTCTTGGAAAGAATCCAGGTTCAATTCCCAACATCCACATGGAGGCTCCCCTCTCCTTGGGCACTAGGCATGCATGTGGTTCACAGACATATATGCAGGCAAAACACTCATACACACGCATGCACGCACACACACACACAAAAATTATTTAAAAAGAGAATTCTGGGAAATGTAGTTCCAGTATAGCTAAAGTGACCCATTACAAAGCCACTTTAAGTATGCATCCCTTGTAAGGTAAGTCTCTGTTGGTACCTCTGGCGAGAAAGAACCAGACTCAGTCTGTTTCCTTGGGACCCAGCTCAGCAGCTCAATAGATGTTCATTGACTCAACAGAACTCTTTCCCCACCTCCCACTGAAACAAATGTTTAAGTATGTTCTGGGGCCCTGGGAAACAGCCCAGTGTTTTCTTGAAGAGTGCCATTTGCATAAAAGTCAATGGAGCTATTGTTGGTTTTCTGTTTTTTTGGAGAAGAGGGAGCTGAAACTATCTAGGGGCTTGAAAGTATTCAGCTCTCATACATTCTCCAAGTGTATTCAAACCTCAGGGGGTTAAAGAACACAGCATCCAATATGCAAATATGCCTGCAGCCAGGATTGCAGAGGTGAGAACTCCAGGCTGACAGCAGGCAATTCACACTTCAGAAAAGTGGCAGAGTGCCTGAGGTGGTTAGAAGAAAAGAAAAAAACCCTCAATGTCATCAGAAGGTTCCAGAAGCTAAGGAAAAATGCTCTTGACTTTCTCCATACACAGAATTTCCTCACAGTCTAGGATATTCTTGGGCTGGGGGATTTACAGACAAATGCCCATGCTGCCATGGTTCAACAATTCATCAAATTAATCAAGAATGCTATTGCAGTTACCTGCAAAAGCTCTCACAAACACCTATTTTTATTTGCTCATTTATTTTTGTGGGGCCAGAGCGTGAATTCAAACTTCACACATGTGAGGTAAGCGCTCTCCAACTGAGCCATACCTTCAGTCTTTACATAACAGATTCCCTAAGTCCTCCTCACATCCCTTAAACCAGTGTTTCAGCCACTATGCTGTCAGGCATCCAGACTGTGTCACCTACACTGTGCAGTTTTTGACAACTAAAGTTGCTATAAGGCAACCCTGTAAGGCCAGGCATGGTGGCACATGCCTGTAATCCTAGCATTCAGGAGACTGAACTTGTGTTACAGATCTTGTCTCAAACAAACAAGTTCAAAGGAGGATCCTTTTCTTTTTTTGTTTCGTTTCTCTGAGTAACACTGGCTGTCCTGGAACTCACTTTGTAGAGACCAGGCTGGCCTTGAACTTGGAGATCCATCCTCTGCCCACTAAGCATTGGGATTAGAGGCGGGTGCCACCACCGCCCAGAAAAGGACAATCATTTAAGACCTATGTTTAGTTTATAAGGAAACAGATTTTTAAGACAGGGTCTCGCTGTATAGCTCAGATTGAGAAATGTAGACCAAGCTGGTCTTGTATTCAGAGACCTCTCTGCCTTCTGAATGAAGACGAAGGCCTGCACTAATGTGCCTTTCTAAAGCTGAGATCTTAAGAAAGAGTAAGCCAGGCTTAGTGACACACACCTTGCACCGGTAGCCTCAGTACTTGGAAGGCAGAGAGGCAGCAGTATTAGGATATCAAGGCCAGCTTTCACTACATATAAACTTGAGGTCTTTCTGGACCACATAAATCCTGTCTCAAAAAGTAAAATAAACATAAATATTAAAATACTTGCCCAGTGGCATAGATGGCTGGTAATATGATTTGAATCCAGAGAAATCTAACTCCAAAGCCTGTAATTTTTTTAACAGCTCCGCTTATCATGAAATAGGGTTAAAGGTACACATGACTCCAAGAACATGCACAAGTGATTAATAAAATCACCGCCAGTCTTAAAACTCCTTTGTCTTTAATCTGGACTCATCTGGAGACTGTTTAGGATGTCTGGCTGAAACTTTTCCACAAAACAGGTTTTAGGCAGGGAGGATGGAAGTAACCAAAGCCAACTTAGGTGGGGAAAGTGTCTCCTGAGGCTCCTAAAAGTCCGATTTGACAAGGGTGTCCTTGACTTCACTGCTGTTTTCTAAGAAATAGGAACCTAAAACCACAGGTTTTTTTCCCTAAATCTGGTGTCTAGAAAATTTGCACATGCCTGTGAAGAGGAAGAGCAACTCTGCTTGCTCCCAAGCAGCTCCATGGGACTCCCTGCCTACAGCCTCCTCTACTACTTCCTTCTTTGTTCTTGGAGGAAGAATGAAGCATCTGTCCAGATAAAGTTTTCTTGTAATAATAATAAAAAGAAGAAAAGAAAAAAAAAGAGAAAAAATCCTAGTTATATGAAAATATTAGAAACAAAGAAAATGCTCCCTCAACTGTACCTTTCTCTGGGCCTCTGCTTCCTCTCTGGGAGATCAAGCTGCTGAATCACTTTGCAAACTTGGCTGTTTGGCTGAGGGAGAAAACAAGAGAGTTTTACCTGCAATGACACACTGGCTTCTAGGATCAGGGCAAAGTCAGACAAGGTTGGAACAAAAGTATTTCTTAGGGAAATTTTGTTATGTGGCCTTTTGGTGCCACCTGCTGTTCAGCTATGGGAAGGAAACCTAAGTGATTCTGATATGGGCGCCTACAGAGGGATTTCCCTCATTCATCTGTTGCCTGCTGAACATGTTCTCTACGGCTGGATAGAAGGGTGAATGTGAAACTGAACACTACCAATCTCTCACCTTCCAGAGGTTCACAGTCCAGTGCAAACGGCATTCAGACAGATGTTACAAAGTGTTTCATACATCATAATGATGTATGTAAGACAGAAAGACAGGCTGGCCAGGCAGTGATGGTGCCCGCCTTTACTCCCAGCACTCGGGAGGCAGAGGAAGGCAGAACTCTGAGTTCAAGGCCAGCCTGGTCTACAGAGTTCCAGGACAGCCAGGCCACACAGAGAAACCCTGTCTTGAAACCACCCCTCCCTGCAAAAAAAGAAAGACAGACTGGGCATGGTGTTGTACACCTTTAATCCCAGCACTTGGGAGGCAGAGGCAGGTGGATCTCTGTGAGTTAAGCCCAGCCTGATGTAAAGAGTGAGTTCTAGAACAGCCAGTGCTACACAGAAACCCTGTCTGGGTATGGGGGTAAGAAAAGACAGTAAAAAAGATCTTAAAGTCAAAGGAGTACCTCGTAAGGATGTGCATGTGTGCATGCGTTTTTCACCTGGGTGTTAGGGTCAAACTTAGGTCCTCATACCCATTCAGCATACTTCATATCCAGACTGAGCCCTGTCTGGAGCACCGTCATAAAGACCTCACACATAGAATGGCGTTCCATTGGTTAAACAGCTTAGTTTATATTGGTTTTTTAAAATTTATGTATTTCTTTATTTATTTTAGACAGGATCTCACTATATGACTCTGCTGACCCTGAACTCTCTATGTAAATGAGGCTAGCTTCAAACTCAGTGATCCGTCTGCCTCTGCCTCTGGAGTGATGGTATTAAAGGCATGCCACCAAGTCTGGCTTAATTTATATCCTGTAGACAATAAGGACTACTGGTTTTAGGTAAAGTGTATTTTTGTCAGATTGACATTTTACAAAAACATTTTGGCAGTAAGCAAGATGGAGAACAAACTGGAAGAAAAAATGCAGGCAAAGAGACCTGTTGTTATCAGCTTATTTCAGCAGTTTGCAAATGGTAGGAAACTAGATTAAGAGAGAGCCTATGAGAAAGGAGAAGGGAGCGAATGCAGTATCTCAAGTAACTAATTGACAAGGTTGATATTTCATTGTCTCTCTGAGAGATTGCATAAATTCAAGGGAACCAGAAGAGGTGTTTGGCTTGAGTAACTGGATGGATTTCGTTTTGAATCGAGTTGAATTTGAAGTGCTACAAACTGTCCACAGGTAAGTGGAAACCGGGTCTAAGGTTTAGTAATATCTTATTCCATTCTTCGTTTCCTAAACTGGACACTTTTTATGAGAAAAAGAATTGTTTTCTGGGGCTGGAGAGATGGCTTAGTGGTTAAGAGCACTGCCTGCTCTTCCAAAGGTCCTGAGTTCAATTCCCAGCAACCACATGGTGGCTCACAATCATCTGTAATGAGGTCTGGTGCCCTCTTCTGGCCTGCAGGCATACATGCAGACAGAATATTGTATACATAATAAATAAATATTTAAAAAAAGAAGTAATAAAAAAAAGAATTGTTTTCATCATAGGTACTTTGACAATCCATGTCTTAACTAGTTTTATGTCAACTTCAAACAAACTAGACTCACTGAAGAGGAGGAAGCCTCAGTTGAGAAAATGCTTCCGTAAGGTGTAGGCAAGCTGTAGGGCATTTTCTAGTCACTAACGTGGAAGTGCCCAGCCCACTGTGGGTGGGGTCATCCCCTGCACTGGTGGTCCTGGATTCCCTAAGAAAGCAGGTTGACCAGGCCACAAGGAGCAAGCCAGTGAGCAGCACTCCTTCATGGCCTCCGCATCAGCTCCTGCCCTGACTTCCTTCAATGATCAACAGTGATGTGGAAGAGTAAGCCAAGTAAATCATTTTTTTTTCAGTCAGGCAGTGATGGCACACACCTTCAACCCCAGCACTTGGGAGGCAGAGGCAGGTGGATCTCTGTGAGTTTGAGGCCAGCCTGGTCTACAGAGCGGGGAAGGGCTGAACCATTCATTCTCTAGCCCCCCTGAACTGACGATTTTTGAGCTAAAATGAGCACTCGATTAAAGTACACACGGCGCTGCATACATGCTGGCTGGTGTATTTGTTCTTAATAACGGTGGTGCCTTTTTAACTGAGAAGCTAACCTGCCAGGTACTGTGCCGCTTTACCTTTATTTTCTTCACTCAGTCTTCCTCGCAAACTGGGAGGCATTGCTACCATTTTTCAGAAAAGGAAAAAACTATGGTCCAGAAATACTTTTGGTAGTTATTCAAACGCAGGCATGCCAAACTTTTAACATCATTAATCTTAATACCCACTGGACAGTAAACAACTTGTCTGTTCTCAATTTAAGCTGTTTCGCTTTTTTTTTTCTTAAGATGGGAGTCTTGTGACTTAATTATAACTGTCTCAGCCTTCATTCAGTGAACAGTTGAAACAGAAAATAAAAAATCTTGGGGGGTGGGGTCTGGAGAGACAGCTTAATGGCTAAAAGTACCTGCTACTCTTCCAAAGGACTGGGGTTTGGTTCTCAAGAACCTAGGGTGGCTGACAACTGTCTTTAACTTCGGCTTCTGGGATCTGACGCCTTCTGGCCTCCGAGGGACCTGCATGCACTTGGTGCACATAAATTCAGGCAGGCAGGCAGGCAGGCGCGCGCGCATGCACGCACACGCATATTATATATATTATTATAAAACATGTTATATATAATATATATATATATATAATTCCTTGGAATGCAGGCAGGGTTTAATCGACAACAACAAGGCAATACTGAGGCAAAAGGAGAAGGTATGATGCCTGGCTCTCTAAATCCCAAACCCGGGCCTTTCTGTCTTTGGGATTCTTCCGAGCCACTCAGAAGAGGGCGACGCCGGACCACAGAACCACTAAGCCTTTTCTTCTCCAATGCAGAGGGGTAAACCGAGGCCCTGCGAGTGGATGGCGCCTGTCCTACACACACCTCACTGCCAGCTCTGATGGCGCAGCACCGGTCGGTAGCACAGTACACCACCCGTGCCCCCTGCACCTCGCCCCCCCAGAACCGCGGCACTCACCCGCAGCGCAGAGGCAGGAGGCGGTCCTTAAGCGGAGACGTAGCTCGCTAGCCAATCAGAAGAGCCCGGCTGGCCTTCAACCGAGCAACACAATTGGGCACCAGGTTCTCCGACCCGCCTCCGAGGCACGGGTCTCTGATGGGACTGTCGCGAGATCTTCCTCAAGCGGACCCATTGGTGGAAAAACGGTTACACCCCCTGTTTTTTCGGATCCCTGATTGGCTTTTTAGAGGAGAAGGCGGTAAACGACGGCAGGCTCCCTGAATGGCCATTGGTCGGCGCTGCGGGCCTGCGGGCGGGCGGGCGTCAGCGCGCGCGTTCGAACGGGCGCTTGGCGGCGTTGCCATGGGGACGTGGCCAGGCAGTCGCCTGAGGCGGGTTGGCAGGACGGCTGGTAGCCTGGTCTTAGGACTTTCTCTAGACGGCATTATTTCTCGTGTCCTCCGAGGAAACTGACTGAAAAGGAGCCCGGAAGCCCCCGAGGTGAGACGGGGTCGCGGGTTTAAGCCCTGCGCCTGCGCGGGAGAGGGTGCGCCTGTCCGCGGAGCGGCGCGTGCGGAGACCGGCGTTTGCTGGGCACCTAGAACTTGGCTTCTCCTGGTTCTTCGACGGTTCACACACTCCCCACGTTTCATCTCCCTAGCTACGATTTCTTCGGCCACTGTCTCGAAAACCACCATTCTTGGGGCTTTTGAGTCCCCAAAGTCCTCTTGCCTTTGAAACACACTCCTCAGAGCGCTTCTATTCGACTATGGGTTGTTTTCTGTACTTCCGGGAACCTCGTTCTTCTTTTTCTCATATAATTTGAACTCTGAGATGAGACAGACGTTTCACAATGTCTTGCACATACTAGATTTTTAGGAAATATTTGTTCAGTTGAGTTTAACTCACTACAAAAGATTCTATTTTCTTTCATGCCTTGTTTTCATTCAAAGATGATTTGGGGGCAGGTGGAAGAGCTTGAAAATTCGACGTTCTGATTTTCACCTTTTGTGAAAGGTAAAGTTGTGAATTGGTTGCTACAACTCTCCTCACATTGCAGTCTGATACACCAATACCTTTTATCAGGCTCCTAAATGTATTTCCTTAAAACAGACCATTGTGGCCGGGCGGTGGTGGCGCGCCCCCTTAATCCCAGCACTCGGAAGGCAGAGACAGATGAATCTCTGTGAGTTCGAGGCCAGCCTGGTAACAGAGCAAAGTTCCAGGACAGGCTCCAAAGCTACAGAGAAACCCTGTCTCAAAAACAAAACACCTAGACCATTCTGTTTTTATATGTCAGAAGGTTTTCTCTTTTAATTTCGTGGTTACATTTTGGAAAATGTAATTAATTACTTGAGTTTGAATTTTTCACTTGCGGTCGTGCGTGCGTGCGCTCCACAGCACTCAAATGAAGGTCAGAAGACGACTTTGAGGAGTTGGTTCTCGTTTTCCATTTTGTTGAGACAGGATCTGTTTTGTTCCTGCTGCTGCTTCTGTTCTCCCGTCATGCCTCCTGTTTCTCCATAATACTGGGTTTATAGACTATGTGACCTCCCTGGGCTACAGACATGCACTACCCCATGTGACCTTTTATGTAGGTTCTGGGCATTGACCTCAAGTCATTAGGCTTATGGATTATGTGCATTTCCCTACCAGGCCATTTCCTTGGCCCTGATTTGAGTTTTTTAATTTTTGGTTTTCCAAGACAGGGTTTCTCTGTGGCTTTGGAGCCTGTCCTGGAACTAGCTCTTGTAGACCAGGCTGGTCTCGAACTCACAAGATCTGCTTGCCTCTGCCTCCCAAGTGCTGGGATTAAAGGCGTGCGCCACCACTGCCCGGCAGAGTTTTTAAATTTTTTATGTGTATTATGTGCACCTTGTGGACGTCCGGTGAGAAGGAAGTCAGAAGAGGGTGTTGGATCCCCAGAGCTGTAGTTACAGACAGTTGTGAGCTACCATGTGGGTGCTGGGAATAGAACCCTGGTCCTTTGAAAGAACAGCCAGTGCTATTAACCGCTGAACCCAACCCCATTTATTTTATTTTATTTTTGAGATAGCATTCCACACTGTAGCTGGAACATGCAGTAATCCTCCTGTCTCAATGCTGAAGTTATTATTATTATTATTTTGTTTTTCAAGATAGGGTTTCTCTGTATTACAACCCTAGCTGTCCTGGAACTAGCTCTGGTAGATCAACCTGCCTCTGCCTCCCAAGTGCCGGGATTAAAGGCGTGTGCCATTACTGGCCGACTAAGTGCTGAAGTTATAAATAAAACATTTATAATTTGTTTTATTTATTTGTTGTTGTGTGTCTGTGTATGAACAGAGGACAGCTTTTGGGGAGTAGATTCTCTTCTACAGTGCAGGTCAACAGGCTTGGCAGAAAATGCCTTTATCTGTTGAGCCCTCTTGCCAGCTTTTAAAACATCTTTTTTATGTTCTACAGAGAGATTTTTGTGGCCACTATCTTTAGTATATATTAACAACTCAGCCCCTACACATTCACCAGGCATCCATAATCCTATTGCGTTTCCAAGACTATTTCATTGTTGACTTGTGGCCTATATAGTCACAGTATTATTGCTGGTTATTCTTCCTTATATAAAATTTATAACTTTAATGAAAGCATTAAAAATGTTGCTAGGCAGTGGTAGCACACATCTTTAATCCCAGCATTTGGGAGGCAGAGGCGGTTGGATCTTCGAGTTCAAGACCAGCCTGGTCTACAGAGTGAGTTCCAGAACAGCCAGGGCTACACAGAGAAACCTTGTTTTGTAAAACAAAGCAAAAAGTATAGCAGCTGTTGTGGTTTGGATACTATGATATATAGTGCTAATTGTCAAGTTGAAAAAATCAAGACTCACCTGGGGAAAGTGATATCTATGGAGAATTGACATGACTATTAATTGCTCATTGAGTAACACCATTCCCTGGGCCCGAAATGCTGGACAATAGAAGAGTAGAGAAAGCAAACTGATCACTAAAACATACATTAATTCATTGTTCTCTCCCTTTCTTATTTTAAGTTTTTTTCTTCTTTTTTGAGACCTGATTATCCTGGAACTCTCTATATAGATCAGGCTGGCCTTGGATTTATAGTTATCTGCCTGTTTCTTCCTGTTAATTCCCGAGTGCTGGGATTAAAGGCATGCATCACTTCATGGATCTTGCTTTTCTTTTTTCGGTTTTTCGAAACAGGGTTTCTCTGTAGCTTTGGAGCCTTTCCTGGAACTAGCTCTTATAGACCAGGCTGGGCTCAAACTCACAGAGATCTGCCTGCCTCTGCCTCCCGAGTGCTGGGATTAAAGGCATGCGCCACCACCGCCCGGCGCTTTTCTTATTTTAAAGGTTTATTTTTAATTTTATATGTATATGTGTGTCACCAAGTGTACTCACATTTGCGTATGGGAGACCAGAAGAGGACATCAGATCTCTGGAGCTGGAGATACAGGTGATGAAGTAGGTTCTGGGCGAGCAGCAAGCACTCTGCACAGCTGAGCCATCTTACTAGCCCTGTTACGATTTTCTTACCTTCCATTGTAGAAGAAATAGCAGTTTCTCCAGGTTGCTGTTATGTTATTTGTATAGTGAAGGGTTGAACTTTTCTCCTCTTCTTCATTTAGTGTCTGTGATCTGTTAATCCAGTTTCTCCATGGAGACTCAGCAAACTTGTTCAATCTTTATGTAGAGTAGGTCCTTAACAAGTTTTGTTGAATGAGGCTGGTAGTGAGTTGGTGCACACCTTTAATCCCTGTACTCTGGAGACAGGCAGATGGATCTCTGTGTGTTCAAGGCCAGTTTGGTTTTTGTTTTTGGTTTTTTTTTTAACCAGATCTAGATGTGATGTTTAGTGAGTTCTAAGCCAACAGGGATACATAGAGACATTGTCTGCACACACACACACACACACACACTTAGTTAAATGAATACTGGAGCCAAGTATAACATAGACCTGTAGTCTGTAGTCTTAGCTGCTTGAAAGCTGAAGCAGGAAAATTACCTTAATCCAACAGTTTGAAACCAGCCTAGGTAACAGCGTGGCCAAGACCTAATCCTGCAGTACTAGGGATGGAGCCCAGGGCCTCAAGCATGCTTGGCAAATGCTTCACTACTGAGCTACATCTCAAACAAGAGACGGTTTTAGTGGTAGTAATATTGGCAGTAACAATTGTAGCAGTGGTGGTAGTAGTTGTAGGTTCAAGGTTAAAGAAGAGGAAGGAATCTAATATGCTTTCTAATTCAGGTCTGAGTGGTACCATCACCTACTTCCCTAACCCCAAAGAACAGTGCAGCAGAGGAACAGATGGCTAGTTGATTGGTTTGGGACATATTTCTCTATATAGTCCTGGCTACACAATTCTGGAACTCAAGACCAGACAGACTTCAAACTCAGATTTGCCTGCCTCTGTACTGCTGAGATTAAAACAGTGTGCCACTACCCCTGACTTTTGTAAGGAAGTGATAAGTTCTGTTATTGTTACGTGATTCATGGAAACATTTTAACTGTGATGGGTTGAAGATAGAGTTCAATTGATAAGAGTACTTGCTTATCTAGCATGCCTGAAACCCTGGATTCAATCCCCTGCACCACATAAAATTAGCAGTCATGGTTACAAATGCTTAGCACTTAAGAAGTGTAAGTAGGCAGGAGGAAGTGTAAGAAGGCAGGTCCAAAGGTCAGAGCTATTCTGGACTCTTGGAATTTAAGGTCAGCCTGGGCTACCTGAGGCACCATCTCAGAAAACAAACAAATAAACAAAAACAACAAACATACAGTTGTCTATTTTACTATGAAGTGAACTTACCTAGTATTTGGAAGCATTGCATAATACTGGTATTTAACTAGTATCTAGAATAGTATATTATATCCAGGCCACAATTTCGAACTGAGAATTCACCAGCAATGAGGAGCAAAACTGTATCTATTGTAGTCTGTTTTTAGTTAGCCATCTATTTATGTTGACATATGATTGGTTCTTGTTGGGAGCAAGCCTTTAATCCCAACACTTGGGAGGCAGAGGCAGGGAGATCTCTGAGTTTCAAGCCAGCCTGGTCTATAAAGTGAGTTCCAGGACAACCAGGGCTACACAGAGAACCCCTGTCTTAAAAAACAAACAATCAAAAACTAGTGATCTATACTAATGTGGCCAATATATAGATAACCATTTATTCTTCTAGAAAATTCATGTCGTTGTTTTGAATAAATAAAATTATTCCTCACTTTATCCATTTGTGGAAAATGAAAGATTAATTGGATAGCACTATTACATGTTAATAATTTAGATCACAGTAAGTGAAGTTATTGATTTTTTTTTTTTTTTTTTTTTTTTGGTTTTTCGAGACAGGGTTTCTCTGTAGCTTTGGCGCCTGTCCTGAAACTAGCTCTTGTAGACCAGGCTGGTCTCAAATTCACAGAGTGCTGGGATTAAAGGCATGTGCCACCACCGCCCAGCGATATACTTTTTTTTAACTTTAAAAAGCAAATTGGTTTTTCAAGACAGGATTTCTCTGTGTAGCCCTGGCTGTCCTAGAACTAGCTCTGTAGACCAGGATGGCCAAGATTCTCCTACCTTTGTCTCCTGAGCGCTGGGACTAAAGGTACCCCACCTCTACCCAACCAGATTGGAAATTTATAAAGACTAATTGTAGCCATTATTTTTCCAGGAAAACACATGAGATATGGTTGTTGACATGATTTTATGGCTACAACTGGCAAAAATCTTTTAAGTGACAATTCCTGAGATTGGATTAGACTTCCAAAATTTTAAATTTTAAAAATAAACCTCTGAATTTAACCCCAGCATTGGTTACTACCTGTCCCTGTGTGTGCTCTTTCAGAATTAAACCTCTGTATATAGAGACTACTATACCTGTGTTGACTTAAGATGACTGGGTTCAGCAATTTTATTATGTTCATTTTTAGGTGATTACCACCAAACTTAAAAACTTAATAAACCTGTTAAAGGCAGGTCTTGAAGCAAATCACAGAGTATTTATAGTTAATCATAAAAGAACTTTTTCTTTCAGTTACAAATCAAAATAATCTCAAAGTAGTTTTTTAAAAAGTATTATGATAGTAACTCACATATTAGTGTCCAAAAGTCCACAGCTGACCTTAGGAATTCCATTGAGTACCATCTGTTCTAGTTCCTCGCACCTGTTGCTTTAAACAGTTGTCCCCTCCTTTGTCTTCTTAAAGCTCAATCATCTATAGATAGGATAATCCCTGAAGTTTGAAGTAACTGGTTCTCTTGAGAGGGAAGAGTAGACTATAGTGTTTAACTTTTAATTTGCCTCTTGGAATATGGAATTTCTTGTGTGTTATTCAGGATCTAATACCTAACATGAGGTACAGAAATGTTTTATGAGAAGTGATTGATAATGTTGAGCTTTATTGTATCTGTTTTTAACTTGTATGTGTGTATTTGTGTGTGTGGTGTGTATTGATAACTTACATACAAGCAGGCAACATTAGAGTCTGATATTTACATTTTTTGAATTTTTATACTTACCCTAGGGTTCCTCATACTTGCTGACTTGCTCCCACCTAAAGGCAGATAAACCTGAAAAAGCTCTTAGCAGAAATCCATCCTGTTTGCCTCTGGACAGCTTTGAACAGATGACCTTTTCTGTGTAGGGTGGAGGGAGGCTGCTTGTTTGTCCCGGCTGCCCAGCTGCTCAGCCCCGAAATAACCACACAGAAACTGTATTAATTAAATCACTGCTTGGCCCATTAGCTTTATTATTGGCTAACTCTTACATCTTAATTTAACCCATTTCTATTAATCTGAATATCACCACGAGGTCTTGGCCTACCAGCAAAGTTCCAGCATGTCTGACTCTGGCGGCGGATCCATGGCGTCTCTCTGTCTCTACCCTTCTTTCTCCCAGCATTCAGTTCTGTCTTCCCTGCCTACCTAAGATCTGCCCTATCAACAGGCCAAGGCAGTTTCTTTATTCATTAATGGTAATGACAGCACACAGAGGGGACTCCCACATCACCTCCCTTTTTCTGTTTAAATAAAAAGGAAGGCTTTAACTTTAACATAGTAAAATTACATATAATAAAACAGGTATCAAATAAAAATTATAGTTACAATATTTATACCTATTTTATCTTTTATCATAACTCAGGAAAACTATATTATTACTATCTATTCAACTCTATCAAAGACTCCAGAAAGATATAATATTACCTAAGTAAACAGGAAGTACATTGTAAGCAACTTCCAAAATTCTAGAATTGACAGAGACATCTCGCTACCTGGACAGTCACCCAAAGTTCTTCTGTATTGTTGGGGCATCCATCTTCGGCCTGCAGGCCCATAGTATCCAGCAGACTTTTCCACGAAGCAGGAAATAACATTCAAAACAATTGGTTAAGTATAATACAAGACAAAATTTTTTGTTTGGTTGTTTTTCCATTAGCTCTAACTTCTTATTGGCTAACTCTTACATCTTATTTTAACCCATTTCTATTAATCTGTGTATCGCCACGTGGCAGTGGTTTACTGGCTAATTTTCGGCAGTATGTCTTACTCTGGCAGGCGGATCCATGACGTCTCTTTGATTCTGCCTCCTTCCTCCCAGCATTCCATTTAATTTTTCCCACCTATCTAAGTTCTGCCCTATATCAACAGGCCCAAAGCAGTTTCTTTATTAACCAATGAAAGCAACACAAAGACAGAAGGACCTCCTACACCATTTCTGAATCATTAAGTATTATATATGTATTTGTTTCACAGATTTGTTTTGTTTGTTTTTCTTTTTAGATTGTCTTATGTTTTTTCTTAAATATTTATTTATTTATTATGTATACAGTGTTCTGTCTGCATTTTTGCCTGCAGTACAGAAGAGGCACCAGATGGTCGTGAGCCAACATGTGGTTGCTGGGAATTGAACTCAGGACCTCTGGAAGAGCAGTCAGTGCTCTTAACCTCTGAGCCATCTCTCCAACCCATGATTGTCTTATGTTTTATTGGTATAAATGCTCAGAAATTTCTTCTTTTTTTACTAGGAGTTGTCATTTAAAAACAGGTATGAAAAACAATATAATCATTTCATCTTGTTTCCAATTTCCTAAGAAAGAAAAAGTGAAATTTCCACAATATAGGAAATCTGTTTAGTCTCCATATTATATAATTGTAAAATAATGACTCTGGCTAGACCTGGTTGCACATTTGTAAGCCCAGCAATTGGGAGCATAAGAAACATTAAATATTAGTCTAACTGTTAAACACTGTATAATTTTTTTATAACAAATTCAAATCCTTTTGCTCTTCCCTACCTTTAAAAAAACTATACAATTGTTTTAAATCCCCTCCCACCATCACCAGCTGCAGCTAAGCCTTTGTTTACGCAAAGGCCCTGTTACAGTCTTAGACTTTGACTGTTTTAAGTGGCCTTCCCCATCCCCTTTTCCTTCATTTCCTTTATGCCAAT
Organism: Ondatra zibethicus; assembly: GCA_004026605.1. Classification (NCBI taxonomy): domain Eukaryota; kingdom Metazoa; phylum Chordata; class Mammalia; order Rodentia; family Cricetidae; genus Ondatra; species Ondatra zibethicus. Next base: position 153,815 of record PVIU01002120.1, on the reverse strand, counting down.
TCTTCTAATTGAAAGGACACAGCACCTGTGTTAGAGTAAAAACCAGGTGCATACCAGGCAGTAGTAGTTTAAAGGCACACCTTTAATCCCAGTACTGGGGAGGCAGAGACATGATCTCTATGATTAGGAGACCAGTCTGGTCTACAGTGCAAGTTCCAGGATAGCCAAGACTACACAGAGAAACCCTGTCTCAAAAACAAAACAAAACAAAACAAAACAAATAAATCAGGTGTACTTCCTGCCCTTGTGTGCATGTTCTTTCTGTATGTATGTATGTATTTATCTTACAAGCAGTGTACCCTCTTGATCCAGAGTAAAGTTTTGCTTTGTCCAGACACTTCAGTTGGTGTGGTGGCCTTTATTTGCAATCCCAAACTTATTTCCAACAGAAGGCAGGTTTTCTAGTCTGAAGTCAATCTGGCCTTGGTGTTTTTTTTTTTTTATTGGGATTTATTTCTTTATTTTGGTATTGAATCTTTGCTTTGGGTTATATGTTTTAACAGTGTTGATTCTTCTGAGAAGTTCATGAAAAGTCTTTCCAATTTTTAGTGATCTTTCATCAATGTTTTAGTAGTTTTCATTGCAGAGATCTTCCCTTCCTTCCTTCTTTCCTTCCTTCCTTCTTTCCTTCCTTCCTTCCTTCCTTCCTTCCTTCCTTCCTTCCTTCCTTCCTTCCTTTCTCTTTCTTTTTTCCTTCTCTCTCTCTCTTTTAGACAAGTTTCTCTATGTAATCCTGGCTATCCTGGAACTTGACATGTAGACCAGGCACTGACCTGGAACTGGAACTCACAGAGATCCTACTGCCTTTGTCCCTAGAGTGCTGGGGTTAAAGTTGTGTGGCACCATGCCCAACATGATCTTTGATTTTTTTTTTTGGCGGGGGGGTTGGTTAAATTTATTCCTAGGTATTTTCTTCCCTCTCCCCACCCCCCTTTTTTTTGAGATAATTTGCTGTCGGCATACCAAAACTGTTTCTGATTGTTACATCAACAGCTGGGAGCTAGCAGTCTCCAGGCTTGCCACAAAGGAGAGCTTCACATATTTGTGCTATTGAGTACTAGGACAGCCAGTATGTAAAAAATCTGCCCATCATCCTCCCTCACCCTGGGGTTCACTAATTTGCTGTTCATTTTTCTGGTAGTGACAGCTGTGAGCTACTCCATGTACTAGGGGTCAGCTAAGTGGGGAGTGACTGGGCCTGTACAAGGTAATGGAAAGAACAAATGTGAGACATGAGAAGACTTAAATTCCAGTCTTGGAAGTCAATTGTTACTCTGGCTAACACACAAGTTCGTTATGGATCTTTCTTCTTTCCAGTAGATAAATCTCAAAATCATTATGGTAAACAAAAGGCAGTAGATATAAGAGAATATACTTAGGTAAAATTTAGGAAATATAAATAATACATAAAGCCAGGAAGTAGGTCAGTGGTAGTCTTCACCAGGAGCAGAGGAAAGCAAGTCATGCAAACAGGCATTTGGAGTCTTTTGAGGGTAGTGGGTCTGTATCTTAATTGTGGTTCCACAGGTGAATAGAGCTACCATATAGCTTATGGAGTTATATGCCATCACATATACAAGCCAGAAGAGAAATTTGGAGGCAGTTTCATAGTACAATAAGAAAGAACATAGAGATAGATTATTTGGAGTTTTGCCACAGGTGCAAGAGGGAAGAGCAGCAGCACAAATAATTTGTTGTCTTTGTTCTAGTGATCCAGTAAAATTATTGTTGCTCTATAGTGTGAATGTATGAGCCCTAAACAAAATCAGCAGTCATCAACTTTGATGCCCAACTTCTTTTACCTATTTGTCTTTTTTTCTTGGAATCTTTTTGAACTACTTATTGTAGAGGGTGTTTGAGATCAGACAAACCTTTTAAAATTAAATATCTATTTATTTATTTAAAAAGGGTTTTACTATATAACTTTGGCTGGCCTGGAATCCACAGAGATCCATGTTTCTGCCTGACTGGGTTTAAAGCTGCTCTCCAACATCTCTATCTTCTAAAATATTTACATTATTAAAAGTTTGTCTTGTAGGCTGGGCCATCTCTCCAGCCCCTCAGTTTTACCTCTAAAAGTATAGCTGTGGCTTCTAGAAATTTTACAAAGGAGTTTAAAATATAAATAGAGAATACAGGATAAGACCAGGTGGTGGTGACACACACCTTTAATCCCAGCAGAGGCAGGCAGATCTCTGGTTCAAGTCCAGCCTGGTCTACAGAGTAATTTCCAGGACAGCTAGGACAGCTAGAACTGTTACACAGAGAAACCCTGTCTTGGAAAAACAACCAAACAAAAAATTTCATCTTGTATTATACTTAACCAATTGTTTTGAATGTTATTGGTTAATGGATCCTTTTTTCTTTATGTCAAGGAACTCCATTTACATCCTTAGGGTTACAATGTAATAAGACTATTCATGGATAACTTTAATTTCTGTTTCATTGCATGTATGTAGGCAGATGTGTGTGCACATGTATGTGTGTGCATGAGGAGGCCAGAAATTGATTACTCTCCACTTGTTGATTGAGGCAAGGTCTCTAAGCTGAAATGAGAGCTTGCTGATTGATAGTCTTAGCAAACAAGCTTCTCTTAGAGAGTCCCTGGATTTTCTCCCAAGTACTGGGGTGACAGCTAACACATCTACCCAACTTTCTTTATGTATACAGTGTTCTGTCTGCCTTTATGCCTGCATGCCAGAAGAGGACACCAGATGTAGTTGCTGGTAATTGAACTCAGGAACTCTGGAAGAACAGCCAGTGCTCTTAACCTCTAAGCCATCTCTCCAGCTCCATACCTATCCAACTTCTAAATGGGTCCTGGGGATCTGAACTCTGGTTTAAACTTAAGCTTATGGGGCAAGAGGGCTTTATTCACTGGGCCATCTTCCCAGCCTTAATGATAAATTCTTTTTAAAAACAACTTCTTAGGCCAGTTGTGGTGGTGTACACCTTTAATTTCAGCAGAAGAGGCCAACCTGGTCTACATAGCAAGTTCTAGGACAGACAGGACTGCATAGAGACCCTATCTCAAAATACACACAAGAAAGTATTTATTTTTGTAATTTATGTGTAAATATGTGTGTCTCTGTGAGTTTCTGTGTACCATATTCATGCAAATGCCTTTGGAGGCCAGAAGGAGGCATTGAACAAGAGTTACACATGGTCATGGGCCACCATGTGGGTGCTGGGAACTGAACCCTGGTCCTTTGCAAGAGCTATAAGTGTTCTTAACCACTAAGCCATCTATCTCTTTAGCCCTCTTAATGGTAAATTCTTAATTCCAGCATGTAAGGAGGTAGATAATAAGTAAAATGACACTTAGTTTAGCTTTTAAAATTCTCATCCTATATTCTCTTTTTTGTCTGTTTCTTTGTTTGGTTTGGTTTGTACTTTTGAGATGGGGTTTCTCCATGTAGCCCTGTCTGTCCTGGAACTCACTCTGCAGACGAAGCTAGCCTCAGTTCAGAGTTCTACCTGTCTCTGCCTTCCAGGGGCTGGGATTAAAGGTGTGTGTCACCACCACCTGGTCTCATCCTGTATTCTCTATTTATAGTTTAAACTCCTTCACAAAATTTCTAGAAGTCACAGCTATACTTTTGGAGGTAGCATTGAGGGGCTGGAGAGATGACTGAGCGTGTGAAGTGAATAGCAGTGGCTCTAGAGTAGTTGTGGCTGTCTGGAGCTGTGCAGGGCTCCAAAGAACAAGCGTTGTCAGCTTTACTCTTTCCTTTCCCCATCTTAAGGCTCTCTGTACTTAAATGGAAATGAATGCATAACCTTCACCTGAATTTAGGACTGTGGGTGGCTAATTATAACAGCCATGTGTTCATTGAAGGAAAGCTTATTTCCAGGTTAGACAGAAAATATGCATGATGAAGCTATCAAAGGCTTAAGGCAATTTAATGAAAAACATGGAATATGAAAAAATGCTAGAATTAATCATGAATCTGATGAAAAAACCATTAAAATTCTGAAATAAGTCACCTGATACCATTTAAAATAAGTAGGACTTTTTTTTAAAATTTATTTATTATGTATATAGTGTTCTGGGCACCAGATCTCATTATAGATGTGTGTGAGCCATCATGTGGTTGCTGGGAATTGAACTCAGGACCTCCAGAACAGCAGTCAGTTCTCTTAACCTCTGAGCCATCTCTCCAGCCCCAGGACATTCCTTATGAATTGAAAATTTAAAGGAAAAAAAATCATTTATACTTGCCTTCACGTAAAAATTCTATTTTAAGTAATCAGATAGCCCTAGTTGTTGACAGAAAGTTTTTCTTTTTCTTTTTCTTTTTTTTTTTTTTTTTTTTTTTGAGACAGGGTTTCTCTGTGTAACAGCCCTGGCTGTCCTGGAACTCCCTTTGTAGACCAGGCTGGCCTCAAACTCCCAAGTATTGTGATTAAAGGAATACACCAATATCTCCCAGCTCTTTTTAAAATCTTTATGAATATGTTTAAGTGCTTGCATGTATGTTTGTGTACCACTTATGTGATTGGCTGTTGGAGGCCAGATTAAGGTACTGGATCCCCTAGAACTGAGTTATTGTCAGTTGTGAGGCACCATGTTTATCCCTAGGAACTGAATCCAATTCTCTGCAAGAGCACAAGTACACTGAACTGCTGAGCCATCTCTCTAGTCCCCAGAAAGGTTTCCTAAGGAGAATTCCTTAAAGAAGGAGAGGATCAGAAAATCACCAATTTACAGCTCCTAATGAAATAAGTAAGGAGGTATTGATCACCAATGAATGAAACTACTAGATTAATTTAAAGAGAGACTCACTCAGCAAGGGGATCAGGCTGCAGTCCTTGCAGACATTTGTGTATATTCTGATTCTATGTGCATGAAACATGTGCTAAATAACACTGACAGAACATTTTGCCAGAAATGTAGATGCTGCTTCTAATGTAGGATAGCCAGATTTAGACCAAACAAAATTCAATTTGAATTTCAAATAAGCAGTGAATGATTTCTTTAGTATTAAGCTCCATGCTTGGAAACATACTTTTTTTGTCTTTCTATAAGAAGTCAGGCTGGGTGGTGGTGGTGCACACCTTTAATTCCTACACTCAGGAAGTGGAGTTCAAGGCCAGCCTGGTCTACAAAGGGAGGGCTGTTACGTGGAGAAACCCTGTTTCAAAACAAACAAACAGAAAGTTAAAAGGGCCGCAGGGTAGCTCAATGTTACAGTGCTTGCCTAACATTAATAAGGCCCTGTAAGGTTCTGGTTTGGTTTCTTTTTGCAGAAAACCTAAGACAAAACATGATCCAAGCCCCATCATTGTTAAATAACTTGACCATGTATCAAATCTGCTTCTCAGGTTCTTAGCAGAGCTGGACTAGATCTAGATGGTGGTTTGTTTTTTGTTTTTGTTTTTGTTTTGCCTCCTAATTTAGTAATCTGTATTAGTACTCTTTGGTTTACTGACAGATATTTAAAATGAAGATCTGTCTTATTTAACATCTTAAAATAAGAATGCTCTTGGGCTGGAGAGATGGCTTAGCGGTTAAGAGCACTGACTGCTCTTCCCGAGGACCCAGGTTCAATTCCCAGCACCCACATGACAGCTCACAACTGATCCCAGTTCCAGGGAATCTGACACCTTCACACCAATGCACATAAAATAAAGTTAAATAAGCCATAAAAAAATTAAAAAAAGAATGCTCTCTGCCTTTACATTTTAGTATATATTTTTATTATGTTTTAATATATTCTGTGTGTAGACATGTGTTGCACAGTGTATGTGTGGAAGTTAGAGGATAATGTACTAGAATTGATGCTCTTCTCTCACTATGTGGCCCTGGAGAGCAAACTCAAGGCCTTAGGCTGTACAGCAAACTCTGTTACCCACTGAATCATGCTACCAACTTTCTACGTCATTTTTTGAAACAAACTGGAGCTTAGAGCGTTGACCAGCAAGCATTGAGGATCCTTCTGTCAGGTATTACAGACTTGCTCTCTCACACCTAGTTTTTATGTGGGTGCTGGAGATCCAAACTCAGATCTCCATGCTTGTGCAGCAAGCACTTTACCTACTGAGCCATCTCTCCAGCCCTGAAATATGTTGTATTTTTTATTAATTAATAATAGTATTATTGAGCTGGAGTGATACCTCAATGATTAAAGAGCCCTTGCTGCTCTTGGGAGGACCTGCTCAAGTTCTAGGGAATCCAATGACCTTTTTTGACCTCTGAGGGCACCAGGAACACACATATGATGCACAGATATACATGTAGGAAAAATAATAACACATAAATTTTTAAAAGATAGTTTCAGAATTAAGCACATGCACAACAGTGTTCTCAGTCCTGTTGGGAACTGGAGACGTCAATGAAATACAGATCACAATAGAAAAAATAATAGCCACCAACCTTTATTGCTGTAGTAGGCTACTTCTTTTGATTGCCCACTAGTGGTACCCATTCCCCTTCCTGCAAAAGACTACTATCATTACTCATGCAACTTGCCAAGGACATTTATGCCTGATAAGCAATGATATGGTTCTGTTTTGGATCAATTAACATTCTCTTTAACAAATGATGCCTTTATGAACTATTCTGTACCTTGCTTTATTCACTTAGCAATATATTGGAAAGCTTTCTTCTTCTTCAATAACTATTGGAGAGTTTAGTTAAGTTTTGTAATTGCTTCATAGTGTTATTTCACTTGAAAGGCAACAGTAATTTATTTAACCAGTCTCCATCCTTTGCTATTACCAATAGTGGTATAATGACTTTGTACTCTGTCATTTTATATTTGTACAGAGTAGCTGTAGGATATTTCTAGAGTTAGAATTGCTGGGGAGTGAATCTGTTTATGAAAATTTATTTATTTTTATTTATTTATTGGCTTTTCTTTCAAGACAGGGTTTCTTTGTGTAGCATTGGCTGTCCTGGAAATAGCTCTGTAGACCAGGCTGGCCTCGAACTCACAGAGATCCGCCTGCCTCTGCCTCCGAATGCTGGGATTAAAGGTATGCACCACCACTGCCTGGCTATAAAAATATATTTTTATACATATGTGTGCATCTATGTGAGTGGTATGTACAAATCACATTAGGAAAGACCTAGCTACCAACACATTTTGCTATGTTATAGTTGGCTTCTGTGTGCACATATTGTGATATATGTGCACATTTGCATAGATGCATATACCTGTGGTGAGCAGAGGCCAGAAGACATCAAATGCCTTGAACTGGAAGTATAGGCGTTTTCAGGTTGCCCAGTTTGTTATGTGGGACCGGGATCAGAACTCCAGGCCTCTCAACTTCATTGCCTGAACAGTAATCACTCTTAACCTCTGTTACCTTCAGAGCCCAGGGCCGTGCTCACACTAAGCGTGTACTCTACTGCTGATATCCCTCCACAGCCTTTGCATTTGTCTTTTTGACAAAGATCAGTAAAGTAAAATTATCACCTGAGCAAAATGTCAGTGTATCTGTTCCCCACATATGGGAGTTTATTTTGTTTTTCTGTGGCTCAGTAGTAGAGTTCAAATGTTTTTTGTTTGAAGTTGCAAGAGTGATTCTGATACTTACTTCAGGAGTTAAAGGAGGGGATAAACCCTTGTAAAATGGACTACAATTACGGAGAAGCATGTTGAGTTTGAAAACAAAGGAACATAGGCTATCCATAGTGCCCAGAAAGGTGGTATGGCTGCAACTGTGTTAGATGCATGACTCTGGCTACTTCAATTCATGTTTAATGCATGCTCAAATTATTCTTACATTTTTCTCTTCCCGTGATATTATAGGCTATACAAGGGTTTCAAAATTAATATTTTAGTCTCATTTACTTATTAAGAAGCAGTGGAGGCTGTGATTATCAGAGTTGAACTGAGAAATGTTTGATATGGCATCAAGGGAATTGGTGTGCAAAATACAGAATCTTGCACAGCTTGTGCATGGCACTTACAGCCTGTTCCCATGGGTAAGCTGAGCCAAGCAGAGAGAGTGCAGCTGCTTAGAATTTGATTAAACCAAAACACCGAAGGTAGAAAAAGTTCTGTTCTTGGTTCTGTGCTAGGTGGTAAAGATAGGAGAAATGCAGAAATAACAATAGCAATGGTAATAACTGCCAAAGCTTATTAAATATGGAATACTGAATGTCCCAGTCATTTTGCTGGGCTTGTTTGTCTGTCTTTCACTCAGGCAGGCCTCAGACTTGCTCTATAACTAAGAATGTCTTGAATTTCTGATCTGCCTGCCTCTACCTCCCCAAGTGCTGGAATTATAGGTGCATGTTAACATGCCTAGAATTTGGCAGTGCTTGGGAGCAAACCTAGGGCTTTATGCATGTTAATTAAGCATAATATAAACTGAGCTCTATCCCCAACCCTTACAGGTATTTCCATATTCAATCTGAAGAATTTAGAGATTTCTGTTGCCTTCTTCTCCCTTCCGTGTCTTGAAGCAAGGTGTCATTATGTAGTCCAAATTGATCTCAAACTTACTATGTAACTTTGTTGCTAGGACCTACCTCAAACTCAAGGCAGTCCTATCTCAGCCTCCCAAGTGCTTGGGTTACAGGTCCACACTACTAAACATATTATTTGAGGGATGGAGGGAGATGCACATTCACATGACGTCAGTGAGTGTCTCCCTCAGCTGCTCTCCAACTTTTCTTTTTTTCTTTCTTGTGACAGAGCTCTATCTTGCATAGGATTTTTTGTTTTGTTCTGGGTTTTTTGTTTGTTTGTTTGTTTGTTTGTTTGAAACAGGGTTTCTCTGTAGCTTTGGAGCCTGTCCTGGAACTCACTCTGTAGACCAGGCTGGCCTCAAACTCATAGAGATCCACCTGTCTCTGCCTCCCGAGTGCTGGTATTAAAGGTGTGTGCCACCATCACAAGGGAGGATCTTTTATTGAATCTGAAACTTTGGGATTCAGTCAGTTTGGCAGGCCATTGAGTTCCAGAGAGCTTCCTGTTTCCACCTCCCCAGCACTGACATTACAGTCAAACACTACCACACTTGGTTTTTGTTTTTTTTTAAGGGAATCAAACTTAGGTCTTCATGCTTGTGAGACACTTTACTGACTGAGCTGCCTCCTTAGGTCCCAAATATCTTTTTAGACAAATAAACCAAAAAATGGGGTCTCATATAGCCCAGGCAGGCCTTGAACGTGCAATGATTCCCTTTGCCTGAGTGTTGGGATTTCAGATGTTGGATTTTCAGAATGCTTCTATGGCATTCCTAATTCATGGTTGAAAAAGTGAGTTTCTGAAATAGTAAGTGATTGAACTTGCTACACACTTACCTCCTTTATAGAATTGTATGGAGATGAACAAATACAATGCCCAGAACAGTGGCTGGTATGTATTAAATGCTCAGTAAATACTAGACGGTATAATGGTTGCTGAGGCACAGAGTACCATGTATTCCCTATTAGGGCCTATCTCCGTCGTGATAGAAAACTGCAGTGTCCTGACGAAGACAGGTGTTCTAGGGAGGAAGAAAATAGTGCTAAGAGGATTGCTGGTTTAGTTTTGATACAATGTAAGGTGTTGGGGGGTAAATGATAGAAAAAAATCTAGAGATGAAAATCTCACCTTGGCGAAAAGCCCTTGAGCGGTCTTGAAAGGATGGGTGTAGCAAACACAGTGACAAATGATGAGAAGCAACTGGCATTCCCAGTCATCGCTTGTAGGAATGAAAATAGTAGGGCCACTTTAGGGGGTAGTTTGGCAGTTTCTTATAAAACTAAGCATATCTTACCATACAATCCAGTAATCATGCACCTTGGTATTTACATAAAGGAGTTGAAAAATATGTCCATGTGAAAACTGCATAGCTGTTTATAGAAGCTTTATTTGTAATTGCCCAAACTGTAAACCTCTAAGGTGTCCTTCATTAAGTGAACAAATAAATAAACCAGGCACATTCACATGTGAAATGGGTTTCAGCAGCAAAAAGAAATAAGCTAGCACACCATAAAAAAATCTTGGAGGGAGTTTAAATTATGAACTGAAAAAGCCAGTGTAAAAGCTGACAAGCTGCATACTTCCAACTGTGTGACATTCTGGAAAAGACACTGTGGAAGCAGTAAAAAAAAAAAAAAAAAATCGCTGGGCAGATATGGGATTCACACCTTTAATCCCAACAATTGGGGAGCCTGATCTACAGTAGTGCGCTCCAGGACAGCCAGTGCTACACAGTGAGACCCTGCCCCACCCCCTGCCTCTCAGACAAAGAGATCATTAGTCACCGTTGGCTAGAGCGTGCAAAGGGTGAGTAGACAGAGTCCAGGAGTTTTAGGGCAATCAAACTAGTCCGTGTTTTACTTAAATAGAGGATGCGTGCACTATCTATCCAAGTCCATAAGTTCTATAGCTCTAAGTAAGAACTCCAGTGTAAACTGTAGACTTTGGGTAATGATTCTTTTTTTTTTCCATTTCTGAAGTTATATAATGATTCTTTATTAATGTAGGTTCACTAGTGGGGAAAAGAGTACATGTGTGAGATAGGCTGTTTGGCAAGTCTTTACCTTCTACTCAGTTTTTCTGTGAACCTAAAATAGCTCCAATTTTTCATATAAAATTGGCAAAGTTTCAGAAATGAAATTGTAATTACTGTTACATAACAATCTAGCCCAAACTTGACTCAAAATAGTTGGCCTTTTATTTGCTTAAATCTCTGTGAGTCGGTTATTTGGACCAAGCTTAGCTAGTTCTTTACTTGATCTCACTTGGAATCATTCCTGTGACTGTGACTGTCTAGTGCATTGGTTCTTAACCGGTCACAATCCCTTGAAGGGGAGTCAAACCACCTTTATACAGGGGTCACCTAAAACTATTGGAAAACAAATACTGACATCACGATTCATAGCAGTAGCAAGTTTAAGGTTATGAAGTAACAACAAAAAGAATTTTATGGTTGGGGGTCACCACAGCCAGAGGAACTGTATTAAAGGGTCTCTTCATTAGGAAAGTTGAGAACCACTCATCTAGTGACATCTAGTCTAAGATGGCTTCTCTTGCACATATGTTTTTGGCCATTAAGCTAGTAGTAGTAAGGTATGAGCCTCTGGCTATTGGCTAAACTTCTTCACATGGCAGTAGAAGAATTCTGTCAATGGTAACAGCTATGATGGCGCTCTAGACCTGGGCATGGCAGTCTGCTTTACTGCATTCTATTGCACAAAAGAAATTAGAAGGTCATTCTAGATGTAATGTGGGGAAGAAATACACTCCACCCTTGATGGACTGCAAAACTTTTGTGGGCTTCTGCAGAGGGAAACCCATCACTAAAAGACGAAGTCAGGGTCAGTTTAGGCTCTATGTACTTAGACATTTGGTTTTTTGTTTTGCCTAAATAGTATTTTCTCCAAATTTAATTATTCAGAACTCCTTGGTTGTCCTTAACGTTTGCCCGCACACACACACACGTACGTACATATACATTCACACACATACACACATTTAAAATATTGGTTAAATATTTTAAAATGCAATTTAAAATTATTTTTAATATTCTTAGGAACTTGAGCTTGATTAACAAGAATAATTGAGAACTACTCAGAATTTGACTTATAATAGACAAAGATTTTGTATTATTACCACATCACCTGTTAGTGTTTAATTAAATTTCTAATTTTAAGTGTTTTTTATTAATTAATTTATTTATTATGTATACAATGTTCTGTCTGCATGTATGCCTGCCCGCCAGAAGAGGGCACCAGATCTCATAAATGGTTGTGAGCCACCATGTGGGTGCTGGGAATTGAACTCAAGACCTCTGAAAGAGCAGCCAGTGCTCTTAACCTCTGAGCCATCTCTCCAGCCCCCATTAAGTGTTATATTGTGTAGTTGTTCAAAGTGACTGTAGAATTAATTTCCTAGAAAAAATTTATTTGATTGATATTCTGTTCAGCTGACATCTGTGATCACCTTTTAGAATTATCTGAACTACTGAGTGAGTTGATTCTGAATTGGTTGTTTTTACTTCTCTCTAGCTTACCAATACACAGCAGATAAAAGATGCAGTTTTCTCTGAGCTGTGTTAATTATCCTTGTGGTCACTATTTTATTCTGCTTTCTATTCTGAAAGACTTCTTAGCCTTTGTTCATTAATCTTAGGAAACAGTTGTGCAACATGCCTTGACATTGAGTTGAACATCTAAAATTAGTCCTGCTACAGTCAGTGGTTGAGAACAAGATTTCAGCAGTGTATTGCCTGTTAAGCAGACACTGCAAAGTTAGAAGGAATTCCCAAGCAATAAGTAAGTGCTTTATGTTATATCTGTGTCCACATATTTACTTAAATATATAATTAGGAAACATTATTAAACAGATGAACAAATTACAGCTGTTACTTCATATGCTGTTATAAAGCAGCTTTGCTTATAGACTCTGCTGTTTAATTAATCATTTTAGAAGAAACATTCCTAGGAAACCTGAGATGAGAAACATTTTCCTGCATATTTATGTTTTCATTTATAAAGGAATATATTCTGTTTACTCTATATAGATGACTTCTTTTTCTCTTTTTCTTCAGAGTTCACATAAATCTAGTCACAAAAATGGCGTCCTGGTTATATGAATGTCTTTGTGAAGCTGAACTTGCACAGTATTATCCTCATTTTACTGCGCTTGGCCTTCAGAAAGTAGATGAATTAGCAAAGGTTACAATGAAGGACTACTCCAAATTGGGAGTCCATGACATGAACGACCGCAAACGTCTTTTCCAACTTATCAAAATCATTAAGATTATGCAGGAGGAAGATAAAGCCCTCAGTAGCCCAGAGAATCCTCTTCAAACAAGCAACATGTACACCAAGCGTCGGGAGTTCAGATCTGGCCCCCGAAGACAATTGTATTTTGATTCTCCTGCTGATAGCAAAGCCAGGACAGCCAGCAACGAAACATGCAACCTATTAGACTTATCTGTAGAGGAGCAGAAATCCACTTACCTGAAAGTGCTGGCACACATGCTACCTGATGACTCCCAGGACGAAACAAAAATAAGAACCCTGAATGCCTCGGCTGCTGGTGCTCACATGCGGACAGAAACTGACGCTTCGCTCTTTTCATCAAGTTACTTTTCTCCAAAACTAGGAAACAGTGATATTCCCGTGATTCAAAGAGTCTCTCATGTTTCGGGGTATAACTATGGAATCCCTCATTCTTGTGTCAGGTAATGATTTATTTTTACATTTTTGGGAGAGGCAAAGACAAATCTCTCCTTCATGACAGAACAGTGCAATTACTCTTTATTCCTAGAAAATGAATGTAACATATGAATGATAGTTAGCAAAGTTTGCATTAATAATTGAAGTAAGTGGGTAGAAACAGAATAATGAGTAACTGGAACTTTCACGAAGCAAAAAACTGATATTGTTCACGTACGTCAAACAGCTGCTACTTACCAGGGTCTGCTGTCCATCCGTCCTCTCGCAGACTATACACCCAGTATATTCATGAAAGCGAAGTAGTTAACTGACCTTCTACAATGAAAAAAAATCACACAATTCACAGGGTTTTGTTTGTTTGTCTTTTGAAACGGGATTTCTCTGTGTAACCCTGGTTGTCCTAGAACTCACTCTGTAGACCAGGCTGGCCTCGAACTGACAGAGATCTGCCCGCCCCTGCTTCCTGAGTGCTGGGATTAAAGGCGTGCTCTACCACCATCCAGCAGGATTATTTTTTTTAAGATTTATTTATTATGTATAAAGTGTTCTGTCTGCCTGTATGCCTGCAGGCCAGAAAAGGGTGCTGGATCTCATTACAGGTGGTTGCAAGCCATGATGTCGTTACTGGGAATTGAACTCAGGACCTCTGGAAGAGCAGCCAGTACCCTTAACCTCTGAGCCATCTTTCCAGCCAGGATTTTTTTTTTTTAAGACCATCCAATTCATACCAACCAGATGACATACAGCTTACTTAAGGCCAAAGAGCAGGTGGTTAAATTAAGTAGTTCTTTGAGCACTTAGGTTATCTGTACAATTGAAATAGGATTCTAATTTTGACTGCATTTTTTTTTAATTTAGCCCTGGAGAAACAAGTGATTTTTGGTGATCACAAAGAATAAGACCTTTTGATGACAATCAGAGGTTGTGAATCAGAATGACAGTAAGCTATTTTCACCTAGTTCTTCAAGATAGAATTTTAAATATGATCCCTGAAAGGTGAAATACTCAATAATCCCCAATGCCAAGAATGATATACTAGAAAATATATTCTTTTAAAATATATTACTTGTCAAACCTTACGTTGTAAAATATATATATATAACTTGTTATGTTATTATAAAAGTAATGTATATGAGTTATGAAAAAATAAATTCTTTCTCTCTTTCCTTCCTTCCTTCCTTCCTTCCTTCCTTCCTTCCTTCCTTCCATCTTTCCTTCCTTTCTTCCTTCCTTTCTGAATACAAGGTTTCTCTATATAGCCCTGGCTGTCCTGGAACTCACTCTGTAGACCAGGCTGGCCTTGAACTCACAGAGATCCCATCTCTGCCCTGAGTGCTGGGATTAAAGATGTGTGCCCCTACCTCCTGTGGCAAGATAAAGTCTTTACATCTGGTCTTATATTTGCTAAAGTGCCAGAGCACTTCATGATCAGTTCTTTCGTTCTCCCAAACTAGGTAATTTAGGTTTTTAAATTTTTTATTTTATGTGTACTAATGTTTTGACAGTATGTATGACTTTACACTACATGTGTGTCTGGTGCCCATGCAGGCCAGAAGAGCATGTCAAATATCCTGGGAGTGGAATTATAGACAGATAACGCTGAGTCACATATGGGTGCAGTGAATTGAACCTGGGTCTTCTGAAAGAGTAGCCTAGTACTCTTAACCACTGTGTCATCTCTCCCACTCCAAGGTGACTTAGTTTTATAGGTGAAAGTACCTATAATAATTTGAGATACTTAAGCTGGGCAGTGGTGGCGCAGGCCTTTAATTGCAGTACTCAGGAGGCAGAGGCAGGCGGATTTTTGTGAGTTCAAAACAACTACAAGAGCTAGTTCCAGGACAGGCTCCAAAGCTACAGAGAAACCCTGTTTTGAAAAACCTAAATAAATAATTTGAGATACTTGTTCTAGCAGAGCACAGAGGATTTAGTGCTGCTATTTTTCTTCTTTAATTATATATTGTAAATATGAAAAATAGCAAGCTTTTTTTTTTTACTATTTTAGTTTTATTGAACAACACAGAAAAATTTATAAATACAGAATTATTTATAAAATTACTACTTTCCACCGGGCATGGTGGCATATGTCTTGAATCCCAGCACTCGGGAGGCAGTGGCAGGAGGATCTCTGTGAATTCAAGGCCAGCCTGGTCTACAGAGTGAGTTCCAGGACAGCCAAAGATACACAGAGAAACCCTGTCTTGAAAAAAACAAACAAAAACTACTTTCTACTACTTAACACATCATGATGTAGAGTGCATATTTTAGTTTAAATACTGCCATTACATTTATTCTATAAATATTAAGTAATATCTGTGATCTCTGACTCTAGGTATGAACATAATTATGATATCTGGAGGCTCTTAGATGTTAGAGGGCAAGGTAAGAGATGACAAGCATAGCCATTTGTGCCAGGCATGGTAGGGCATACAGCAAACCCAGCACTCACAAGACAGACACAAGGCTGATGAGCTCCAGCCAGCCTTGGCCTGATAGAAAGACCCTATCTCAAAAACAAATGAACCAGAAGATACCCACTAGGAAAGAACACACTTTCCTTTTTGTCTTTTAACTTAAAAACCACAAACTACAGACCTTTTGTCCATGTGACTTCCATAGAATTCCTGCACAACTCTAAAAATGACTGGTTGGGTGTAGCAGTATTGTGTAATCCTAGCACTGTGGATGCTCAGACCACAATGCAAGACACATCTCAAACCTAACAAAAATAAAAAGGTCTAAACATTTTCTGTCCTCTTTGATTAGCTTCTTGTGATTAGGCTATTAATGCTAAACATCAAAGAGATTTTGACCAAAAGCCCCTTTAAAATAATGGATTAGAGTAAAACATAAAATGAAAAAAAAAATAGATTTTATAAAGGAACAGATAATAATATGAAACCAAAAAATAGAATAGATTCCAAAATAATAGATTAAAATATTCTCTTTTGTTGTGAAAAATTAAGCACATACGCAAAAGAGAGAACAATAAATTCCCCATATACTCAGTAAGTCTCATGCCTCAAATGATGCATTAGTCTCATATTTTAATTAAAATAATAAAACGTGCTTTAAGATGTCTTAAAAATCAAGCACTATAATTTATTGGAAAATTTCTTTGTTTGTCATAAAACTAATTTAGATCCTGACAAAAAATAATTTTTCAGCCAGTTGGAAGGCTCAGAAAATTAAATTTTTTACTTTATTTTTATTATTATTATTATTTATTTTTGGTTTTTCAAGATAGGGTTTCTCTGTGTAACAGTCTTGGCTGTCCTCGAACTCACAGAGATCTGCCTGCCTCTGCCTCCCAAGTGCTAGGATTAAGTGTGTGCCATCACCGCCCAGCTGAAAATAAGATTTTTATGAAAATAAATTAAGAGGAAAATGGATCTTATTTTCTTACAACCTAGTTTTAGAGAAGTTTCTATAAGTGATTGATTCTTAGATACATTATCACATGAAACTCATCAAATAAACCTTGTTAGTTTTTTATCCCTGACTCGAGGAATAGTCCTTCAGGTGCTGGGCTAGCTGAAAGAATGCATTGAATAGGAGATTGAAGTAGTATTGGATATGACCAGTCTTAAAATTGTTCTGAGAAGAAATACATGGTTATATTGTAATGAATGAATTCATATCAGTTGATAAATGGTTGCCATGCAAGCATAAAGACAAGTTCGATCTCCAGGACACACGTTAAAGCCAGTATGGTGGTACATGCTTGTAATCCCAGCACGTTTGCTCTAAATCAAGTGAAAAATTCTGTCTCAGAAAACAAGGTGGACAGTTCCTGAGGAGAAAGGACACTTAAGATTGTTCCCTGGCCTCTTCACACACAGTGCGTGTGCACACATGTGTGCCTTACCCACACACACACCAGAGAGAGAAAGGAATAGGATTCAGAGAAACTGAGTATATCTATGAGGAATAGGAGGAAAAGTACATTGAAACCTACCACCTATTCGAGACACTTAGTAAACTAGTAGAATTTTTTTTTTTTAAAGAGGAATGTAGGGTTTGAGGATGTCTTTCAGTTGATAGAGTGCTTACTTAGCATGCATGAAACCTTGGATTTGCTCCCCAGCATCAAATGCACAAGTCTTAGAGCTAAAGTAACTGACAGTTTAGTTATTAGCCTGTTCCTTCCTCTTTTCTTTTTCTTTCTTTCTTTCTTTCTTCCTTTTTTTTTCTCTTTGTAGGGCAAAGAGTGAGGTGGTGTAGGTCAGAGATGAAAACCAGAGGTTTGCCAGTAAAAATATTCTCTTTGCTGAATTGTTTAAATGAGCTTGGTGTGGTGGTATAGGCCTGTTTAATCCCAGCACACATCAGGTGGCAAGACAAACAGGAGCTCCAAGCTAGCCTGCACAACAGTAGCAAGACCCTGTCTCAAAACTTGGGTTTGGTGGTACATGCCTGTAGTCCCAGCACTTGGGAGGCTAGAGTAGAAAGTTAGGGCCATCCTGGGCTACACAGCAAGTTCTAGACCAGCTTGAGCTACAAAATGAAACCCTGTCTTAAAAACAAAACCAACAAACCAAGCAAACAAAACCCTAGAATAATTATATTAAATATACTCAAAATGTGCTGATACCTTGACCATTTAAGTGATTTAATCCTTTTATTAAGAATTAAAGTCTGTTTGTAAACATATATCAGACAGATCACTTCAGAGAATCCTTGGACTGAACTGGAGAAAATCAGAGTTTGTGTTCGAAAACGGCCATTAGGTCTAAGGGAAGTTCGTCGTGGAGAAGTTAATATTATTACTGTAGAAGATAAAGAAACTCTGCTTGTACATGAAAAAAAAGAAGCAGTTGACCTCACACAATATATTTTGCAGGTAGGATCTCTTACTGTGGTTCAAACTAGTATTATCAAGTATACCAGCTTTATGTTTAAATTATCATTCTAAAATCCAGTTTCTGGTTCAGGTATTGATTTTTTTTTTATGTTTGTTTATTTATTTATTTTCAGACAGGATGTCACCTTGGCTAGAACTCAAAGAGATCCGGCTGCCTCTGCCTCCCAAATGCTGGGATTAATGGCGTGTGCCACTGTGCTCAGCTCTTGATTGCTTTTCTGAGTTATTGATACTTTGGGCCTTCATTCTTTAAAAATGTAATGCAGGGGCTGGAGAGATGGCTCAGTGGTTAAGAGCACTGACTGCTCTTCCAAAGGTCCTGAGTTCAATTCCCAGCAACCACATGGTGGCTCACAACCATCTGCAATGAGATTTGGTGGCCTCTTCTGGCCTGCAGGGATACATGCAGGCAGAGCACTGTATACATAATAAATAAATAAAACTGTAATGCGGTTATGATATACTTAGTTGGAAAACCATAATTCCTGTATTATGCAATGAAGCTCTACCATCATGTATTTACTTAGCATGTTTTTTGTTTTTTTTTTTTCTTTTCTTTTGCTTTGTCAAGATAGGACTTGTCTGTAGCTTTGTAGCCTGTCCTGGAACTCTGACTGTAGACCAGGCTGGCCTTGAACTCATGGAGATCCACCTGTCTCTGCCTCCCAAATGCTGGGATTAAAGGCGTGCACCACCACCCAGCTTTTAATTTTTTTTAATGAGCACTAGTGTTTTGTCTACATGTGAGGCAAATTTGTCCTTGTGAGGATGTTGGGGTTCCCTGAAAGTGAGGTTACAGACAACTAACTGTAAGCTACCATGTGGGTGCTGGGAATTGAACCCAGGTTCTCTGGAAGAGCAGACAGTGCTCTTAGCCACCGTGCCATCTCTCCAGCCCATTTATGTGAATTTAATTATTCATATTTAATAAAATCAAGGGTACAGACAAGAGAATAAAAGAGTTTAAATAAGTAGTTATTGATACCAGTTGCTGATGTGATGGTCACAAACTTGGTCTCCTTTTTCCCCTACATCATGCAATGTGAACTTTTTGGTCTCTTTTTTTGTTTTATTTTTTTTTCAAGACAGGGTTTCTCTGTGTAACAGCCCTGATTGTCCTGGAGCTAGACCAGGCTGGCCTCAAATTCACAGAGACTCACCTGTCTGTCTCCTGAGTGCTGGGATAAAGATGTGCGCCACCACTGCCTAGCTGCTTTTGGTTTCTTCTTTCTTCCTTCATTTCCTTTTCTTTTTAACTTTTTTTTCTTGCTTTTGTTGTTTGTTTTTTAGTTAGGATCTCACTGTGTAGCCTTCGCTGTTCTGGAACTTGCCATGAAGCCCAAGGTAGCCTTAACTCACAAAGATCTGCCTACCTCTTCTTCCCCAGTGCTGGGCTTAAAGGCATGCGCCACCACCGCCCGGCTTGTTTGTTTTCTAAACAAAATCTCACTATGCAGTTCTGGTTGGCCTAGAATTTGCTAGGCACACCAGTCAAGACTTGAACTTGCAGCTATCCTCCTTCCTCTGTCTCCTGCATACTGGATTACAGGCATGTGCTTTCCATGCTCAGCGTTCAATGCCAGTTTATCACTCGCTGAGTGTGAGTTTTGTTGAGGGCAGGCTATGACTTTGTAGTCCAGACTTTGTAGCCTGAAACTTGCTGTACTAGCCCAAGCTGGCCTTGGACTCATGACTTTTCTGATGGAGCATCCTGAGTGCTGTTACAGGCAAGTACCATTATGTCCAGCTCTTGAGTATGAGTCTTGTTATTTAATTATGGGTAATATATTATTAGGGATATATTTTCACATTTAACATGTAAGGGTTTCATAAAATACTGTTCAGATACATAAAAAATTTCAAACTATCTATTAAAAAAGTTTGGTGTTGAAAAGAACTTATTCCAAGCTAGCAAGTACCCTTGCACCAATTCTCATAGAAAAGCAACGAACTCCACAAATGAAGGAAAGTCATATAATCTGTAGTATGTTAAGATATTGGAATCGTAGGGGCTAAGGAAATGGCTCAGTGGTTACAGTGCTGGCTGCACAAGCATTAGTAGCTGAGTTCAGACTCCCAATATCCACATAATAAGTTGGGCATTGTAGCCCCAGCACTGGAAGATGGAAACAAGAGATCAGCTTTCTGGCTGGTCTAGTTAATTGATGAGCCTCAGGTTTAGGGAAATAAACTATTTCAAAAAATAAAATTCAGAGTGACAGACTCCCAATATCAACCTCAGGCCTTTACATGTGCACGCATAGGTGTAAAATCCTGTACATATACACAAGGATTTTGGAACTCAGGGTTTCTGTTACTATGAATTGCCTCCATAAACATTCACATTGAACACTGGTTCTTTATCTTGTTCTCTTGCAAAACCCAGTGACTGGTACCGAGAAGAATGTGGTGATTAATGGGATGTACTCACAGTTCACCTTAAGTCAGCTGAGACACTATTCTTTAACACTGAAGGCAAATTGTTGAAACTTACCCCTTCTTTCAAACTTGCATTGTTCTTCCAAAAATTGAGTTTCACAGTGACATTTCAAGTAATCCAATAGCCTTTCTATGGGCAATAAATTACTAGGCCACTGTACAGCCAACCCAATCATTTTAACAGCTTCATTGATTGTTGATCAATGCACAGTCTATTAGGTTTCAGTGGCAAATACTTTGAAGATAGTCTAAATGACCAATTAGTTGTAAGGCTAGTTAGTTCCATGGCTACTATAGCCAGAGTAATCACTCTGCCCAATCACCATCTACCCAAGACTTCCTTAATGATGTTTCAGTCACAGTAATTCCCTCTAGGAGGCATCATATTATCTTTTGTATTTTTCCATTATCCCCAAACACAATACCTTACTTCTTTGTCATTGCCATTGATCAATATTTATTGAATATCCATAGATCTCATAGCATTTTCTCTGCTGTTGAACTTTGGACCTTTGATCTCATAGGTCAAAGTCCTTACCTGTCAATGCTATGATATAAAAATATTGGAAGGACTTACATCCTTTCTTTTTTCTTTCCTTAAAAAGAAGTCTGTATCGAACTTGGTACTAAATAAAAATAATCCTAGATTCTTTAGGTTTTATTTTGAAACTTATTCAGGGAGTAAAACAAAAAATTTGTATATGTAGTTAAATATCCTATCTTTTCAAATCAAGTATGTCTGCCACTTACTCATGAAAAATTTTATACAAGCACAAAAGTGGGGAAAAAAAAAACCTATTTTCTTTTCCAAGTTTTTTTTTTTTGTTCTGTTTTCTTTTTTGTTTTACTTTTACACCCCCACTCCCACCACATACACACCCATCAAATGCTGGAAATTCAATTCAGAGCTTCACCTATGCTAGGAAAATACTTTACCACTGAGCTGCATCCAACCTCTGCCCTACTTTCCAATTTTTAAAAATATTTTATTTATGTGTTTATTGAGGAAAGGTGTCACTGCCTAATCTGTTGGCTTGGAATTTCCTTTGAAGCCCAGGCTATAAACTTGTGATCCTCTTGCCTTGGCAACTCAAGTTCTAAGATTACAAGCATGTACGCCATGCTTAGCCAGTCCTTTTAGATGTTTCCAGGACCCTAGAGAGCTGGCTGGGCGGAAGAACACTTACTGCTCTTCCAGAAGATTTGAGTTCAGTTCCAGCACCTGTGTCAGGCAGTTTACGGTGGTCTGTAAGTCCAGATCCAGGGGATCTGACACCCTCTTCTGGCTTCCATGAGCACCCACACACATACAGTAGACACTCATCTACATCAGTAAAACAAATCTAGGATTTATTACTCTAGGATTTACCATCTCAGCAAAAGGCCTGTGTTTTTTGTTTCATTTTTGGTTTTGGTGTTTGTTGAGACAGGTCTCACTATACAGCCCTGGCTGTCCTGGAACTCGCTCTGTAGATCAGGCTGACCTGGAACTGACAAGATCTACCTGCCTCTGCCTCCCAGGTACTGAGACTAAATGTGTGTGCCACCAAGGCTGGCCAGAAGCTCATTAGCCAGCAGTCTAGAAATGGCAAGCTTTTAGTTCAGTGTGAAACTGTCACAAGGCAGAAGAGTAATACGTGAGGACACTTGAAGTCCTCCTACTCTGGTCTCTGTATGCACACTTATATGTATACAACTCCCACCTACCCCCAACACACACACACACACACACACAGCTTATGCTGGTCTTGAGCTGGTTGTGTGTACCTGAGGTGACTCGTGATTCTCATGGTTCCACATCCTAAGTGCTGGAATTATAAGCATCTGCAGGTGCCCCTGCTTTTATTCCATGGGAAGGAATGACCCTAGGGTTTTCTACGTGTTAGGCAAGCATTCTACTACCAGCTGAACTTCATCCCTAGCCCAGATCTTTCTTCCATTCTGTAGATAGATTCTCTCACTTTCTAATGTTTGGTGACCTTGTAAATGGCTCTGTGATCTAGTTTCTTCTCTAGTGATCTCACTTCATTCTAATGAAATGTAATGGTACATAAAAGATAGTTGAACCTGGGGTAGAGTGAGCCTCATTAAATTTGCCAAAGTGTTCTGGTCTATCTATACAATTATTTCTAGTAAATAATTAGAGCAGGTTGGAAATGTATCAGAAGATAGGCCCTTAATCTCACTCATTGTGTTTTACTGTCATTCTGCTCTAGTCAGCGTGAAATTACTAAGATTTCTTACTCAGGGGTAGTTATGTTACCATCATGGTAAGCCTCTAAGTTATTCAAAACTATAGCTATTGAATTATTGCTTTCCAGACCCAGTGTAATGAAGCCGCTTCTCTCTTTTTCTAGATCACTCTGATTTTTTATTTATTGCCCTTTCTGTCATATCCAGTCATTTGTCAATTTTTTCGTTTCCCCATTATTGTCACCTGATTTGAACCTTCTTACTTCACCAGCGAACAACTGGAGTCTAGTCACAATCTAGTCACATTGTAAACTCAAGTTAATCTTCTAGTGAAGTAGCTCAGATTATCCTTCTCTTTTGCAGAATTCTTTACTTTATCCTCATTGTTTCTGCTAATTCCTTTAAGGCTGATGTCCCAAGACCCCCTACCACATAGTCTAAGTCACTATTCTAGCATTTAGTCACTCTTCTGCTTACCAGGGTCCTGAGTTTGACCATACTGGACATTCTCTGTTCCTAAACATAACTAAACAGCTAATTGTTTATGCTTTCTTTCTTTGACCTTTTGCTTATGCTTCTCTGACACTATCTTCCTTTCTCCTCCTATCTCCACCTCTCACACCACCCCGACCAGTCTCAGTAGTCCTTTTCATAATAGCTTTCCCAGTGAGAGAAATGATTCCCATTGAATTATACCCGCCCTCTGCTAGTGGGCAAGACTTTAATAGAAGGAACTTGAAGAAAGGTGTATAAAGAAATTCTGCTTTCTGTTCAGTTTTTCTATAGCTGCTCAAAAGCTGTTATTAAAATAAAAATAGGGCTTGGAATACAGCTTTGTTGGTAGAGTTGGTAGAGCTTGCTTGGCATGAATCCTGGGTTTAATCCACAGCAGCACATAAACCAGGCAGGGTGGTACACTCATGTAATTCTAGCACTTGGAAGACAGAGACAGGAGAATAAGAAGTTGAAGGTCATCCTTGGCTGTATAGCTTCAAAATCAGTTGGGACACATAAAACCCTGTCTCAGATAGTAATAAAAATAATCAAACAGATCCATTGAAACAAAAATTGTGACTTTCTCTATAGCTAAATACTTAATAATCCAACTCAGAGTATCAGGAGACGCTGAAGATGCGGCAAATCCAGCAACTGTCGGGATGCATGTTCATTTATCTCACCCAAACCATTTCTTAAAGTTCTGCTATCAGATAGGTCATCTGTGTATTTGTATAGATCAGCACCTTCAGGAGTGGGGTGGAATAATGTCTTTATCTTTGGGCTCCTGCACACTCCTGTTACAGTATACATCCATCAGCTAACAGTGAATGTTTGTGAACTACAAGTTAAGCTGTGTAACCTATGGAAGAAAATTGATCCCTAGAATTCACACAAATTTTCATATATATTGACGTTGCCTAGTCTATTAGATAATCCTTATAAAATTCATTTCCTCTCCCAGACCCAGGAGGACTGACTCACTCTTATGTTCATCAGTTTACACTCCGTAAGCGAGAACTAAAGCTGTTCACTGTAAGAACGCAGGACGGCTGGGAAGCAAAGGCACTGTCGTTTAACAGTTACTGGTTATTCATTTCTCTGCGCTTGTCAGTTACTATTGCTTAGAAATATGTTTAGCTTTTCCCATGTGTTCATAGAATGGTGATGAAAATGCAAATGTATTTCTATAAAACTCAAGTTTATTTTCCAGCATGTTTTTTATTTTGATGAAGTCTTTGGTGAAGCCTGCACCAATCAAGATGTATACCTGAAGACTGCTCACCCGCTCATTCAGCATGTGTTCAGTGGGTGAGGCAGATTTAGTCCTTCTCTTACCTTTAGTTTTCTGTTCCCCTTTACTAATACATGGATGCTTTCTAGTTCTTTTGAATTAAATATGAATTTATGTTGTAACGTAGATTTACCAAACATTGAGAAATTTGCAACAAAGTTTCCTTTTACACTGGAGATACTGTTTCTCTGTTTCCTAGGAAGCTCTCAGTTTAATTTTGTCAGTATTTTCAGAATAAATATGTAAGTGGTTGTAATTAGCTTGAACTTTGGAATCTCTTAGCACTTGGGAAGCTAAGGTGGGAAAAAACAGGTTCAAGGTCAGCCTGGTCTATGGGTGAACTCCAAGAGCTCTAGGCCAGCCTGCATTACAGTGATAACTATCACAAAACGACAGAAGCAAAGCACAAAATACAAAAGGAAAGAAAAGAAGAATCTTTAGGATACATCTAAGCATCTTATGTAGAATAGAAAGTTGGTGTTTTTTGCCGTGTGTGTGTGTGTGTGTGTGTGTGTGTGTGTATCGTGCTGGGAATAAAACTCATGGCCTCTTATGTGCAAGGCAAGCATTCTACCAACTTAGCTGTATCTCTAGCTCAAGTGCTGTTCAAAGTCCTTATTACCTTATATTCAATAGATATCTTATATAGTATTATCAGTTCTGTAAAATAATTCCTTTAAGAAAACATATCTTGGTTTAAGGATGTTTTTACTTTTTGTGTTTTCATAATATAAGATTTCTTAATTATATGCTAGATTTCTTCAAGGATTCTGTTTCTTCCTGACATCATTAAATGTCTCTATGTAAATTATCACTTCTTTAAATATTTATAAGTAATTCTAATTATTCTTCTCCCAGAGGCAATGCCACTTGCTTTGCATATGGACAAACAGGTGCTGGGAAAACCTATACCATGATAGGAACTCATCAAAACCCAGGATTGTATGCTCTGGCCGCCAAAGATATCTTCAGGCAGCTGAAAGTATCCCAGCCAAGAAGGAACCTCTTTGTGTGGATCAGTTTCTATGAGATCTACTGTGGACAACTATATGACCTCCTAAATAGAAGAAAACGGTACTAGATAAGAGTGAGAAGCTGTTGGTCTCTACATCACTGCTTGAGCCAGAGCGCCACAGAATCACTCTGGTCACATGACTTTAATGACAGGCAGTCTCTTGCATAGGATGTTCTCTCTTCCCCTTTCTTCTGTTTTCTGTTTTGAGGCTGTCTGGCTGTGTAGTTCTGTCTGCTATAAAACTTTCTGTTTTGCCTGGGCAGCCTTGGACTTGTGATCATTCTGACTCTCCTTCCCAAGTGATGAAATTAAAGACTTTTGCTGTGATGCTTAGCTCGGATACATGTTTTTTGAACTGTTAATTCAGCTAGAGAAAAATGTAAATTAGCCATCAATTAATATCTTTTCAGTGCTGGTGGTTGAACCTAGTACCTTACACATGTTTGCAGTCATTCTGCCACTAGGCTACAGCTTCAGTTTCCATTAATGTTTTTTAAAAGAATAACATCTTAGTACCTACCAAGACTCCTCCCTTTTTTCCCGTGAAAAAGATGATAATTTCAGAATGTCAGGAAATCAACATTTATTTAAATATTTTCCCTTTAAATGTTAGAGTAAATTTAATGACAGTTTTCTGAAATGGTCAAAAAATGCCTTTTTTCTTCATATTCAACATTTTTTTAGATTTATCTTTATTTTATGTGTGTGGGTGTTTAACCTACCTATATGCCTTTGTACTACATGCATGTTTGGTGCCTATGGAGGCCAGAAGAGGGCATCAGAATCCCTGAAACTGCAGTTACAGACAGACAGTTTCCACATGAGTGCTGGAAACCAGCCTGAGTCCTCCGGAAGAGTAGCCAGTGCTCTTAAATTGCATTTTAATTTCTTTATTTTGTGGGTGTATGTGCATGTAAGTGTGCATATGACATGATGAGGATGTGGAGGTCAAAGAATAACTTTAGGAGTCATTTCTCTTCTGCCTTTGTTGTCGTGTGGGTCTAAGGCAGTGCCTCTCAACCTTCCTAATGCGGCAACCCTTTAATATAATTCCTCATGTTGTGGTGACCCCACCATAAAATTATTTTTATTGCTACTTCATAAATATAATTTTGCTATTGTTATGAATTGTAATGTAAAGATTTGTGTTTTCCGATGGTCTTAGGTGACCCCTGTGAAAGAGTAATTCAGCACTCCCCTCAAAGGGTCGTGACCCATAGGTTGAGAACCTCTGGTCTAAGGGCTGGAACTCAGATGGTCAGGTTTGGTGGTGGGAGCTGTCCCACTGTCCCACCTTCAACTATTTTTGTTTTTTGCTTTTTGATACAGGGTTTCTCTGTGTAACAGCTCTAGCTGTCCTGGAAGTTACTCTATAGACCAGGCTTGCCTTGAACTCACAGAGATCCTCCTGCCTCTGCTTCCCAAGTGCTAGGATTAAAGGTGTGTGCCACCACCGCCTGGCTACCTTCAACTTTTAATTGTTATCAGCCTTCAGCTTATTGCTTTTATAAAAGTAATCTAGAAGTGTATCAGTATGCCTGTTACATATGTGTCTAGAATAAAGTTTTGTTTAGGTGGGAACATGTGACTTAAACTGAACAGCAACAAAGTTGTGAAGGCTCTACTAGCTGGAGCACAGACAGACAGGTGAGGGAGGTCAGAAGGCAAAGGACTATCATCACAGAGTGAACTACACCTGATACTTGAGTGGAAAGTTAAGTGTGGCGGAAAGCTAGGAATGCTGGACCAGCACCACAGCAAAGGTACGCAAGCCTGTGGAGGCGTCCAGTGTGACATTCAAGTTCATGTGCTGTAGGCAAGCAGTGGAGTAGGGTGTCAGACAGTTCCTGTGCAGTTAGGAGACCGTGGTTCTTACTGATAGGAAAGGCTCCAGCAGGGAGGACACTAGGGCATTGAGTGGCATGACTGAAGAAGCCAGCAGGTGCACTTAGACAGGTTGTTGCTCTGTTACCATCCCAACAAGTAGGTATGCCAGTGTGTCACAGTTGAGAGAAAATACAGTGTTCAGGGCCCATCTCTGAAACATAGCTGTCAAATGGAGGCAGTGCTACTCAGTGAATCCTTTGGGCGAGAGTTACTGTTCTCAGTCACCATCTATGTAATGGTGTTTAAACCTCCATTTAGCTCAATTATGGCTTTTCTTTCAACCCCAGGAACCCTCCTTAAAAGCTCTTTCTAAGCTGAGGCTGTAGCTGGGTGGTAGATCACTTAACCTGACATGTGTAAGGCCCTGAATTCAATCCTAAAAAAAGAAAGAAAAAATTTTACCCAGGCATGAATAGCACAGACCTGTAATGCCAGCGCTCAGCAGACTAAGATAAGAGGGTCACAGTTTCAAAGCCAGCCTGAACTACACAGTGAGACTTTGCCTCATCTCCTAATCCCCCAAAGCTCTCTAGTCATAATGCCTACTTCTTTTAAGTAAAAGTCACTGTTGTACATGTAATCGTGTGTGCATGTTTGTGTGTGTGTTCTTATGAAGAAGCAGAATATCCAGCTTTGTCAGAATATAATTCTTTAATGAATTAGCTAAATTACCACCCTATATATTTGTATCCTTTCACAAGTTGGAGGCCAGCTTGAATTTCATAGTGAGACCCTGTCTCAAACAAAACAAAAATATGTATCAGGACTCCTTCTGTTACGAATTAAAAAACAACCCCACCCTACTGTATTTAGGGAAATCATCGGCTCAGATAAGTTGGAAGGCTAGGGAGGCTTCAGGGATATTCTGCTCCATTGCTCAGGGATAATGACACGGTTGCTTTGCATCTCTCTGCCCTACCTCCCCTCCATTTGTTACCTTCATTGTGGAGTTAGTTCTTTGTCGATACAGAATGGCTGCTGCCGCTCCCTGGACCACAATGCTTTCTCTCCACAAGAGAGAAGAGGAGAGCAGCTCACAGGTAGAGGCTAGAGCTGTAGTTGATTAGACAGCAAAGATCCTGAATCCTCCATTTTTCTGGTTACTAGCCAGGACTATGCTGTCCTTGGTTTGGAATATATGGCTTTTATGCTCATTCTTTTTATTTTAATCGAAGATATTGGTTTGTTTACAACAAGGAAGGACCACCACGGTAGTCTGAAGCTGACATTAGGAAGGTAGGGCTGGGGAAGGGAAGCAGATCCATCCCATAATGGCAAAACCACTATGTAAAGATTCGTAGAATGTTTTGGGAAAGCAAGATACAACCCAGTGTCTGTCATACCAACCACAGCTTTTCATCTGCAGGCTCTTTGCAAGAGAAGATAGCAAGCATGTGGTGCAGATAGCTGGCCTTCAAGAGCTCCAAGTGGACAGTGTGGAACTCCTCCTCCAGGTAATCATCCTTCTCCTTACACCCCACAGCAGTCTCAACCCAGGGTAAACACTTCATTTTGCTTCCTAGCAAGTGTGATGCCACACACATTTGTAAAATGTGAGCCACCTTTTGAAGATAGCTTGTTTCTCCATAGTGCCCTCGAGTGTAGGAAGCAGGGCATGTTGCAGAAACGAATGCATGGCAAAGATGCTCTTGGGCCATTCTCAAAGACTGTGATTATATTTTATGTTTCAGTGGGCTTAGGAGAAAGCTGCTAGAGGCAAGTGTTCTTATTTTAAATAAAATTTTAATAAGCAATACTTTCACATGCTCTCAAAATCCAAAGAATTGGAAAATACCTTTTCCATTCCCTTTTCCCTAGGCAACTAATTTTATTAGTTTTTGTGTATCCTTCCAAAGGAATTTTGAGCCGGGCGATGGTGGCGCACGCCTTTAATCCCAGCACTCAGGAGGCAGAGGCAGGCAGATGTGTGTGAGTTCGAGGCCAGCCTTGTCTACAAGAGCTAGTTCCAAGTCAGGCTCCAAAAAGCTACAGAGAAACCCTGTCTCAAAAAACAAAACAAAACAACAACAACAAAAAAAAACCAAAAGAATTTTGAAAGTCTGCTTCTTTATTAAAAGTTATCCATTTGCGGGGGCTGCAGAGATGGCTCAGTGGTTAAGAGCATTGCCTGCTCTTCCAAAGGTCCTGAGTTCAATTCCCGGCAACCACATGGTGGCTCACAACCATCTGTAATGAGGTCTGGTGCCCTCTTCTGGCCTGCAGACATACACACAGACAGAATATTGTATACATAATAAATAAATAATTATTTTTTTAAAAAGTTATCCATTTGCTATAATAAACATAGTATTTGCTCACTGTTAAATCTAAACATTGCAGAAATATATAAAATGGTAGAAAATAAGAGCCCCTTTACTATCCTTAGCACACACACTGTCTCTGTGATATACAATATTAATTGATTATTGTTTTTTCTTGTTCAAATTTATTGATTTATGTACAAATATATTTCTGTTGTTTGTTTGTTTGTCTGTTTCGAGACAGGGCTTCTCTCTGTAGCTTTGGCTGTTCCAGAACTCACTCAGTAGACCTGACTGACCTCGAACTCACAGAGTTCTGCCTACCTCTGCCTCCCAAGTGCTGGGATTAAAGGTGTGCACCACCATCACTTGGAACAAATATCTTTCTTTTTTTCTTTTTGTTTTTTTTTTTGTTTGTTTGGTTTTTGATACAGGGTTTCTCTGTAGTTTTGGAGCCTGTCCTGGAACTAGACTGGCCTCGAACTCACAGAGTTCCGCCTTCCTCTGCCTCCCAAGTGCTGGGATTAAAGGTGTGCGCCACCACCGCCTAGCACAAATATATTTCTAATGATCCTTCTTTTAATGATCCTCTTGGAGGATCCTTCTTTTAATTGTTCTTGGGGGAACAGATTCTGGGGTTCAAACGCAGAACCTTACACTCATTAAGTAAGCATTCTGCCACTGAGCTCAACCCCAACTTTACATTAGATCACTCATGGGCCCTTTTTTCATTTCTTCCATTCAAACATAATGAAAGCAGGTGTGGTGGTACCTATATTTAATCCCAGACATCCACAGAGGCAGGTGGATATCTCTGAGTTCAAGACAAGCCTGGTCTACATAGTGAGCTCCAGGACAGCCAAGGCTATATAGAGACCCTGTCTCAAAAAAACACAACAAAGAGCTAGGTATGGAATCCGAAAGAAAATGTTTTTACATTTTCACACATGTATTCTCTGTAGTTTTCTTGCTGTACTTTCCCCAGCCATTCCTTCATTGGTTAGGAGTTTGAGGTGACTCTAGGCCTTGGAATTTTTTTTTTTTTTTTGAAATAAACTCTTGATCAAAAAACTGGTAAGATTTGCTTTCCATGTATTTTTTTTTTTTTTTTTTTTTTTTTTTTTTTTGCTGGAATGGGGGGCAGTTTCGAGACAGGGTTTCTTTCTTTTTTTTTTTTTTTAAAGATTTATTTATTTATTATGTATACAACATTCTGCCTCCATGTATGCCCGCACACCAGAAGAGGGCGCCAGATATCATTACAGATGGTTGTGAGCCACCATGTGGTTACTGGGAATTGAACTCAGGACCTCTGGAGAGCAGCCAGTACTCTTAACCACTGAGCCATCTCTCCAGCCCCCGGCCTTGGGATTCTTAAGTGGAAAAGGAACAAAGGCTTTAGGGAAATATCTTTTCCTTAGTCTACAGCTACAACTGTGCCCCTTCCTCCCTGCAGTGCAAGGGGTCAGACCCAGGGCCACACACACGCTTAGCAAGCACTCTGCCACTGAGCTACACCACCAGCCCCACAACTGTGCCCACAACGGCAGTCTGTGTCACGTGAGCCTCTCTTGGAAGAGTATATGGCATTGTCTTATCCTAAAGTATTGTTCCTTAAAAAAGCATGAAGATTTTTGTTTGTTAACTTGGTTTTTGTTTGTTAGCTTGTTACTGTTTTATTGCCATTGATCCCCCTAGTCTATAAAACTATAATCAGAAAGATATCAGAGATCCAGGTGGAAAGTTAACATAAATTATGGATACCTGACACAGTTACTCTCATAAACATTTATTGACTTGAAACCACAGCACTTGCCTACTTGAATGTTACACCTATACTCTCTCAGATGTCAGTGTTCATACCCACTCAGGTATCACCCATGGGTTTGTTAAAGTGTCATCTTCAAGTGGTACCCTCAGATAACCCTCACACTCACTCCAGCATGGCTACCTGAACTGCCTGCACAACTGGCAGCTTCGTTTTTCAAACAAGATTCTCCTTTCTTCCAGAAATTTGTCCTTCCAGGTCTTTATGGCTACCTGACCTCAGCAGTGCAGACACCAGGACTACTCTGCCCTTATGAAGAACTAACTGCCCATATTTGGACTCAAGATTTTTTTTTTATTCTTTAAAAGACTGTTTAGGGGAGCTGGAGAGATGATTTACAGGTTAAAACTGCTCTTCCAGCCGGGTGGTGGTGGCGCACTCCTTTAATCCCAGCATTCAGGAGGCAGAGGCAGGCGGATCTTTGTGAGTTCAAGGCCAGCGTGGTCTACAGAGCTAGTGCCAGGACAGGTTCCAAAGCTACAGAGAAACCCTGTCTTGAAAAAAAAAAAAAAAAAAAAAAAAACTTAAGAAAAAAAGACTTTGTTTATATGCAGTGGGGACTGAGGCTGGGTCCTGTGCAGGAAGAACAAGTGCTCTCGTCTGCCGAACCATCTCTTGAGCCTCTCAAGTCTTTGTTTTTTAACTAACTTTTGGTCAGCCAGTTAGAGATTTCCTGACTTAAATCATTCTAATAGCTTTTTATATTTTTTATTGATATTTATTGAGCTCTACATTTTTCTCTGCTCCACTCCCTGCCTCTTCCCTCCCCACTTCAATCCTCCCCCAAGGTCCCCATGCTCCCAATTTATTCAGGAGATCTTGTCTTTTTATACTTTCTACTTCCCATGTAGATTAGATCTATGTAAGTCTCTCTTAGTGTCCACATTGTTCTCTGGGATTGTGGTTTGTAGGCTGGCTTTCTTTGCTTTATGTTTAAAAACCACCTATGAGTTTGTCTAGGTTACCTCACTCAAAATAATGTTTTCTAGCTCCATCCATTTTCCTGCGAAATTCAAGCTGTCGTTATTTTTTTCTGCTGTTTAATACTCCATTGTGTAAATGTACCACATTTTCTTATCCATTCTTCGATCGAGGGGCATTTAGGTTGTTTCCAGTTTCTGGCTATGACAAACAAAGCTGCTATGAACATAGTTGAGCACATGTCCTTGTGGCACGATTGGGTATCCTTTGGATATATACCCAAAAGAGGTATTACTGGGTCTTGAGGAAGGTTGTTTCTTAATTTTCTGAGAAATCGCCACACTGACATCCATAGGAGTTGTACCAGCTTGCATTCCCACCAGCAATGCAGAAGTGTTCCCTTTTCCCCACAACCTCTCCACCATAAGTTGTCATCAGTGTTTTTGATCTTGGCCATTCTTACAGGTATAAGATGGAATCTCAGAGTTGTTTTGATTTGCATTTCTCTGATGACTAACGATGTTGAACATTTCCTTAAGTGTCTTTCAGCCATTTTAGATTCCTCTGTTGAGAGTTCTCTGTTTATGTCTGTACTCCATTTTGTTATTGGATTATGTGATCTTTTGGTGTCCAATTTCTTGAGTTCTTTGTATATTTTGGAGATCAGACCTCTGTCTGATGTGGGGTTAGTGAAGATCTTTTCCCATTCTGTAGGCTGTCATTTTGTCTTGTTGACTGTGTCCTTTGCTTTACAGAAGCTTTTTAGTTTCAGGAGGTCCCATTTATTAATTGTTCCTCTCAGTGTCTGTGCCAATGCATTCAAGTATACTTCCCACTTTCTCTTCTATAAGGTTCCATGTGGCTGGCTTTATGTTGAGGTCTTTGATCCATTTGAACTTGAGTTTGGTGCATGAAGATAGATATGGGTCTATTTTCATTTTTCTACATGTTGATATCCAGTTATGCCAGCACCACTTGTTAAATATGCTTTCTTTTTTCCATTTGATTTTTTTGCTTCTTTATCCAATATCAGGTGTTCGAAGATGTGTGGATTGATATCCAGATCTTCTATTTGGTTCCAGCTTTTTATATTTTTTAAGATTTATTTCTGGGGATAGAGAGATGGCTTAGTGGTTAAGAGCACTGATTGCTCTTTCAGAGGACCTGGGTTCAATTCCCAGCACCCACATGGCAGCTCACACCTGTCTGTAACTCCAGTTCCAGGGGTTCTGACACCCTCACACAGACATACATGTGGGCAAAACACCAATACACACAAAATAAAAATAAAAATAAAAATTTTTTTTAAAAAATTATTTATGTTTGTGTTTGTGTGAATGTATGCCATGTGAGTGCAGATGCCCAAAGAGGCCAGAAAGTATCAGTACCCTAGAACTACAGTTATAGAGAATGGGAGCTCCCTGCCCCCTCTGTATAGAAGCTGGGAACCAAACTCGATTCTCTTTAAGAGCAGCAAACATTCTTAGCCACTGAGCCATCTCTGTAGCCCAATAGCTACTTATATAACTACAGGTTTTTATTCTCAAGCATTGTGACACCTGCTCATGCTTTTATCATTGCTTTGTCTGTAAAGATCCCTACAAGAAGATGCATCCTTAGGTGACTCTCATTTGGGTGTGGACAGTAGAGACTGAATAGTATCACTGCTTCTCAGACAAGGATGGCATGCACATCAGGTGTTTGTGTAGGAAGGCCTGGTAGTTAAAGTCTTGTGGCCAGACAAAGTGGGGCACTTTGGCTCTCCTTCCCATTCCCACTCCCCCTTCTTTTCTTTTTGATGTGGACTGAGGAGCCTGTGGCATCTGTAACAATTTATAAAGCTATATTTCCTGTGAAATTCTGATGAAGGCAACCATTTGTTTTGGAAATTTATATATAGATGTTAGTTCTTTCTGTCTTTGTAAAGTTACTACGTGAGCTTACCATGTCCTGGTCATGGTCTTGTGTGCTCTACCACCGCCCAGCCCCTTGGTGCTTTTTAATGGCGCTAATCTGTTTAATAACCCACCCTCCTTGCTCACAGCTTTCAGCTCACTCCTTTTCTGGCCACATTATATGTTTTTAAAATCCCCTGCTCTTTGCTTCTGATCGTTACTATAAATCTAGCTGAAAACAGTGGTAACTTCTACAGCTTGGATGCTATGCTTTCTTGAACTTTCAAGTCAAATTAGTCAATCACCTTTAAATTCAGCTTCTGCAAAGTTTCTGGACATGAACAAAATATAGACAAATTCTTTGCCAAAATAAGTGACTTCTAGTTTTCTTCCAGTAGTGTGCTTGTGAGACAGTCTTACTGCCTGCATTCCTGTCAGTGTTCTGGTCCTCTGAATTCCCACCATGATCATGCTGTAAAGACTCTACTTATAGCATCCTAGGACTTCAGTCAAATTCATCTCCACAGACTCCTTTTTTTTCTTTTCATTTTTCTTTTTCTTTTCTTTCTTTTTTTCTTTCTTTCTTTCTTTCTTTCTTTCTTTTTTTTTTTTTTTTTTTTTTTTTTTTTTTTTTTTTTTAAGGTAGAACCTCACTATGTATACCAGGCTGGCCTTGAACTCTCTGAAGTCTGCCTGCCTCTGCCTTCCAAATGCTGGGATTAAGAGTGAGAAATTCTTTTTGTTTTTTGAAACAGGGCCTCAAGTGTATCAGATTGGTTTCTGCCAAGCTTACCATGTAACCCAGGATGGCCTTAGACTTCCTGATTCTCTTCCTAAGGGCTAGGACTGTAGGGTGTGCAGTATTGGGTTTAAAACTAGGGGTTAGCACAAGCACTCTACCAGCCTTACCAGTTGAACTGTATTCCCAGCCCAGAAATTATTTTTAATTAGTTTTAAAAAAATAAAATTGCCGGGCGGTGGTGGCGCACACCTTTAATCCCAGCACTCAGGAGGCAGAGGCAGGCGGATCTCTGTGAGTTCTAGGCCAGCCTGGTCTACAAGAGCTAGTTCCAGGACAGGCTCCAAAACTACAGAGAAACCCTGTCTCAAAAAAAAAAAAAAAAAAAAGAAAAGAAAGAAAGAAAATTAAAGCCCCTGCCCCTACTTGATAAGGTATTTTTAAGCTTGTTGAATTTGATTCTGTCAATATTTGGACTCTTAATGTAGAAAACATGACTATGTTCAACATGATACAAATTAAAATTCTGAGAGACTGGGGAACTAAATGAGCTAGGACTTTCTTACTCTTAATTCTCTGTGAAGTAAACAAGTTTATCTGAAGTGCTCACAGTGTGGGCACATGGTAGAAACCACACGGACATTGGAGTCAGATATTCTGAATGTGGGCTTTGGCTCCACCACATGACAGTTGTTTGACTATAAGAAGCCACCTTTGAATTTGTGTCTCAACAGTAAATTTGGCATAGTAATTATTCTTAAGTCACATCAGACTATTATGAGGAGTCTTTCAAATAATGATTAAATTTTTTTTTATTCTTTGTAATCAGTACTTCTCTCTCTGTCCAAAATCAGGGTGGCAGAGCTGGTGCCATGGCACAAACCTATGACCTCAGTACTTGGGAGCACAAACCTATGACCTCAGTACTTGGGAGCACAAAACTATGACCTCAGTACTTGGGAGCACAAACCTATGACCTCAGTACTTAGGAGCACAAACCTATGACCTCAGTACTTGGGAGCACAAACCTATGACCTCAGTACTTGGGAGCACAAAACTATGACCTCAGTACTTGGGAGCACAAAACTATGACCTCAGTACTTGGGAGCACAAAACTATGACCTCAGTACTTGGGAGGCAGAGTAAGGAATATGCCTAGTTGGAAGCCATCGGCTACATTGTGAGACCCTCTGTCTGAATGTTTTTTTTAAATCGGGGTAATATGTTCATATATATGATTATATTTTCATTGCTTGGAGGCTGGAGGCCTGAGACTTCTCCCTTCCTCCACTCCTTTGTGACCAAAAGATCCCAGTTAGTCTTGACTTCCAGGCAGAGGTCAGAGAGTACTGGTGTCAAGGGGAGTTACAGGCACATGAAATAACTCACTTCCCTGTTCCTGAACATCAGGTTTGGCTTCCTCCATCTCTGCATCCTGGTAGAGCAGGTGGATGTGATCATTCATTCTGTGATGTATTTCTGTCCTTTACTCCAGTTACTAAGATAGATGAAAGGCTCTAAGACCTTGCTCTGGAGCCAAGTTTTTGCCCTGGGGATGTTGGTTAGGCTAGATCCATCAAAGATATTAAAAAGAGTGCCTAAGATTAAGAAGTAAATTAGCTCTTGAGCCATTGACTGTTCTCCCACAAGATTAGTATTCCACATTGTTCTCACTGCTGTTGGTACTTACTCTGTATGATTTAGTGTCTGGGCACACTTCCACCTGGACATCAAACACTGCAGTATGCTAACAAAATTACATGCCTGGTCTCTGCTGCTTACTTAGCCAACTTTCCAGAGCCAGAGGACTTTGTTTTCTCCCAGAGGAAGTCATCCTATGCATTTTATTTTTAGGTGATCTTAAAGGGCAGCAAGGAGCGTAGCACTGGGGCCACTGGCGTCAATGCAGATTCCTCCCGATCCCACGCTATCATCCAAATTCAGATCAAAGATTCAGCCAAGAGGACATCTGGCAGGTGAGCTGGAACTATATGGAGAATTGCATTGTCTGCCTTTCCATATGTAACTTTGAAATATTCATGCTCAAAATGGGGTCTTCATTGCATGGATATAGAGTAAGTGTTGTTAACCCTGAAATAAATCATTGTATAAAGTGCCATCAGTTGATTAACCATGAAGTAATGACCTATTGTTGGTCAACCCGAAGTTATTAAAAGGGACATTGATTACTTCTAACGTGAAACAAAGTATCAGCAGAGAAACAGCAAGGAATGCACCTCGGAGAGCTTGCAGGCCATAAATGAGGGTGGAGGAATCCATTCTTCTTCAAAGAAGATGTAAGACAATTGGATACATTCATTGCTTTTCTGGTGCTGTCTTAGCAAACTCTGCCATGCTGATGGATGAGCCTGTCTCACCTCTGAGTAATGAGTCATTCTCTTCTTTTTCATCCTTTCTTGTTAGAAAACAGCCAATAAAACTTTCTATTTAATTATCTAAGTAGTCACCTAACTGATTTGCATTATGGTCACTTACCCTTGTAGGGAAATGCCTTATTAATTTCAGTCATACTTTCTCATAAACTAGTAGAGCCAATGGAAGTGTCTTAGTGAACAGTGCTGGCTCCAGCTGACACATCAGAATCTTGTGATGTTTTTGGAAGACTAACAATAATGCCTTTTATTTCCTGAGGATAAGCCGTGCTCCTTTTCTTCCTGAGGTCACAAAATGTCACTAATATGGAAATAAACCAAAATCCCAAAGAAGTCGTTCCTGCTGTGTCTTTTTTCTAGGATCTCTTTCATTGATTTGGCTGGCAGTGAGAGAGCAGCAGATGCCAGGGACTCAGACAGACAGACAAAGATGGAAGGCGCGGAAATAAACCAGAGTCTTCTGGCTGTGAGTTGTTTGGAATCTAAAAATCTTTTTTTTTTTTTTTTCAAAGAGATTTTGTCCTAATATGAAGCCAGTTGGTGAGTCTGGTAGAATCAGAAGGGCAACACACAGGCTGTCCCCTGACAGTGGGCATCCTGAGCTGGGCTGCAAGTGCAGGGCAGCCTCTCCACAATGCTGGGCTGCTCTTCTTCTGCCCTTGCCTCTTTTCCTCATTCCCTACCAGTTAGACAGAGAAATGTTTCTGCAATTGCTAAATGGCTGAGAAAGCTTTTTCTTGCTCCCTAAAATTTAAACTATACTTGAAGGATACAAGCATAAAAAAGTAATATATCTTTCAGTTGCTTGTCACTCAGTATCAATAGTTGAAAAACTTAACCAGGGCCAGGAAGGTGGCTCTGCATCTGAGGTCTGATCTCTGGGACCTACATGGTAGAAAAATAGCAACTCCTTTGAGCTGTCCTCTGTCCTCTATGTTGTGCATCATGACACACATGCCACCACATGCGTGCACACACACGGATAGATAATAATGGATAATAATGGTATTAAAAGAAAAATAAAGGAGATGGTAGTGTGAAGTAATTGCTTAGTACTTGGGTTTCTACTGCTGTGATAGAAACACCATGACCAAAAGCAATTTGGAGAGGTGGATTTATTTGGCCTATAGGTTACAGTCCATCATCAGGGGAAACCAAGACAGGAGCTCCTCAGGCAGGAACCTGGAGGCAAGAACTGAAGTAGAGACCATGGAGGTACACTGTTTACTGGCTTGCTCAAACTACTTTCTTCCACAACCTAGGACTACCTGCCCAGAGGTGGGATTACCCACAGTGCTCTGGGCCCTCCCACGTCACTCATTAATGAAGAAAATGCCCTACTGATTTGTTGACAGGCCAGTCTGTTGGAGCCATTTTCTCAGTTGAGGTTCCTCTTCCCGGATAGCTCTTAACAGGTAGAGCTAGAGTCTAGCTTGTGTCAAATTGACAAAAAACAAACAGGACAGTACCATTCTGTCTCTGCTGCTCAATTTCTCCTTCCCCATCAGTTTATATCCAAATTTGCGCTTGAATTTATTCCTATAGGTGTACATGTATGAGAGAGAGAGGCAAGTAGCTTAGGTGTGTTCTCTCCCTGAGCACATCAGTTGTTGTGAAGAGGGAAACAATAGGTCAGCCATGTTTACCTCACATAAGCCTGGACTTTGGACCCAGGCTGGTCTCCTGGGTTTATCGATCTCACCATGGACTCAGCTAATCTAGAATCATAGCCTCTGAATGTAGGATCCTTAGCAAGACAGCACAGGATGGTGTTTTCCCATTGTTGCTTGGTTTTACTTGTTTAACAGGAAACAGCAGGACATTTGACTTTCTTTTAGGAATTTCCTGAGTGTGGTTTGTTTGCCTGTTTGCTTGCTTGTTTGTTTGTTTGTTAGTGACAGGGTTTCTCTTTGTAGCTTTGGAGGCTGTCCTAGAACTCACTCTGTAAGACCAGGCTGGCCTCGAACTCACAGAGATTCACCTGTCTCTGCCTCCCAAATGCTGCGATTAAAGGCGTGTGCCACCACCACTGCCCGGCAAGATTTCTTTTATTGTTTTATTTATATGTATGTGTGATGTGTGCCACAATGTTTGGATGTCTGAAGAGGACAGGAGAGGGTGTTAGATACCCTTGAGCTGGATGGAGTTAACAAGTGGTTGTGAGCTTCCCCGTGTGGGTACTAGGTGCCAAACTCTGTCCTCTGGAAGAGCAGCCAGCACTCTGGTTTTTCGGGACAGGGTTTCTCTGTGTAGCCCTGCCTGTCCTGGAGCTTGAAGACCAGCCTGGCCTCAGACTCACAGAGATCCACCTTCCTCTGCTTCCCGAGTGTGCACCACTGCCGATCAGCAAGCAGCCAGCACTTAACTGCTGACTGCTTTTATTTAAGAAAACTAAGCTTCCCGGTCTGGAGAGATGACTCAGAAGTTAAGAGCACTGGCTGCTCTTCCAGAGGATTAGTGTTCAATTCTGAGCACCCACATGGTGGCTCACAGCTGTCTGAAACTCCAGTCCCAGGGGATTCGATGCCTTTTTCTGGCCTGTGTGGGCACTAGACACACACATGGTGTACCAAAATACATATAACCAAAACACTCATATATATAAAATAAAAATAAACTTTAAAAGAGAAAGAAGCTTCTTATGGATGCAGCATTTGACTGTCCCTCACGGTTTTTGTTTTTTTTTTTTTTTTTTTGGCCATATTGATATATTGATATGTCGTTTATTCTCGCACTTTACAGCTGAAAGAATGCATTCGAGCACTGGACCAGGAACACACCCATACGCCTTTTAGGCAAAGCAAATTGACCCAGGTAATGTTAAACAAAAGCCTTGAGTTTATTCTGGTTCACTCGTTGTTCCTTCCTCCATTACTTTGTTAATTTAGTCAAGCATCCACAACTAGCAAGACGTGATGCCAGACACACTGGGGAGAAAGAATTGAGTCATTCTCCTTCCAGGAGCTCTCAGTGTCCTCAGAGACATATGCAGCACCAGGGCAGCTATAGTCCTAAGACAGTACCCATGCTCTTCTTACTGCCTGCTGTAGTTTCATTCTGTTCTGTGATAAAAAAAAAAAAAATACTCTGTCCGGTTCAGTTCTCCACTGAGGAGAGTCACTGCAGGAACCCAGAAACCATGGAGCATTGTCACTGGCTTGCTCCCAGACCCGTGCTTAGTAGAGTTTTCCATAAACCCAGGACCACCGGCCCAATGGTGCAGCTCATGTACCTGGGGTCTCCTACCTCAGTTAACAAGTCACCTACCCACAGGCAGATCTGATCTGAGAAATCCCTTAATTAAGACTGCCTTCTCGGCCTGGTGGTGGTGGTGCACGCCTTTAATCCGAGCACTCGGGAGGCAGAGGCAGGCGGATCTCTGAGTTCGAGGCCAGCCTGATCTACAGAGTGAGTTCAAAGACAGGGCAGTTAACGAAGAGAAACCCTGTCTCAAAAAAAAAAAAAAGGCTCCCTTTTCCGATGACTCAGCTGTATCAGGTTGACAAAGCTAACCAGGATACCACCTTTCAATGTTCTTCCAGTGTAAAGAACCTTACTGCAGGGGTGGTGGTATCTTCCTGAAGCTACTCAAGATGCTGAGGCAGGAGGATTGCTTGAGCCCATACAGTGGAGATCAGTCTGGGCAACATAATGAGATCCTGTCTGTCCACCCCCTGACCAACAAAACAGTGGGGAATATGCCGGCCGGGGCTGGGGGTAACTCAGTGGTAGCACTTGCCTGATATGCCCCTAGGTTTAATTCTCAATACTGGGGAAAGTATGTGTATTTATTATTTAGTAGGGTTACTGAGTCTTGAACTTGGTATCCTCCTGCCTCAGTCTTCTGAGCATCTAGGATTACAGGCCTGCACTACCAGACCCAGTCATGTGTATTCTGAATAATACAAATATAGGAACCTTTTACTTTCTATCGCCATGAAAATGACTGAAAGGCACCAGGTCTTTGAGGAGCAGCCTAGGGAGGGATTTGCCTAGGAAGAAACGGATGTGAGAGTCGTTATGTTGTCTTGAGCTCCTTTTAACCTTAGGTCCTATACACAGTGGAAGATAGATTGGGTGTGGGGAGGGCAGGAGGAAGACCTTGGATGAGAACTCACAGTAGTCAGAATTAGTGCTCTCTGCAATGAATGTGATTTCTCTCTTTCAATTTTGTGTATATGTGTGTGTACATATGGGAATGTAGTGGAGTGAGTTTAAGTGCCTGCAGAGTCTAGAAGAAGGCATCTGATCCTCTGGAACTGATTACAGAGGGTTATGAACTACCTAACATAGGTGCTGAGACTGAGACCCTTGGAAGAGCACAAAGCACTCCTAACCACTGAGCTATCTTTCCAACCCTGAGTGTTTCTGCTCTAACACGACTTAACCAGAACTCAGGATGCCATTCCTGACTCTGACATTTAACTTTTTGTTTTTAAATAAGTTTTTATCCCCAGAAAACATGCTTCTACTTTTAAAAAAGAATAATCTCAATAATTCATATAGACTAGAGCCAGGCATGGTGGCACACATCTTTAATCCTAGCACTCAGGAGACAAAGCAGACAGATTTCTGTGAATTTGAGGCCAGCCTGGTAGTGAGTTTTAGACAAGCCAGGGCTACATAGGGAGACCTTATCGCCACTTAGGGAAAAAAAAATAGTAGAAGATAGTGATAAAATCTAACCAGGTTGACAATTAAAGTTAGCTATCAGAGTGTGTAAGGGAGGTTCCCACTTCTGGACTTTAACCTGGGCACATTTTCACCAGACGTTTTTTTTTTTTCCTTTTTTTTGTTTGTTTTGGGTTTTGTTTTTGTTTTCTCTTTTTTAATATTTTTTTTAATTTCTTTTCCATGATATTTATTGAGCTCTACATTTTTCTCTGCTCCCCTCCCTGCCTCTCCCCTCCTCCC
Organism: Ondatra zibethicus; assembly: GCA_004026605.1. NCBI lineage: Eukaryota > Metazoa > Chordata > Mammalia > Rodentia > Cricetidae > Ondatra > Ondatra zibethicus. The sequence continues at coordinate 111,548 of PVIU01002120.1, read as the reverse complement.
TTCAATCCTCTCCCAAGGTCCCCATGCTCCCAATTTACTCAGGAGATCTTGTCTTTTTATACTTTCTACTTCTCATGTAGATTAGATCTATGTAAGTCTCTCTTAGTGTCCATATTATTGTCTAAGTTCTCTGGGATTGTGGTTTGTAGGCTGGCTTTCTTTGCTTTATGTTTATAAATCACCTATGAGTGAGTCCATGTGATAATTGTCTTTCTGTGTCTGGGTTACCTCACTCAAAATAATACTTTCTAGCTCCATCCATTTTCCTGCAAAATTCAAGCTGTTGTTATTTTTTTCTGCTGTGTAGTACTCCATTGTGTAAATGTACTACATTTTTTTTTTATCCATTCTTCAATTGAGGGGCATTTAGGTTGTTTCCAGTTTCTGGCTATGACAAACAAAGCTGCTATGAACATAGTTGAGCACATGTCCTTGTGGTACGATTGAGCATCCTTTGGATATATACCTAAAAGTGATATTATTGGGTCTTGAGGAAGGTTGTTTCCTAATTTTCTGAGAAATCGCCACACTGACATCCATAGGAGTTGTACCAGCTTGCATTCCCACCAGCAATGCAGAAGTGTTCCCTTTTCCCCACAGCCTTTCCAGCATAAGTTGTCATCAGTGTTTTTGATCTTGGCCATTCTTACAGGTATAAGATGGAATCTCAAAGTTGTTTTGATTTGCATTTCTCTGATGACTAAGGATGTTGAACATTTCCTTAAGTGTCTTTCAGCCATTTTAGATTCCTCTGTTGAGAGTTCTCTGTTTAGGTCTGTACTCCATTTTTTTATTGGATTACATGATTTTTTTGGTGTCCAATTTCTTGAGTTCTTTGTATATTTTGGAGATGAAACCTCTGTCTGATGTGGGGTTAGTGAGATCTTTCCCATTCTGTAGGCTGTCACCAGACTTTCTTAAGCTTATGTACTAAAATGCTGGGTTTTCCTTTTTAAACTATTTTTCCTTTATATTCATTTGTGTGCAGGGCTGTGTATGAGCATGAGTTAGTTGTATGTATCTTCACCCATGTACAGTCAGAGGCCTGAAAACCTCAAGGTCTGTCACTTTCTTTCCACCTTTTCCTGTGAGATATGATCTTTCCCTGGACCTGGGGGAAGGCTGGTAGCCAGCAGCTCCATCAACCCTCCCATCCCCTCTGCTCAGCAGCTCTGGGATTGCAGCTCCATTAACCCTCCCGCCCCTACTCCTCAGCAGCTCTGGGCTCTGGGATTGTAGGTGTTCACAGCTTTGTACATGAGGGAATGTGAACTCATGTCCTCATGCAGGTCCTTACCCACTGAGCTGTCTCCTCAGCACCATAAATGTTAGTTTTTCTAGTTGTTTATTTGTGTTTCTCTGATTACTAGTAAGTACCTTTTGCTTTGTTTATTGGTTATTTGCATTCCTTATTCCTTCTTTTTTTAGATTTATTTTTATTCATGTGTATGTCTTGTCATATATATCTATGCTATGCACCACATGTGTGCCTACAGAGACCAGAAGAGGACCTCAGTTCCCCTGGAACTGAAGTTATATTATAGATAGTTGTGAACCACCATATGGATGCTGGGAATTGAATCCTGATCCTCTGCAAGAGCAGCCAGTGCTCTTAACTACTGAGCCATCTCTCCAATCTAATGTATTTCTTTTGTAAAATGTCTTTTGTGAATAGAGCAAGCTGTGGCCAGCATCTTCATACTTAAGTAATCAAAATGCCCATTATTCATTGGCCTGTCTCTTGGTTTGACAGGTCCTGAAGGACTCTTTCATTGGCAATGCCAAAACTTGCATGATTGCCAACATCTCACCAAGCCACATAGCCACAGAGCACACACTGAATACCTTGCGTTATGCTGACCGGTAAGTTGGCTATAGGATGTCAAGTTGTGCCAGACATGGTGGCACACGCCTTCAATCCCTGTAATTGGGATGCAGAAGCAGGCAAATCTCTGTGAGTTTGAGGACAGCAAGGGCTATACAGTTAAACCCTGTCTTGAAAAACCAGAAAAGAAAAAAATGTCAGATTGAGGGGGGGGTCACTTGTGTTTGTGCACATGCCTCTGAAACATACAGTGATCTGACATTGAACTCCACAGCCATCTTCTTGGAGCTACTATACTAGCATTTTTAAAAATATGATCAATGAACCCTACTTTTGTGGTGTGACAAGGGAAAGATGGCACTTGTGCTGTTCATGAATCAACGCCATCAGTAGCTTCTCAGTGTCCACTAGGAATGGTATATTAACCTAGTGTGATATGTTCGAGTAAACTTTCTCTCTGTTGATCTCAGCACTGTTTGTAGGGACCAAGATAAAGGCCTAAAGAAGGGGACGAACTTCCCAAGGAATGACTAAAAGTTGGTGGCAGAGGTAGCACCTCTTTAAGAAAAATTGCAGGAGGTGTGGGTGTAGGGATATGTGGAAGTCAGAGGACAACTTCTGGTAGTCAGTACCCTCTACCATATATGGGTCTCAGGTCAAAGTCAGATTGTCAGGCTTAGCAGCAAGTACCTTTGCCCACTGAACCATCTCACTGGTTTTAAAGCTAGCACCCATTAACTGCTTGGCAGGCTTCTCTCAGAAGGGACTTTGGTATTTCTGCCAGCATCCCTCCCACCTCTATGTACAGTTAGTCTCTTACAGAAGTAAGAACATGTTATAAAAAAGGTTTTAGATTAATATATATATATATACATATATATATAAAAGTATTTTGCCTGTGTGCATGTATGTGTATGCACTCCATGTATTCCTGGTTCCACCAGAAGTCAGAAGGCATCAGATCGCCTAAAACTGGAGTTACAGAGGGTTGTGAGCTACCATGTGGGTTTTGGGGACCAAACTTGTAAGATCCTCTGCAAAAGCAGCAAGTACTCCTAACCTCTGAGCTATCTCTCCAGCCCCCGGAAGTAAGAACATTGTTGATTGTCATCACTGAGAGAGGTGCTACTGGCATCTAGTGGGTAAAAACGACAGATGTTACTAAACATCCCCAATGCACAGAGCCTCTAAAATAAAGAATTTTACCCAGTTAGGGTGCTGGGAATACATGTCATCTTTCCCTTAATGGAACTAGAACAATCTGCTGCTCTTTAGGTTTTGTCTGAATGGCCCAACAGATTTAGGGGAATTCACCTTCTCAGAGAAGCCCAGCACTGTGCTGTTTGCAGGACAACAGGAGTCTGTGGGACTCCAGCTAAAGAGCAGACACAAATTACTATGGCCTATGTTCCGGAGCCATGGTAAGCCCTGCATGAACATAGCATGATTCTGATTCCTAGCTTGTTCCTCATGTGGGGACATGCTTATCTTCTCAGAAGACACTGTTTCTTTAGTTCAGGTGCAGTAGGGAACACATGTTAAACCTTTTCCTCTTACTCTCTCCTGCACCAGGCTTTTCCTTTTGGTCCACCAGCTCCCAAATCGCGACACAGACTTATAAGTGCTCAGCCTCAGCTTAGGCTCGTTTCTTGTTAGCCTTTACAACTTAACCTGTTTCTCTTCATCTGCATCGGCCTCAGGACTTTTTACCTTTTTTTTTTTTTTCTGTATGTCTTACTTTCCTGCTGTCTCCAAGGATGACTGGCTGGCGGCTGCCTGACTTCTGGCCCTGGGAGTCTCCCTCTCTTTCTCCCTCATTCTCTTCTCCTTCTTCTCTCCTGAGCCTAGATTTCTCCTCATATTTATTCTCTTTGCCTGCCAGTCCTCCCTGTCCCTCTCCTGCCTAGCTATTGGCCGTACACCTTTTTTTAAACCAATCAGGTGCCTTAGGCAGACAGGGTGAAACAAATGCAACACATCTGTACATAATTAAACAAATATAGCACAGACAGATGTCACACACTGTCACATAAACAAACATAACACATCTTTGCCTCGTTAAAATAGTATTCCATAAAACTCTCCTAAAGAAAGAGCTCACCGTCTTTCCCATGCTTCCCTTTGTTGTTTCAGTCCCTGAGGTCTGTAGGAAAGGACTCACAGAAGGAATATATAGCTAATGTTAAATGGTTATATTACAGGGTGAAGGAACTAAAGAAAGGTGTGAAGTGCTGTGCTTCAGCCACCAGTCGAAGTCGGGCATCTGCAAACTCCTCTCCAAAACGAATTCAGAGCTCCCCTGTTGCCCTGCCAGGGGACAAGTGCTCCCCCAAAAAAGTCAAAATGGGACTCCAGCAGTCAGTTGTTGTGGCCCCAGGCCCCACAAGAGTTAAAGCCCACCCTTTGGCCAGCCATGCTCCCAATATCCCCTTTGCCTCTGAACCTAAAACCCCCAGTAAAAGGGGTAGCTCCCAAGGGAGTCCTGTCCCAGAGTGGGACACAAAGCCTAGCCTTTGGAAAGGAACCATGAGGTCTGGCCATTTGATCAAAAAGGGAGCAGAAGAGTCAGCAGCATTGTGCTCTGAGAAAAGTCAAGTTGGCAGCAAGACTGCCATTGTGTGGGAGAGCAGGGCCTTGAGCCCCAGAGAAGGCCTACTGCGTCTCAGGATGCCTGCCAGAGGGAAGAAGGTGCAGCCGGTGCAGCCGGTGCAGAAGCAGCTACTGTCCCGAGCTCAGCTTCCTGGCAACCGCCACCACTTAGAAACCAGCAAGGTGGGCACATCTGGCAGGCTTGCCCCTGAAGCTTGGACAAACCCCCTTCCCCAGCAGAAGGAAAGGGAGGAACATTTACGATTTTACCACCAGCAGTTTCAGCAGCCACCACTCCTCAAGCAGAAGCTAAAATACCAGCCACTAGAAAGGCTTTTATGTCAGCATAGGCCCTCCGAAGGTCAGCTCTCAAATGAGACTGTTTCTCCCCTCCACTCTAATCCTGAGAGTCACGATGGAGCCCAGGCTGAGGACCTGGACGACAGTGATTTCAGTGAGGATTCTTTCTCACACGTGCAGAGGAGCACCTTGGAGAAGAGCGGAAGCTCTTTCTTCCTTCATCAGAACGGGGTGCACAGCCCTGAGGAGCAGGGGGCAGAAAGGCAGCAGCAATGTTTGCGTTTCAGCTCCGAGACAGATGGTGATGAGAGAGGAACTGACAGCTGGGTGTGTTCCAGAGGCCCCATCGTAAGCCACAGAAGAGGAGCACTCAGCCAGAACCACAGCCCAAGTAAGGTGTGCTCGGACTGGAGCAAGGAGGAAGACTCTGCCTCCTTGGGACCTTCCCCCAAGGATGACTTGGTCCAGAAGCCACCCTTCTCACAGGTAGATTTTGTGCATCACCGAGGAATGGGTGGAGCTCAAGCCTCTGATGTTAAACCTGAGGCCTTCAGAAGTGACGTTCCTGCGCAGGCTGAGAGCAGCTTGCTATCCCCAGAAAATGGGCTGTCTTTGCCACTATCCCACACTGCAGTTCCTGAATCCCCAGATGAAAGAGACAAAGTCTCCACACCACTGAGAGACGTCAGTGACGACAGAGTGACTCAGGCAGCAGGAACAGTGGACAGCAGTGCTCCGTCCCAAGAAGACTCTAGAGAGCAGTTACATATGGGCTCTGCAAATGCTTCTGGACTCATGGCTCCTCTCACTATGTCCCTCTTGGAGACCCCCAGTCAGGAGGACTCTTCTTCCTTGGAGCAGATTGCCCAGGACAGAGCTGAACATAGTCTCATGACTGAGGTCATGGGAGGGCCTGCAGTAGAGCACACAGTATCCCCTTACACTCAAGAGGCTGCCTTGCCAGTATCTTCAGCAACTGTGCTCCTGTGGCTGTCCTCATCTCCCCCTGACAATCGGCCTAGTGGTGATCTTCCAGCTCTTTCCCCATCACCCATCCGTCAGCACTCACCTGACAAACCGCCCCATAGGGAGACCTGCCAGAGCAGAAGGCCTGTACGCGTGGCCCAGAGTCACATGGGTGGTGACCCGTACAGTGACAGTGCTGAGGAGACTGGCCTGGGGGGCTCCCCTTGGAAGCCCTGCTCCATCACACATGCTGGAGCACCCTGTTCTACGCCTTTGCTCACCTCACGTACAAGAAGTAGTGATGTAGCTGGCGGTCCCTGGGCCCAGGACAGAAAACATCCTGCAGAGTTTAGCTGGCAGGAGCTTGTTTCCTCCACAGATTCCATCAAGCCCTCTTATGGGGACATCTTGGGGCTCAAGCACAGGCCAATCTCAAAGTGCTCAGCATTAGACTCTCCTTTGGTCCCCAGCTGTTCTCTCATGGCCTCAGGGACCCTCTGTCCACTTATGCTGGAGCAGGCACAGTAAGTTGGTCTTTGTTCTTAAGCCCCTTCAACATCCCATGTCCTTTCCAGTTTGCTTGCCTCTTCAGTGGGCAGAGTTGCTGCTCATGTTGCGCTCTCTAATTAGTCATTAGAGTCTGACCAAAGGTAGATATTCAGCTTTTAGCCCTGACCTGCTTTGGTCCTGGACTTTCTTCCCTCCCCCAACCCCGCCAAGTAGAAATAAGAGCAGACCTTCTACCAAATACTCCAGCTGTCACAGCTTTATAGCCTCTATCAGGGAAGCCATGGGAAAAAGGCAGCCCCTGAGAAGCAGGTGGAGATGCAGGGACAAGATACTTCCTATATCTTATGGGTACTCCCTAATCCCTTGACTAGTTCTGAGAACAGAACAGAGGAGAAAGCAAGGAGTGGCTAGCTGACCTTACCACACTGGGTAGAAGCTCCTAGTATGGAAATGAGACTCAATTTCCAAAGGCTGTCCCTGAATATGGGAAACCAGAAAGGTCAGTTTCTTCCACATGTTCCTAGGCAGGTGATCATCCGTGCACACCAGGAACAGCTGGATGAAATGGCTGAGCTGGACTTCAAGGAGGAGACCTTAATGACCCAGATGGATTCTAATGTAAGTAGAATAGCCACATGTGCTATTGACAAGTAGCTTGTGGTTTGTTTGAGGGTCAGGTTTGCTGCAGTATTCATGACAAAGTTCTGCTGTTGTGCACTAACTATTGAGGCCTTGTGGCCCTCAGAGGGTCTGGGTAGAGGTGGGAGATGGTGCTACACGGCTCACTACCAAGGGAGATGGTTTCCAGCCTCTGTCCTTAGCCATTCTGCCTTCCTAAAGGTTTGTTGGGGGTGCCTCCCTGTGATTACTGTAGCAGTGATTATCTTGCTGCTTACAACCTGCAGACGCAAAACACTGTTTGGAACCACCCCTTTGCAGGATAGAGCCTCCATTTACAAAGTGTCTCAAATGCAGAGAAGGGGGCCCTACCCAAAGCCATAGAAACTTTTAAGGTTTTCCCCTGAGAAGAGGGACTTGGGTTTTAAAATGTTCCTTCAAGAAGATGGACTAGGGGGCTGGAGAGAAGGCTCAGCAGTTAAGGGCACCCAGTGTGACTCAGAACCATCCAAACTCCAGTCCCAGGAGATCTGATGTCCTCTTCTAAATTCCATGGGTATCACCAAGTACATACATGATATGTAGACAAAACATTTCATTAAAAGAAAAACTACACACACAAAAAAAATAGACTGGAAAAGACGAAGGGTCATCAAGATTAAACACCTCCACTGTCTTTTTTCTTCTCAGGATTTTGAAGATTTCGTGACCCAGCTGGATGAACTCATGGCTTTGAAGTCTAAGTGCATCCAGAGTCTGAGAAGCCAGCTCCAGCTGTACCTCACCTGCCACAGGCCAGCTGCAGCTCCCAAGAGAACCGTGCTGTCTTAGAAGGGCTCACCCTGGGTAGACATTGCTGTGCTCTCTGGAGCTGGAAAAGGCTCTGCCAAGGCCTTCCTGCAGACAGCTACTCCCTGTCCTACCTCTAGCTTCATTCTAGCCATACATGGCCTTGGATGGCCACACCACTCCGGGACAGACCTCATCTTATCTCAGTTCCAACTATAGGACCCCCTGTAAGAAAGGACCAAACTGAAGACCTTCATGTCCCTTCTGTTTGGGGCTCAGAGTATCTCTTTTGTTGACTTGTGTCTGTAGGAACATATTTGATCTAACTGTACATGTCCCTAAGTTTGAGGATAAAATCAGGGTGTTCACTGGTAACCTGGAAATCAGAGGTCAGAGGTTAGAACCACACGATGAGCAACAGCCTTATTGCTGACTTACGTGCCTTTCTGTCTTCAAAGGCTACAGCATTCGTACCAGCCAGGCACTTGGGTGAGTTTCTTCCTCCCCACCAGAGTGGAGATTTAGTTCTGGAAAATATAAACTGGCAACTGTTGATACCTTAAGAGTACAACTGGGCTGGGGGGAAGGCTTTATGCTTACTGTGCCCCTCCCTAAAACTCTGCTTTGACTTAGAGGATGCTGCTGATGGTGGCACGTTTTTATCATTCACATTTTGCTAAAACAGCAGGCCTATGGACAGTACCTACTAGCCCTCCTCACTCCCAATTCTCTGAGTGATTAGACAGGCTGGAGGGTCTCAGGCAAGTCCAGTGCCTAGGCTTGACTCTTCCAGGACACCCGGGCCAGCCACACTTGAGGACCTTTGCTGTGGGTGTCTTGGCACTCAGTGTGCAGTCAATAGTCTGAACCTTCTGATACAGGAACAAACATACTGTGCTCTTTAAATGAATTCTTGCAGTTATTACTATGTGTAGGCCAGATGTTATTAGGTACCCACAATCCTCTGCTGTTTCACTGTTGATTTAGCTAATTAGCCAAGTTCCATGGGTCCTCCTGTCTTGGAGCTCTCTATGTGGACCAGCTCACAGAGATCCCCTGCCTCTGCCCTCCAAGTGCTGGGATTAAAGGTGTGCACCAGTACCCCCAGCTGCTCCAGGCCTCCTGCATGGGTGCTAGAGATCCAACCTCAGTACTCATGCTTGTACCTTAAGCACTTTATTAATGAACCATCTCCTCTGTCACCTTTTTAACAGGAAGGACCTCAAGGAAAACAGAGCCTCCAAGAGTCCGTTAGTTTTGGAGTTCACCTGAGATTCATGTGTCACAGCCTGGGCCCAGAAGCCACTACCACATGAATTTAACAACATAAGGAAGTTTTAAGAGTTATATCTAAAAGGCCAAGATAAACCAGATATGGCATTGCTCACTTGAAATTTCAGCATCTGGGAGGCTGAGGCAGGAGGACCTTGAAACCAGCCTGGGCTACAGTGAGATCTGGCTTTATGTAAAAGGCATTCAAAAGGGCTAAAAGGCTCTATAGTAGGCCACAGGCAGTGCTTGAACTAGCCACCAGAGGGCAGCCTGTTCCTAGCTTATAACTGTACCGTGCATCCTCACACTGCCACTAAAAACCATTTCCAGCAAGAGCCCCAAAAGGATGTAGGATTTTACTAAAGAACTAGAAACTCTAGGGATTAGTTCTGTCAGCTACACCAGTGCCACTGAGAGCTGCGGAAGCACGTTAGCTCTGCCTGTGGCTGCAGGCATGGTGCCATCATAGGCAAAGGGAATTTATTTTTTTTGGAGCCTGTCCTGGAACTCACTCTGTAGCCCAGGGACTCAAACCTGTCTCTGCCTTCCAAGTACTCCCAAGCAGGACTTTTTATTTTTTAAAGAGCACCTTGAAGCCTCATCTGCCCTTCCTCCACTTTGGCAAGAAGACATATATCCTTGGTCCAGAAACTGCACTAGATCAGATTTAAAGAGATCTTTGTTTGAGTCTCTATTTGTACACCAAAAAAACAGAGAAGACATGGTCTAGAAGGTATGGCCAGCTTCAGGTCCTTCAGGCCTCCAGTGGGAAGAGTGTACTGAAATGTGGGCCAGAAATGACTATGCCACCTATAGCTATCCTTCGAAATAAAGACATTAAGGCAGCACAACGTACCTTTTAGGTTTTTATTAGTAGTTCTCTGAAGAATCAAAATAGTTAGCAAATTATTTTAGATTCAAGACTGTATTATATCTTTAATGGTGTAGAACATAATACAAACAAACCCAAGAGTGGTTTCTATGCCTAGGTGTTATTGTGTCGTCCTAAAGCAGGGCTGGAGGAGGCTGTTTAAGAACTGGGGTTAGTGCTGAGTGACTAGTCGTGGCCTGTTTTCTCAGTGAGCTGAGAGGGGTCAATGATTACTCAAACTGCCAACAGCTTCCTAGCACAGGGGCTCCAATGCCCTGGGCAGTAGAGGATTATGTCTAATCCACAAGAAACAGTCTGGACAGGGACATATGGGAACTGCCTAGCAGAAGACTTTGTCCCATGAGGAAAAGTGCATCTTTTGTACCGCAGAGACATTCCAGAACCAGTGTAACACTAAGGACTTCTGGGGAAGGTGGGCCCCTGGAAGAACCTCTTGCTTGTATTCGACTCGGGTTGGAGTTCAGTCTGCCTGTGGTGTGGCAGAGGAAAGCATCTAGCCCCCAAACAGCAGTATGCCCCTCCTCTTCTTCCCACTCCTCTTGGGAGCCAGGCCAGGTTTTGGCTGAGGAAATAAGAGACCCCAGAAAGATCCAAGTGTTCTTTCTGACAGGCCAATGTGGGAAGGACACTTCTCAAAATACAGATATGTTTAATATTGAAGGAGCCAGCAAGTCTTCCTACTTTCCCCCCAGCTCGGGCCTGGGCTCACAGAGACTAGCAAATATCATCTCCACATCTGACCTAATCCCCAAAGGAAATCTGGAAGCATGTCCCTTCTTGCCCACGAGTGAGCTGTGCGGGGCCTCCTGGGGGGTGGTGGTGCCGTGGCAGGGCCATGGCAGGGCCTGGTCTCAGCTGGCTCCAGCCCGGGCCATGAGGTCTTCCAAAGCATTGTCCTGGTTGTTGTTGTGTAATAGCAAAACTTCCTTAATGTCTTTCAGTTCAAAGCCCATTTCCTTAAACTTGCTCATCAACTGAAGAAACTCCATCATCTATGGGATAAAGAGGAACACATTTTTAAAAAGGGTCCAGCCACACAGAGCAGCTGAATGTAGAGGCATCCTGTAGATTGAGGACCTGTATCCCTCAAAGTCTTGTGGATCTTTCTAAAGATCCCCAGAGGTGGGCTGTGGAGCCCAGTCTCAACTCACTTGCTGACCTCTGAAAAAGTCCCACTGCCCCACGTGAACATTCCCACCAAGACAGTACTGAACTCCCAAAGGTGGCTCTTTAGGTGGAGGGAAAGGCAAAAATGCCAGCAGTGGCCCAAGCCATCCAAAAGCCTAGCTTTTAGCCCAACTCAATTTTCCCTTCCTATCACTGGGAGTCAGCTCCATGCTTCATCTATAGTATGGAAGGACCCATCTTGTCTGGGCACGAGGGATTCTGCCTGCAGTCACTGGTAAGGGAAGGTGGTGGAGGGCCCAGGGAGAGCATGAGGACAGACAGCTCTGTCCCAGGAATGGTAAAGGTCCTACCTTCTCTTCTGAACACTGGTGCATTTCCAGAGCCTCCTCCACTAAAAGAGGGTCAAAGCCCTTCTCACAAAGCTGTCCGTGTGCAAAGAGATAGTCGAGAATCTAAGAAAAGAAATACAGTTTGAGCTCCTACTGCTACTCTTGTGCTGGGAGTTCTAGACCATCTGTGAATTCAGCTCCCTGCCCCTCCCCAGTCATCAGATCCTGGGCGGTCACTACTTGGTAAACAGACTAGCACACCCCTCTAGAAATGAGCAGCCACTTCCCAAAGGAGGTGCTTACAGCTGACCCAACTCCCAGAATGCCAACTCAACACTCAGAGCAGGATTATAGTCCTCTAAAATTATACACTTACGTCAAAAAAATGTTCCCAAGGTAGAAGACTATAGCACACTCTTCATAACTTCCTGTACAGCCATGACAAAAGTTTCTGGAGGCAAGATGGGAACAGTGGACCACACCTATATGCTAGCACTTAAAGATGGTGGAGACGAAGGGCCATGAGTCCAATACCAGCCTCAGCTACTTCAGTTCCAAGCAGCCTGGGCTGGCTACACAAGACCTTATCTCAAAAGGGGAAAAAAGAAATCCTACTGCTGAGCTTCCGGCTTCCCTGACAACAGCCCGGGAGAGGAGGCTGAAGTTGCAAGCACTCTACGACAGGCAGGCAGATCACAACCGTGACTTGAGGCCACCATGTTCCACCACCCACACCTTGCATACTAGCACCTACCTGCTCAATATTCTCTCCTTTCTTCTTCATGGCTCTCAGGACACAATCATAAGAGTAGCCCATGTTGACTACTGTCTCTACACATTGCCGTTCACTTGGAGACAGTGCCTGCAGTTCCAAATAGGCCTGGGGACAGCTGGGCATGTTGGGCACTTGTGACACTGAGAAATTTAGAGGGGTGACCTGGTAATAAAAAAGCAAGATCCAAAGCAAGATGAGCTAAGACCCAGGTTGCTGACCAGGCTCTGTGGGGTGGGAAGAAGAGAGGTACCAAGTACCAGACAAAGAGAAAAGCTGGGAAGCACCTCCAGCCCTTGGAGCCCTTACCCACAGCCCCTACATGTGAAAATACAGACAGCACATGCTGCTGCATGCCCCGATCCCTGTGACTTAAAAAGTAGTTCAGAGTTTGAACCTACCTACAGGATTAATGTTGGAACAGGCTATGCATTTTCTCCCTAGCCTTCCATTAGCCTTAAGGGTCTTTCCCACTCTGGACCTGACTGTCCTAGTCTCTCCCTACTTATCACCAGTGGGTCTGCTTATCACCAGTGGGTCTGCTTATCACCAGTGGGTCTGCTTATCACCAGTGGGTCTGCTTATCACCAGTGGGTCTGCTTATCACTAGTGGGTCTACTTATCACCAGTGGGTCTGGGCTTCCTACACACGGTCAATGCAGGCCTCAGAATTTTGAGGGCACTTACCTTTGCCCCACACAACACACTCCCTTCATTTTCTGCTAACGATGCTGTCCTCTGGAGCCAAGGCAGGAGTATTTGCCACACTAGGCTGGACTCCTGGCCACAGCGTACTTACACTGGCTACAAGCAGTTTGCTGCCTGCCACTAGACCTCCCTAGTTCTCATCTGACTGGTTACATCTCTGGTAATGAAACCTAAGGTACAAGGGCAACTCAGCTCACTCCCAAATCAATTCACCCAAAGGACCTATTCACCATGGGAACAAAATCACAAGTTGTTCATGGTAGTTTGGCTCCCAAGAAGCAAAGAAAACATTATTTTTCCTAGTTTTCTTTTTCTATTGGATAGAATTAAGGCAGTGAATAGTCCTCTGTCCTAAAACAAGTTCTGCTATAACCAGATGTTCTCAAACTCTGCTGGGGAAAGCCAGAAAGACCACAGGCCTGTAGATTAGCAGCTTCCATTGAAATACCACTGATAACATACTCTAAGCGTCCATTTCCAGGGACTTCAGCAAGGTGCAGGCACCATGGAAGAGTGGGAGCTCCTCATAAATCAATCTAGCCCTTTTGCAGACTCAATACTCTATGAGCCTTCTCAGAGGCTGGCTCCAAAGCACCAGCTTCTCAAACAACAAAGGCAGCTCTCACATGAGCCTGGCCAGGAAGCCAGAAGCCAGACTATTCTAATAGGTGTGCCTCTCCCTTTAAACAGCCCCAAGAGCTGGGTGGTGGTGACACACACCTTTAATCCCAGCACTCGGGAGGCAGAGGCAGGCAGATCTCTGTGAGTTCGAGGCCAGTCTGGTCTACACAGTGAGTTCCAGGATTGCTGCAGCTACACAGAGAAACCCTGTCTCAAAACAAAATGAAAAAATAACAAAAACATCTCTAGAAAGTACTTTTGGAGTGTGTGCAGTCCTCTAACACACTGTGCTTTTGGAACTGTTATCTGTACTCCTCAGGTAAATGTGGGTATATGGAAAGCCTAATAAAATTCTTTGTTCTAGTTACACATCTATGGGCCGAGTCTTTGAGAGTATTAAAATACAAACCTAGGTTAGAGGTTAAGAGCACTTGTTGCTCTTGCAGAAGACCTGAGTTTGGTTCCCAGCATCCACATAGTGGCTCACAACTGTCCATAACTCCAGATACTTCTGAACTCCACAGATACCAGGCATGCATACAAACATATGTAGGCAAAACATTATATATATATACATATATAAAAATATACAAATATATAAATATATATACATATACACAAATATATAAATATATATGTATATAAATAAAATAGTCATTTCAACATCATTTGTCATAAACATTAGAGATAATGTAAATAGCTAAGAGGATATTTTAATAAAGTCATATTACTATTAGGTAGTTTTTGTTTTACTATTTATTTATGTAAATGAGTGCTCTATTAACTTTATGCCTGAAGAGGGCATCGGATCCCACTATATAGATGGTTGTGAGCCACCCTGTGGTTGCTGAGAATTGGAACAGCAGCCAGTGCTCTTAACCTCTGAGCCATTGCTCCAGCCCCAGTTTTTGTTTGTTTTAAAGATAGGGTCTCACTATGCAGGCCTAGGATTCTCTGTGTAGATCAATTTGGCCTCAAACTCATTCCCTCTGCTTCCAGTGTGCTCTGTTTAAAGGTATATACCACCATGCCATGCCCAGTCCAAAAGGTTTTTAGATTTTTATTTACTTTCTGCTTGCCTGCATCTACGTGTACACCATGTGCATGTCTGATGACTGCAAAGCCCAGAAAATGTTGACATTTGGAAGTGGAGTTACACATGGTTATGAGCCATCATGTAGGTCCTGGGAACCAAACCTGGGACCTCTTTAAGAGCAGCGAGAATGCTCAACCACTGAGCCATCTCTTCTCCAGTTCAATGCATAGGATTTTAAATACTAGGACAGAGGAAAGTCTCTTTTCTTTTTTAAATATTAGGACTGAGAATACTTCCTGAACAGAGAAAAATGACTGTCTCCTTCACATATTGCTTTATTAACCACACACCACTAAGGAGAGCCTAAATGGACAATGTTTAAAAGGATCCCTTATGACTGGGGATTAGGAAGGAGGAGTATCCTGAAGTTATGGCAGTCTGGGCTACACAGCAAGACTATCTACAAAAATAAAAAAGGACCCCTTGTCAAAATCACTAATACTAGAGTGTTTCACATCCCTTATCAAGGTTATTCGGCATGATTATGATTACTACGGGTAAAATTCTGTGTGTGTGTGCAGTGAGATACTACTGTGCTACATCCCAGACTCATAAAAGACACCATTACCACATTTAGGCAGTTCTTTCTCATTAGGAACTTTTTCAATAAAAATATAAATATATTTATTGGCAAGTACAAAATGTGATTTTAATTTTTCACAGTCAGTGACTAAAACCTGGCCTAACCTGATCTTGTAGAGACCAGAAGGGCCCAACAAAGTAACTGATAAGGCAAATCAACAGTAAATTTCAAACTCTCCAGAGATTGATGGAGGGTCTCAAAAGCTTCTATGTGTGGAAGTGGAGGTACAGAAAACCAGCCTCAGAATAACTGAAATGCTAGACTCTGTGGGATTTAGGAGAGGCTGGTGACAACTCAGCACCTGTGCTCTTACAGAGGATTCAGGTTTGCGTCCCAGCACATGCATGGCCACTCACGCTGTCTTTAATTCTGGTTCCCAAGGAACCAACACACTACGACTTCCTCAGGCACCAGGCACACACATAGTGCATAAATATACATGCAGGCAAATCATGAAAAATAAAGCAATCTTAAGAAAGAAAAAGGAAAGGAGAGGAGAGGAGGAAAGGGAAGGGGGAGGGAGAGAGAGGAGAGAAAAAGGAAGAAGGAAAGGAAGGAAGGAGGGAAGAAGGGAGGGTTAGTTCTCTGGTTTTGGTCTCTAAGAGGTTCATCTGAACGAGGCTGGGCACTGGCTGAACCCCCATCATTTCAGGGTGCCTTTCATTTACCTAATGCATCTACTATGTCATGAAAAGGAATACAGTGCTGACCAGAGGCCAGCAACTGACCAAGAGGAATTAGATCCAGCCCGCTCCAAGGACAATGGTGCTCAAGCAGTCTTTCAAGTCCCCTGGGCCAAAGTCCTGCATATTTACAAGCCAGGGGCTCTGACAGTGGGGGCGCTCACACCACCATTCACAAGAGGGCTGCTACAGGGAAGATGCACTAGTGAGTCCTGCATATTAACAAGCCAAGGGCTCTGACAGTGGGGGCACTCACACCGCCATTCCATTCACACCATTCCATTCACCAGAGGGCCGCTGCTGGGAAGAGGCACTAGTGAGGCAGGCCAGGGTTCCGTCTCTCTACTGGCTGACAAACAGCTTGCTGTGGTCTCGTACCAATGCAACCAGGCTCCTTCCTGGCTCTACACAGCCTCTTCACACACTGCCATTTAAAAACATCTATGAGCTAGTATAGAAAGAGACTCTGCGGCTTCTAAGATTTATATAGCCCAGAAATGTTGTTCTGGGGTAGAAACACACATCAAAAGCTGAGCTTATACTACCTGACAAACTGCCCTGTTTTACCATCATTCTGTGTAGCAAAATAGTATTTTCTGCTGAGAGTAATGGCGCATGCCTTTAATTCCAGCACTCGGGAGGTAGAGGTAGACGGATCTCTGTGAGTTCAAGGCCAGCCTGGTCCATAAAGTGAGTTCCAGGACAGTAAAGGGTACACAGAGAAATCCTGTCTCAAAAAAACAACAACAAAAAAAAAAATTTAGATTTTCTTCAGGATAAGGAAAGTTGTAATCTCTTTATCAATCCATCCTAATGCATCCTTCGACCCTCCGGTCCCAGACTGCCTAACACATACTGCTGAACAGGATAAAAAAGAATCACACAATTACAATCTGTAGACTTTAGTCACCATTCAGTCTGAAGAAATGTAAATCCTAAAGAGCCACGTCATGATTAGAAAAACAAAACCAGGGCACAATAAGAATGGGAGGCGAGGAGAGGAGAGGGTGTGACAAGGAAGATGGGTAGAGAGACAACAGCCAGACAGCCAGGCACAGGGGTGGGCACACACTGTGATCACAGCTCTCACCAGGTGGAGGTAGGAGACCTAGGCCATACAGTAAGACCCTGACTCAACTAAAACCACCAAAAACAAAGACAAAAAACCTATTAAGACATAACAGTACAAAAAAGAATCAAGATCAGACAGAGAAATACCATTCCTAGGGGTTGTGTTATCTCTTACATTTGCAAAGGAAAAGATCTTAAAGATGCAGGGAGGTGAACATTAACCTTTTTAATTTAGCTGGGAATGTAGGGCAGTGGCAGAGTCCTTGTCTACCATGGCAATGTCCTGGCAATGAAGAAGAACCAAAAATACATAAATATCCAAGCTGGGTTCAAAAGTTGTAATCCTGGTCCTCAGAGAAATAACTGGAATTATAGCTATCAGATAAAAAAGCCATTCTACAGGGCCCCATCAAACACTAAGCCTTGTGGGAGACTTTTGCTAAATGGGATCACTGAGACACCTTTGGGACTGTAAGTTAGGACTGAAAACTTACTGTGGGACACGTATTTGGAGGCGATGGTTCTTCTGTACACACAGACAAGACAGACAGGGAAGGCATCTGGGAGGACGTCAGGGTTGGCACCTCTGTGCCACTGTTCAAGTTCAAAGCTGAAAGCCCAAGAGTATGGTCCCCATTGAGCTCACTGGCACTGCTTTGGGTGGAAGGCTTTAGGGAACTCCGGGGTGCGCCACTTCGGAGGCAGGATGTGCTATGAAAAGTGCTTGCAAGCTTAACTGTCTTCTGATTGCTGTCATCAGAGTCAAGTTTGGGGAAGGACAGAGATTTGATATTGCTTACTGTAGGGATAGGGGGGAGGGATACTTTGGAAGACAGCGACATCTTTTCACAGTTGCCCAACTGCGGTAAGGTTATAAAGCCATTGGGTTTATGAAGAGGCTTGAAATCTAAGGTTGCCTGCTCCAAGGAGGCCAAGACCTCCTCGTCCTGTAACACAGACCCCGAGCTTCCTCTGGGTGAGTTACTGTCCAGTAACTGAGCCATGATGGGTCCAGTGGTTCCTACCAGAATGTTTCTCAGTTCTTCCTTCTCATCGATGGTTTTTAACTCCAGATTATCAAACGGGTCCTCTTCGCACTCAAAGTCAGCAGGATTGAAATCTGCTTTTGTGTGGGGTGGACTGAGAACTTTCTGCTTTGTGGCACTACTGCTGACCCGAGTTGGAGTGAGGATGCTGTTGTGCTGTAAGCTGGCAAGGATGGGGTTAATCGGAGGCGGCATTGTGGCTGGATTATGAGTCTTGGAGAAGCTCATTTTGCTGTCACCCTCCGGGCCACTCTTAGAAGTCACTTTAGCTTCCACATCCTCAGCCTTCCGCTCCGCTTCTCGCTGAGCTTCTTGGATCAGCTTAATATCTTCGGCCCACTCAATGGTTTTCTTTTCCAAGGAGAAGTCATACTGCAGAGATACAGCAGAGAGAGGAGGTGTGAGCCCAGGGGCTGCTACTCTCCCCTACCCAACTCAGTCCTGTGTAAGTGAGCAGGCAGCACGCCAGCACACGGCTGAGCCTCACGAGAACACCAAGACTTCCACTGTCCAAACCATGCTCCCAGATAACTTCTATAAATTAACCCTCACACCAGACCAAAGGGAATTTGCCACATCCATTGCTTCTCTTCCCTTTGGCTTTTCCTGTTCTTAATTGTACATGGTTGGGGGAAGGGGTTAGCCACCCACTCAAGAAAGCTATTCTGATGGCTCAGCCACTCTTCTAAAAGTGCATGACACCTCCAGTCATACACTGGTGCATGCCTGTAAGCGCATGTACTTAATGTGCAAACTCTAATACTCCCATGTATTGGCAGCAACCCCACAGAGTACCTTTGGGTCTCTATTATATATAGTACAATGTTCTACATAGATTCCCATGCTCAATAATGAGAACACCTAACATTGAAGAATGAGTTAGAAGGCACCATGAATGAATTTACTGCTGTGCTTTTCTTTCTTTCTTTTTTTTTTTTTTTCAGGACTGGGGGCCTGAACCCAGGGTCAGTACATGGTAAATGCTCTACCACCAGCCCATGAGCACCTTTCATGGGCTGACTCTCTAAATTAGCTAAAACCCCTTGGCAATGATCATTACCCCTGCTTTACAGGGGGTTATGCCCACAGTCATAAAGCCAGGAAATCCTGGAGCCTGGATCTGAAGCCAGTTAGTCTGGTCAGATTCTACGCTCTTAATCCACAGACTGTAATGCGTGGAGACCTGATGCTCAATCCAGCAGTACATATGCTAAAACTGGGATGGGATTAGCATGGCTCTGCACAAGAGGGACAACTAAGGCATGCAGCAATCTGTACATCCAGGTGAATGTGGGATCACTGGGCCCTTTATCTGCTACCTGCCCCTCTTTCCGAGATACACTCAGTAAGTCTCCTTCCTCTGCTTCCAAAACAGAAAAGGGCGAGGGAAGCAGAGGTCACACGATGGCCCATGTGGAAGACAGAGGCAGGAGGGTGACAATTTTAGGCCAGACTGGACTACTAGACATTGAGAGGAGACAGGAGAGAGAAACCTCAATGAGACTGGAGTGACCACTCAGAAGCAGAGGATATGAAGGCTCTGGGAAGGTGGCTAGCTAGAAGATACTGAAGACTACCTGCATTTGGGGAGTAGAAGCAGGAGGATCGGAGTTCAAGCACAGTTAGGCTCTGTGAAACCCTATTTAAACAAACTTCATAGTCTCTTTTAAAAAAAAAAAAACCTTAAAATGCAGCCCAACTTATAAAATTCTCACTGCCACACTTAACTGCTGAGATCTCATTTAAAAAAAAAAAAAAAACTAACAAAGAATGATAGTCACGGCAGAGCCTTCCAGCCTGAACTCAGCCACCAATAATTCATGTCCCTGCCCAGTGGCTGTGCTCTAGAGAGGTGGGGTAGGAGCTGGGAAAGGTACTGTTTTCTGTCTACCATGAACAAAACCAAGAAAACAGTTACAGGCAAAAACTCTAGAGAGCTTCTAACTGTGGGGCCTCAGTTGTTGTCTTTTTCCTTTCAATTGTATAATGGTTGCTTTTCTCATTGCCGTGCAAATACCCGACAAAAGAAACTTAGGGAAGGAAGTCTGTTTAGGCTCACGGGGAGGGAACAGTGGAGGAGCTCACTGCACCTGCAGTGAGGCAGCAGAGAGACAAATGCCAGTACTCTGCTAGCTGTCCCTTTTTTATTCAGTTCAAGACCCCAACACATGGGATGGGAGCAGTCACACGGCCAGAGCCAGTCTTCCCGCCTCAGCTAACCCAGCCTAGATAACACTCATAGGTATTCCTAGAGACTTGTTTCTTAGATGCTTATCCTGTGACAATCAACAACTCCCACAGGTCCCACTGAGTAGTCTAGGCTATACTAAAACTTCCTGTGTAGCTCAGTCTTAGCCTTGCCCTAAATGTAACGGTTAAAGGTTAAAGGTGTGCACCATACCCATCAAGGAAAACCAACCTCTAACAACCAACTTCCCACTACCCATAAAAACAAGTCTCTTAAATCTCCACTCTAAGAATAATTAGAAATATCTTCCCTTTTCTAGACCAGTCTTACTAAGATTCTGGTTTTTTTTTTAATTGCTTTGGTGTTTGTCTGTTTGAGGCAGAGTTGCATGTATGTAGCTAAGGCTGGCCTCAACCTCACAATGCATCCAAAGATCCTCCTTCCTTCTTCTCCCCAGGTCTGAGATCACAGGCGTGTGCCTAGTTCATATGGTCAAACACAAGGCTTCACAGATACTAGGCAAACTCTCTACCAACTGGGTTACATTACTGGTCCTGGTTCTTTTAGTTCGTTTTTGTAATTATCAAAGTAATGTAGAAAACATGGGATATAGAAAAAAGTTTTTTGGTATTTTTGTTTGTTTTTTAAGTAAGCATGTGGTTTAAGAATAAAATGCTGCTGCTGTTGGGAGCTCAGGTGGTAGGAGGTTTGCCTTTGCATAAACAAGGCACTAGATTTGATCCCCAACACTGCATTCATGGTACAAGCCTACATTCCCAGCACTGGGATGGTGGAGGCAGGAACATCAGAAGTTCAATGTCAACCTCTACTACCAGGGAATATGAAGACAATCTGGAATAGAGACCCTGCCTCAAAGAAAAAAAAGTGAGAAATAAGAGAGCAAGAAATAGTACACAAGTATAATATGGAGAAAAAGAGGCAAGCAAGGGGTTGGGGAGATGGATCAGAGGTTAAGAGCACTGGCTGCTCTTAGAGAGGACACGGGTTCAATTCCCATCACCCACATGGCAGCTCATAACTGTAACTCCAGTTCCAGGGAATCTGACATCCTCACACAGACATACCTGCCGGCAAAACACCAATGCACATAAAAATTTTAAAAAAAAAATTAAAAAAAAAAAAAAGCAGCAGCCGGGTGGTGGTAGCCCTCGCCTTTAATCCCAGCACTTGGGAGGGAGAAGCAAGCTGATCTCTGTGAGTTCGAGGCCAGCCTGGTCTACAGTGAGTTCCAAGACAGCCAGGGATATTCAGAGAAAACCTGTCTTGAAAAACCAAAAAAAGAGACAAGCACTATCAATTCACTAGAGGTTTCCCACTGGCCAGTTTCCTTTGCTATAGTTTCGCTTGTTTATAATAACTACAATAAAAGAACAGCAAGCAAAAATTCCAGAAAAAAACCACATCTTAACTTTTGGGCTGGAAGATAGTTCAGCAGTTAAGATCATTTGTTGCTCCTGTAGTGGACCCAAGCTCTGTTCCCATCACCAACATGGTGGATCAAAACTATCCTTTCATCTTCTTCCGCTGGTTTCTCTGTGTAGCCCTGGCTGTCCTGGAATTCAATCTGTAGACCAGGCTTCCTTGAATTCAGAGATCATCTGCCTCTGCCTCCCGAGTGCTGGATTAAAGGCGTGTGCCACCACCATCCAGCAATTATCTTTAACTCTAGTCAAAAGAGATCTAACACCTTTTCTGACCTCTGTAAGTAACAGGCATGTATGTGGTGCCACTCATATAGATAAAATGAAAACTAAATCTCTTTAATGACACCCTGAATAGTGTGATAAAATCTGGCCTCCTCTCCCACTCAGTCCTGCCAGAGACGAGTGTCCAGCACACCCACACTGTGTGTGATACCTAGTGGTTAGCTCAACTACTACCTGAGGCTTAAGGCATCCTCCATAGGTTGCAGAACACATCCCACAGAAAATGGAGGGATGTTGTGGTTTGGATATGGCTGGCTCCTTAGGATTACTGATCCTAGTGTTGAGGTGAAAGGGGTGTTAAGAGGCAGGCCTAGTGGAAGACAGAAAGTAGCATATTTCCTGTAGGAAGTACTTTTAAATATTTCAGAACTTCCAGAAAAAGCATTTTAAGAAAATAAAATCTTAGGGCTAGAAAGATGGCTCAGCAGTTAAGAGCACTGGCTGCTCTTCCAGAGGTCCTAAATTCAATTCAGAGCAACCACATGGTGACCCAAAACCATATATAATGGGATCTGATGTCATCTTCTGTCTTATTCTCTCTTCTGTAATGCAGGCATACAAATACATAAAATACATAAATAAATATTAAAAAGAAAAGAAAAAGAAAACCAGTCTCAAAAAACAAGAATGACTGCAGACTGTTATGAACCACAGACACTAAGGACTACCCTACACTACTGTGGCCACAGCATCCAAGTGAAGTTTCCAGGACCCTAGATGTTATGTATGTTAAACTAACTCACATTGATTAAATATTGTCTATTATGTAGCCCTGGCTGTCTGGAACTCACTAGGTAGATCAGACTGGGATCCATCTGCCCCTGCCTCCTGAGTGCTGGGATTAAAGGTCCACTGGTTACTTTTCATCATTTGAAAGCAAAACATATAAAAGCAGGACAGAATGGCTCACCCTGTAATCTCAGTACTTGTAAAGCAGAGGCATGCAGATCTCCTAATCATCCTCAACTACTTAGTTGAATTTGAGAACAGAATGAGATGAAGGAGACTCTGTCTCAAAAAATCCAAAATAGCACTAAGAAGGCAGATCTCTGGGTTCGAAGGCAGCCTCTTCTTCATAATGAATTCCAGGCCAACCAGGGCTTTTTAGTGAGATTGTGGGGTGTGTGGGAGGGGAGAACAACAACAGAGGGAAAGAGAGAGAGAGAATAACAATCCTATAAGTGGTTTACACAGGAGTATTAGAGCCCAGCTCTCCTCTATGCAGTGAGTGAGTACTTCGAACATAATCAATGCTTCTCACAGACCAAAAAAGAGGTACCCAGCAAAATCTAAAGTGGCAAAAATTTGAAAGTCAAAACAGATTTGCTGAATGTATCAGTTAGACCATAGAGGAAAAAGAAACAATGTTCAGGTGCTTTCATCCCCAGGCGGGCTAAGCTGTGGAACCTTTAGTTAGGGGGGCCTGGCTGGGGGAGGTTTGAAGGATACAGCCCGGCCCAGATTCCAGGCCAGCCTACGGGGCCCAGGAGTAGAATATGAAGGCTTGAAAGTGAAATTACCTGGCAGGCTCATATGCTGGAACAGCTGGTCCACAGCTAATGTCGCTTATTTGAGAGGTTATGAAACTTCTAGGAGGTGGGGATTGCCTGAAGGGCTGGGGCATAGCCCCTTATCCAACTTATCAGTGGGATCAGCTACCTCACACTCATGTGGCAGCAGAGAGAAACCAGTCCCACAGCACGCCTCCACTGCCATGACAGGCTGCTTTCCCCAAAACATGACCCAAATAAATCCTTTCTCTACCGGTCAGCAATGAGGAAGGTAAGTGACACAAAGCTACCCATTTCACTGTGCTGGCCTCAAACTGCTATATGAAAGTGGACCTCCTGTGTCAGCCTCCCAAGCCTATGGGACTACAGCATATGTGTCTACTCCTAGCAAAAATCATCATGACTCTCTTATTTTTTCAATTGTATGTGCATGCTGTGTATATGTGTGTGTGTGCGCAGTGGTAGCAATAAACCCAAGGCTTCATTCATCTCACCTATTGTTCTTATATTTTCAATCATGTGTGCATGTTTGTGTATTTATATGTATGTCTGTGTACAGTGATAGAGATAAACCAAGGGCTTCATGCATGTAGAACACACATGCTACCACTAAGTTATATCTCTAGCTCTGGGGGTTTTTAAAATCATATTATTACAAGGACTACATACACAAGAAAGGTATTTAATGATTATTTATTATCAGGAAAATGAAGCAAGGAAAGTATAGGTAAAAGGTATAAGGTAAAAACATACCTTAGGGCCCAATGAAGTCTCCATTTAAAAAAGATTATCTATCCAGTATTCAAAACCACTAAAGATGCTTAGTGTCATTAGTAAAATGCAAATCAAAGCCACAAAATACAACTTCACATCCACAAAATACATAGTGAAAGAGACAGTTACCACAGGTGGGTAAGACGGACAAAAACCTCCAGTGCTAGTGTGAATAAAATGACACAGTGAGCTACTCTGGAATATCATCTGGTAGTTCCTTTACACAGTTATGGGAAGGCCCAGCAATTCCATGTTTGTACATCCAGAAAAATGAGAAAGAAGGGAAAGTCTGTATGTAAACCTTCATAGCAATACTGGTCAGGATAGTCAAAAATAGAAACTACCAGCATGTCTATCAACTGATGAATACACAAGTGTGGCATACCCACACAAGAGCAATACTACTCAGCCACAGCAATGTAACAGGGACGGAGAGGCTGCTTTTATTAAAATCACTGACTCTCTGCTTGGGTTTGAAGGTGTCTGACAAGGAACTAAAAACAAGGTTAAGTGTAAACTGGCCCTTTTCTGAAGTATTCTCTCTCACACTCACGTGGATTCCAGGAACAAAAAGTCTAATATATTAACACCTTGTTCTAAAGGCTCAAACTTCCCTGCCCCAGGCAGCAGCAACTTTTCTTTTTCTTTCTTATTTTTTTTGAGCAGAACTGAACATTTCACTAAAGCTCTCTGGTTAGGAGAGAAAGAACTGCTCAAAAGGAGTCACACTTTATGTCTTGCAGCAACTTGTTTATCAACAACAAGGCTGTATTCTGAAATAATGCTCAACCACACCAAGATATCTAGCTGTGAGCTTATACTGCAGATCAGGACAGTTATCAGCTTCTTGGGATAGACAGGCTTTATAACTAGACTGCTGGTATTTAGTAATTAGACTGCCAGTAAGAATCCACCCTGAGAATACATTACGTTCATGTCTTCACCACCATTCATCCCTTCATTTGGCCTTTTGGGATGAAGGAGCAGAGTAGACCTGGTTCACTGGGAGCCTCCAGATTGAGACCTCTGGCCTAGGACTCCAATTACAAAAACTAAATTAAATGTGTCTATCACAAAGACCACAGAGGGTTTCTTTAGGGGGCGGGAGGAATAAAATATTCTAAAAGTTTACACAACTGTGAATATTAAAAACTCTGACAAGGGGGCTGGAGAGATGGCTTAGCAGTTAAGAGCACTGGCTGCTCTTCCAGAGGACCTTGGGTCAATTTTCAGCACCCACATAGCAGTTCACAACTGTCTGTAACTCCTGTTCTAGGGGACCTGACAGCCATGACAAAACACCAAAGCACACAAATTAAAATTAATTTAAAAAAAATCAGGTGGAGTGGTAGTGGCTACATCTTTTAATCTCAGCACTTGGGAGACAGAGGCAGGTAGATCTCTGAGCCTGGTCAGAGAGAGATCAGCCAGCCAGGTCTACAGAGCTAGTTCCAAAATAGCCAAGGCTAGAAATCCTGTCTCCAAAAAAAAAAAAAAACCAACCACTGAAGTATATAGCTTGAAAGATATGTAAATCTTATCTCAATAAAGTTATTAAAACAAAGCAACTAAGAGTCGGGCAGCACAGCTTTAATCCCAGCACTCGGGAGGCAGAGGCAGGCGGATCTCTGTGAGTTTGAGGCCAGCCTGATCTACATGAGCTAGTTCCAGGACAGGCTCCAAAGCTACAAAGAGAAACACTGTCTTGAAAAACCAAAATAAAAACAAAAACAACGAAAAAGAAAAACAAAGCAACTGAATTCTGCACAGACTCTAGAAGGCAAAGCCCTTTTAAAGTAACATGCTGATGCCCTAATGAGTCCCCAGAAACAAAATTTACTTTCAACAAGGTGGAGTAAAGTTCTGTCATAGCAGGAACGTGGGTGAGCACACTGTGCTCTTCTGGTTTCTCACAATACCCTAAGCTATAAGCACCTCTGAGAACACTGAGCTGACTCTCTCCTCAGTCCCCAGAAAAGCACCTCCCAAAGGCAGGCACTTATGAAGTAACACTCAGCTTTTTGGTGCTTTCAAGAAGTAATTTCATGCATTTATATATAACTTAGCTCTCAAGAGGAGAGAGTTGAGAAAGAAACCCTGGAGAATATTTAGGCACAGTTCTGTACAGTCAGAAAGAGACTATTCCACCCAGAGACAACTCACGAGGAAAGCCAGGTATAGGGAAAAATGCACAAAGTATATTCAACAAACTCTTGCTGACTCGGAACACGAAGATGGTAGAATGTGCTCTGACAATACCTGATGTCCCTATGTTTAATAATAATCATTGAATTATAAACTTTTAAAAATAATTTTAAAGCCTTAAAATCATTATTCTAGAAATGATGTGGAAAATCTTGCAAGCAGCAGAGCCAACTGCTACTCTAACAGCCTGGGTGAAGACTAAGTGTGAGCACAACCAAAGAAAAACAATGAGGACATCAACAAAGGAAAGAGGCGAGTATCTGAAATGGGTAACTAGAATTTGCTTTGTGCAAATTCAGTGCAAGGAAAGCATTGAGACCATATATATATATATATATATACATATATATATATATTGGGCTAAACAAAATCTATGCATGTGTTAAACATATAAATGGAGGTCTGGGTACCACTGTAAACCAGGCATTAATAGGAGCAACAAGAAAAAAATGAAAGGTGTAAGAACAGCTTTTCCAAATTTATCAATGCACTAAACACTAAGTAAAAGTCATGACTTACCTGCACCTCTCTGATAACCTGTAAGCAATCAGGCAAGGAGAAGCCAATAGGTAGACCAACTTTAGCTGGTGTTTTGAATTTGTCTCCTATTTTGAATGGGACATCATCAAGGTAACTGAAAGTCCCTATAATAATAATAATAAAAAAGAAGAAGAAGAAAACATTAGCAAATAACCTTAGTACTTATTTTGCTATAACAGGTGAACGCACATTCATTTAGGCTCTCCTAAGACTTGAGTCCTTTCTCCAACAGCTTACCTGACCGAGACCTGTCTACTCAGTCTACGTCACTATCTTCACTATGAGGGTTTGTTTTCAATTATACTCAATGTAAAATCCAAAGAACTTGTAGGGCCTGGTGCACACCTTTAATCCCAAGACTCTGGAGGCAGAGGCAGGTGGGTCTCTGTGAGTTCAAGGCCAGGACAACCAAGGCTACAAAGAGAAACCGTCTCAAAAAAAAAAAAAAAAAAAAAAAAACCCAAGTACTCACAGAAGCCTAAAAAAGCCTCCTAGGATCTTTCTGTCCACATCTTCTAACAACTGTCCTTTGGATTACTGCCTGAGTCACGGGGACCTCTGCCTGAAATGATGTCAAGCTCAAATCTGCCCTAAAATGTTCCATATTGGCTGTTTCTTTATCTGGAATGCTCTTCTCTTGGATTCATAACTCACTCCTTCACATCTTCAACTCTGCTCAAACATTTCTCATCCAGGTTTAACCGCAGCACCCTACCTCACTATGCAGTCTGACTTGACCTCGCAGTATTTCTTTTCTTCGAACATACTACGTAGCTATTTTATTATACTTATTGTCTGTCTTGCCAAAGGAAACATAAGCTTCTTCTAGCCAAGTCAAGTCTTATTTGAAGGTGTAGTCTCAAAATCATTTTGTTTGGGTTGTTCTGTTTTGTTTGGGAGATAAAGTATTGGTACCTGACACGGATGGTCTTGAGTTCACAACCCAACCTTGTCCTCAAGTAGCTGGGATTACACTATGTGCCACTATGCCAAGTTTGTATTCTCAGACCCTACATCATGGTCTGATACACATCCGTCTGAACTGATGAGACTCCTCACAACAGGTGTCTTTGATTTAGAGTTTTCTACGAACTTTTTCTTCCCTTCTTGGGGGTGAGGGTGTGGGTACCAGTGAAACAATCATTTAACACAAAGAATAAAAATATTACTTTCTAGAATAATATGGATTTCCACCACACCCTCAGTACTAGAAAATCAAACCCATGACCATGTCTCAGACATGTGAAGCATCCAACTGTTGTGAAATATCACTTTAACTATGTAAAGATGGGTTACATTGTTTATGCTGCAGAACCCTGCTTTAACTGTGTAAAGGTGGGTGTTAAACTTGCTTATGTTGCATCTATGTAATTATGTACAGATGTGTTGCTTTTGTTCCACCTTGCCGGCCTAAGGCACCTGACTGGTCTAAAATTTAAAAAAGAAAAAGAAAAAAGAAAGAAGAAAAAGAAAAAGAGAAGAAAAAAAAGCTGAATGGCCAATAATCTAGGCAGGAGAGTAACAGGTGGGCCTGGTAGGTAGAGAGAATAAGCTCACTGGTTAAAAGCACTGGCTACTCTCCCAGAAGTCCTGAGTTCATTCCCCAGCAACCACATGATGGCTCACGGTCTGCAGGGTTACATGCACACAGAACCCTATACAAATTAATTAAATCTTTGCTGGACAGTGGTAGTGCATGCAGAGGTAGGCAGATCTCTATGAATTTGAGGCCAGCCTGGTCTACAGAGTGAGTTCAAGAACAAGCTCCAAAAGCTACAGAGGAACCTTGTCTCACAAACAAACAAAAAAAGCAGGAGAAAAGGAGAGAATGAGGGAGAAGCCAGGCACCGCCAGCCAGCCAGACATGAGAAGCAGTGAAGACACATGGAAGGAAAGAAAGGGAGATGAAAAGAAACAGGTTAGATTATGAGGTAGTGGACAAACATAAGATGAGGCCGAGCACTCATAACTAATAAGAAGTTTCCGTGTCATGATTTGGGAGCTGGTTGGTGGCCCAAAAGAAAAAGCCTGGTACATTTGACCACTGAGCTACAGTCTCAACCCTTTACCAGTGTGGAAATAGCTAGCAATGCAGCACTTAGAAAAAGATACTCTGACAAGGCCATGGTAATCTGGTCAGAACTGTCAAACAACAACGGCTTTAACTCCCTAAGGTGTCTGCCTACTGTAACTGAACAGCACAGAAGGCCCAGGACATGATCCACAATTCACTGCTCAGAAGACAGTGCCTCCTGTACATGACTCTCATTCTCACTTCCAACTGGGTCATGGTTTCTTTGTGGACCAATTCTAGTGAACTAATTTACTGGCAGAACTAGTCAGACAATGAGACATAACTGATTAATTTTACTTTTTCAATACTAATACCTAGTAAAACAAGGTTTACTTGTGAGCTTCACAATGCCATATACTCTTGGGCTTAGAAACACAAATTCCATATATAACTTTTTCGTTCTAAAAAATTACAATATAAGCCAGGCGGTGGTGGTGCATGCCTTTAATCCCAGCATTCGGGAGGCAGAGGCAGGTGGATCTCTGAGTTCGAGGCCAACCTGGTCTACAAGAGCTAGTTCCAGGACAGGCTCCAAAACTACAGAGAAACCCTGTCTCAAAAAACCAAAAAAAAAAAAAAAAAGTAGATCTGAAGACTTGCCAAAATAAAAATTTTGCTATCAGGGACTGGAAAGGTGGCTCTGCAGTTAAGAGTGCTTACTGCTCTTTCAGGGGAGTCAGTTCAGTTCCCAGCACCCACACTGTGATTTTCAACTGTTTGTAACTCCAGTTCTTGGGTATCTGATAACCCTTCTGGCGTACAATGGCTCTTGCACATACATAAACTCATGTTGGCAAGCATACATGCACATAAATCTTTTTATAAACTGCTACCATTTCACCATTCTTCTGGAACACACAAACTCTCCCACCAGGAAAAAACATCCTCTGTCCCACAGCTGAAGGATGGAGTCTCTCCTTCCCATTAATTTCTAGTCATAATGAAAATATGTGAACTACTTCTCAGTCGTGTAGAAACTAAATCCACAACTGTGGTCAGTGCACTCTCTCTGCAGTATGACTATCTAGGAATTTTCCAAATGTGATCATATACTTGTATATGTGCTGTTTTCTCAACTGGCAATGCCCACAATTAATTATAGGTCTTTAAAAATAAATACAATCACAGTCTCATGATGAAAACTGTAATTTCAGCCTTTCTGAGGCTGAAGTAGGAATATTATAAATCAGTACTTGGGAAGCAGAGGCAGGCAGATCTCTGTGAGGTCAAGGCAAGGCTGATTTACGTAGTTCCAGGACAGCCAGATATACATAGTGAGCTCTTGGGGGGGGGGGTACACACACACACACACACACACACACAAATAAAAGAGAGAGTTTTAGTATTTCTTTTGGATTCAACTCTTTTTTGAAACTAGATTGAAAATGTTTATTTATACCATAAGTGACTTTAAAATGTAACCAGTATAATGTGAAGTGATATATCAAGACTCAAGAGGAAAAATCTCATGTGTACCTGACGAATACTATATATATCAACCTTCTGTCAATTACTTAATTGAACAGTTTGTACTATTAACCCTGCCAATATATAAGTCACAGAGGAGCAAGAAATTAAGTATTGGGTTCAACTCTTAACCTACCAACTAATATGTAGTTGATATCGATTAAAATGCAAACTAGTTTACCCATCCCCCACCCCCAAAAGACAAGACTAGTTGTGGGGAGAGTGATTTCAATTGCTTGACTTTTTGGGACAAGGTCTCATGTAGCTCAGGCTGGCCTCAAAGCTGCTAGGTAGCAAGACACTTGGCCTGAATTTCTAACCGGATTACACACCTGTGGCAGCACATCCACACCCAACGAAAGCATTCTCCTTGCTTAGTTGATTTGGTGGGTTTCACTGCTGTTGCTTTTCTTAAAAAAAGATTTATTTGTGTCATATGTGATGGCACTTTTAATCCCAGAGCTTGGGAGGCAGTGGCAAATCTCTGTGTGGTCAAGGTCATTTTAGTCTACATAGAAATTTAAGGACTGAGAAGACGGCTCAATGAATATTTTCTGTGCAAGCATGAGAAGCTGGTTTTAAATCTCTAGTACCCACTTTAAAAAACCAAGTATAGTGGTACATGCTGAATATAGTAACATTCGTGGGGCAGAGACAGAAGGATCCTGGAGAATCACTAACCAGAAACAGAGGAGGACACCTGATGTTGACCTCTTCCTCCACCCGCACAAATAAATAAATGAATGAAATTAAATAAACAAATAACATGTAGTGCACACATGCTTAATCCCAGTACTTGGGATGCTGGGGTAGTAGGATCTCTATGAGTTCCAGGCCAGCCTGGTCTGCACAGCAAATCCCACTGTGCCTGAGGACCCGCCACCTGAGCTGCTGACTGCAGAGTCTGGATGGTGTAACACCACAGGACCAAACGCAATATTATGCAAGTTACATGTGCATGCGTGGCAATTCAAACTTTCAAAGACGTTTCGTTAAACTAAAACTAGAGCACTGCTGTACAGCTCTGACACAGCTAAATGGCCTGCAGCTCACATGCTGGCATGCAGTTTAGTGCTACAACGATACACAATTTTCAAAAATCACGTGTGTATATTTGAGCATGCCATACTAGGGTATGCTCAAAGGAGATGAGAGGCAATGGATCCATGGACCTGGAATACAGGCAGATGTGACTGCTGGGGAATGAACTTAGATCCTCAGAAAGACTAATAAGACTATCTTACCTGCTGAGCCAGCTCTCCCAACCTCCAATGCAGTTTTAAAATGGAAAATTGGTTGTTCAAAGATCTGTACTGGTTGGATCTTCGATTTAAGTGCCTACTGAATAAAAGGATGGTCTAATTTTAACTATTTAGGTTTCTAAGTTCTCTATAGGTGTATATAATAAAATTTAGTTTGGAAACAGGCATAGTGGCACATGCCTTTAATTCCAGCACTCAGGAAGAAGAGGCAGCTATAGAGAAACCCTGTCTTTTTTAAAAAAAAAAAAAAATCTTAGTTTGGGGGAAATTTTTGGAGTTTTTTTTAAGATTTATTTATTATGCTAACGGCATTCTCCCTGCATGTATTCCTGCGGGCCAGAAGAGGGCAAGAGCCATCATGTGGTTGCTGGAAATTGAACTCAGGACCTCTGGAAGAGCTACCAGTGCTCTTAACCTCTTGGTAATGTAGCCCAGTCTAGTCTGGAACTCACTATGTTAAGACTAGCCTGAAAGTCAAATTCTTGCCTAGGCCTTCATTTGGAAGGTCATCCTTTAAAAGATGGAGGGACTGAGCTAGCTTAATGATATAGTGCTTACCTGGATGCAAAAGGCGTGCACACGTACGTACACACACACACACACACACACACACACACACACACGGTCGGGGGGATAGAAGGGGGGAAATCAGAATGAGAGAAGGAAGGGGAAAAAAGATTAAACAAAACTATTAATCCAAGTGGAAAACTGTAATTGTTTCTGATTCCTGTAATACTGGGACTGATTCACAGTAAACTACTTTCTTAAGGGGAGTGGGAGGAGGGGCAAAACATACACCATTAACTAAAGACTTAGAATGTCCATTCACACTGATGGACAGCCATGAACCAGGAAGAGGAATGGAGCTGAAGAACAAGAGGTAGGCCCATGTATGGATCTAGTAACTAACTAGCTACAAAAGAAGATTCTAACCAGCCATTTGAAGAAATACTTTTAAATTATTGAAAGTCCTAGGACGCACATGCTATGTTTTGTACAACTTTGTTTTATTCAGTATAAAAAAGTAACAAAATACTAAAATAATTTATATTTTCTGATCAAATAATAACTTAAACCATAATATTCAATGCTTCACTTACCATGAAAATCTGTACCCAACTTCTTAGAAGCCATTTAGAACCTAAAAAACAAGGAAAGATTTCCTAAGTACTATGTCTTGAGACTAAACAAAAAAATAAAGGCAAAAAATCAACAGAATACTAATGTTTTAGGACTCACAAAGTCTTTACTTCTCACTCCTGAAGTCCTGAAGTTCAAAAGAAAGCCCAATATAAGAGAAGCTAATTTGTCTTTCTTCTCTCTCTCTCTCTCTCTCTCTCTCTCTCTTTCTTTTGTGTGTGTGTGTGTATATAGCCCTGGCTATTCTGGAACTACTTCTGTAGATCAGGCTGCCCTCAAAACCACAAAGATCTGCCTATCTCTGCCTCCTGAGTACTAGGATTAAAGGCATGAGCCACCAATACCCAGCCTTGTTATTATTTAAGACACACAGTGATGTGTAAGTAATCAAAGATTTTTACCTCAGATCAATAACAACAAATGAAGAAGAACCCAATGACTTCTAGTCCACTAAGAACACCTGAACACTCAGGGGTGGGTTGAAGATGTCTTAAAGATGTAACAGTTATTAACTACACAGGGTTAGATCTCAGTTATAAATTGACACAATACACAAAATGACCACTCATAAATTGCCAAAGATAGTAACTATGCAAGCACTAGACTACTGAAATCTATGTCCAGCCTTTGATGTTATGGTAATTTTGTTTGTTTTTGAGGTGAGATCTCACTGAACTAGTCTTGTACAATGTAATCCAGAATAGTCTCAAACTCTGTCTTCCTGCCTCTGACTCCAAATACTGAAAATGAGGTGAATACCACCACGCCCTATCAGAATACCCTTTTTCATTTTTATTTTAAAATCTGTATGTCTATGTGTCTATATGCCATGTGTGTAGAGGTGCACATCCATGCAGTGCACCAGGTTCCCTGAAGCTTAACTACTGGAATGTGAGAATCACCTGAAGTGGATACTGGGACCTAACTTGGGTCCTCTGGAAAAGAACAATGTTCTTAACCACAGAGTCATCTCTCCAGCCCCCAGATGCCTTTTGAAATACCTGTAACACTTTACAAAACCTAAGTAAACGCTGCTGAACAAACAAAATGACAATAAATCTCCCGAAACAGGAGTATCACAGATACTGTATTTCAGACCACAGCATCTGAAACAAGGCTGTGATCTGAGTTTCTCAGGAGGCAAAGGCAACAGGACTGAGTTCAGGGGCAGTCTTGTCAGCAAGAAGTAAAAAGCAGCAGAGTCAATACACCGGAAATAAATGTGCTTCTACATGAACGCTTCCTTTCATTTTCTTTTCCTCTTAGGAACGGGGTCAGGAGGACCAGGTGCCAGAACTTAATTCAAGGCCTTGCAATGCTAGGCAAGCACTCTACCCATGACCTACACCTAAAATTTTATCCAATCTCTAATAGACTCCAGGGTCACCCACTGAGGGATAGGGTCACCTACGGAGAGACAGGGTCACCTATGATGGATAGGGTCAGGGTCACCTACTAAGGGGCAAGAACACTTGCTGAGGACCAGGGTCACCTATAAGGGGCAAGGTAACCTACTGAGGCACAGGGTCACCTACTAAGGCTAGTGACCCTGCCCCTCGGTGCTATGCAATCATGTGAGCTCACATAAACAAGCCAGTCACATATTCATACATGTAGGCAAAACACTTATACACATTTTGTTTTTGTTTTTCAAGACAGAGTTTCTATGTGTAGCCCTGGCTGTCCTGAAACTCAGAGATCTAGAACAGCCAGGGCTGCACAGAAAAACCCTGTCTCAAAAAAAAAAAAAAGAAAGAAAGAAAGAAAAGAAAAAAAAGAAAAAGAAAATAAATAAAAGGTTCAGTGAACTACATCTCTCTTAGCACACCTGTAACCTCACACCCCTGAGGCTGAGGCAGGAAAATTTAAGTTCAACACACAGTAATTCTCAAAAACAAAAGCAGCTGGGTGGTGGAGGCACACGCCTCTAACCCCAGCACTCAGGAGGCAGAGGCAGGTGGATCTCTGTGAGTTCAAGGCCAGGCTCCAAAGTGAGTTCCAGGACAGGCTCCAAAGCTACACAGAAATACCCTGTCTCAAAAAACGGGGGAAAAAAAACCCAAGCTGATTGATGACTGAGCTTAGAGAGATTTTCAGGTGTATATACATAGAGGTCTGCACCACTATCTTAAAAAGAAAAAAGATAACAGCTTAAACCAATGAATAAATAAACAAACAAAAATAAAGCAGATATAGAAAACTAAAAGAACACCAAAGACATTGTTGGTTTTTCGAGACAGGGTTTCTCTGTTGCTTTGGAGCCTGTCCTAGAACTAGCTCTTATAGACCAGGCTGGCCTCGAACTCACAGAGATCCGCCTGCCTCTGCCTCCCAAGTGCTGGGATTAAAGGCATGTGCCACCACCGCCCAGCAATGGAAAATGTCACTTTAGGTACACTTGGGAACTTGGGTAAAATAAATAATTCAGAATATATTATATCAAAGCTGAACTCAAAATCAAAACAGAAAAAAAGGTAAGTTTCTTATTTCTTTTTAACAAAGTATGTGTAATGTTTTGAAAGATAACATTTAATAGTAAGTCTCAGGGACTGAGGGCACTGCTATCACACTAAAGGTTACTGATCTAATTCAAAAGACCTAGTACCAAACACAACGTTTCTGTTCTTCCAGCAGTTTTCAAACGCAGTAAACTACAGCTGCAACTGGGGGCACACAAGCAGATCAAAAGCCAGCGAGGACCACAGTAAGCCCTTGCCTCAAAAAAATTAAATTAGGGGCTGGAGAGATGGCTCAGCAGTTAAAAGCACTGACTGCTCTTCCAGAAGACCCGGGTTCAATTCCCAGCACCCACATGGCAGCTCACAACTGCATGTAACTATAGTTCCAGGGAATCTGACACCCTCACATAAATATGAATAAGGACAAAACATCAATGCACTTAAAATTAAATTAAATCTTTTTAAGAAATTAAAAAACCTGAATGCTACCTTACAATTTGTTATTTCTCTTTGATTAATTTTAATAGAACTTAAATACAGGAACCCATATGTGACTAGCTGGCAAACTGTCATGTCATTGTCATCTTAGACAGAAAATCTACTGGCATTGTTCTTACTAACAGCTCATTTGGTAACAAAGAGATACTTAGAAATAGGAAAACAATATCAGTAAATGGGCAAAAGCAGAACTTGAGGGGAAGCTTTTTTTAATTTTTTTTTTAAAAAAGAACTATCTTTTTTCATTTTACATACCAACCCCAGTTCCCACTCCCTCCCCTCCTCCTATTTCCTCAACCCCCCATCTACTCCTCATCAGAGAGAGTAGGCACACTGCTTTGGGGAAGGTCCAAGGCCCTCCCTACCACATCCAGGCTGAGCGAGGTATCATCCCAAAGAGAATAGGTTCCCAAAAAGCCAGTACAAGCGGTAGGGATAAATCCTGGTGCCACTGCAAGTGGCCCCACAGTCTGCCCCAGCCATACAACTGTCACTCACATTCAGAGGGTCTAGTTTGGTCCTATGCTGGTTCCTTCCCTGTCTGGCTAGCATTAGTGAGCTCCCATTAGCTCAGGTATTTGCCTTTCTGGGAAAGTGGTTTGCTTTGGTTTTTACAGTACAGGACTCAAACCTGCCTTCACATGCTAGGCAAGCACTCTGCTACCCAGCAACACTCCCAGCCCAAAAGCATGACTACATTGTACTTCTGCTTAACTCCAAACCAACCTAGCCTTTCTAACCAGTTCTGATTTATCTAAGGACATTTTGCTACACTATCAAATTAATCAGAAGCAATCTAAGATGTTTTTCCAAATTTAATTATGTCAATATATCAAAATTATCTTCCTGAATACTTTAAATCATATACTTAAAATTATGTACCCAAATTTTCTGCACCCTAAAAATAGGTGTTACATTGTTATATTCAAGATACTTTTTATTTTGAAAACAAAGCAAAA
Source organism: Ondatra zibethicus (assembly GCA_004026605.1). NCBI lineage: Eukaryota > Metazoa > Chordata > Mammalia > Rodentia > Cricetidae > Ondatra > Ondatra zibethicus. The sequence goes on along the minus strand of PVIU01002120.1, from coordinate 74,946 downwards.
ACAGCTTGGAGACACACTCCTTTAATCCCAGCACTCAGGAGGCAGAGACAGGTGGATCTGTGTGAATTCAGCCAGTAACAGTCTTAGTTATCCTTGAACTAGACCAGACTGGACTCAAACTCAGAGATCTGCCTGGCTCTGCTTCCCGTGTGCTGGGATTAAAGGCGTGCGCCACCACCACCTGGCTCAATTCTAACAACTTTTAAAGGAAGTTTGCTATCTTAACTGAACTACTAATCTAAAGCCCTGTTGCACGCCTCCATTCCAAACACTTAACTGGGTACCAACTGAAACTCCAGTTTATAAGCAACTATGTCCCTCCACCAAAAATTCACAAAACCTGGTCTTCAATGCCTGTATCAAAGAATTTCAGGAGCACACCTGTGGAACACACCTGTAGGAGGCAGAAGTGGAAGCAGGGAAATCAGTTCAAGCTCATCCTTGGCTACCCATAACTTTAAGGCCAACTTAGTCTACAAATATATTTTAAGAAGAAAACAGGCCAGGCAGTGGTTGTGCATGCCTTTAATCCCAGCACTTGGGAGACAGAGACAGGAGAATCTCTGTGAGTTCGAGTCTCTGTGAGTTGGTCTACAAGTTCCAGGACAGGCTCCAAAGCGACAGAGAAATCCTGTCTCAAAAAACCAATAAATAAATAAAAGAACCAGAAGTAGAGGGCTGGAGATGTGGCCCAGAGGTTAAGCGCTTACTGTTCTTGCAGAGGATATTATCTGAAAACCTTACTGTAACTCGCAGTTCTCTAGGGAACCTGACATCATCTTCCTTACTCTGTTACCTGCATTTATGTGCAAATACACAGAAAGACAAGTATATCTTACAAAAAAAAAAAAAGGAAAGGAAAGGAAGGAGTCAAGCATAGGGACACAAGCCTTTAATCTAAGCTCTAGGGAGGGAAAGGCAGGCAGATCTCTTGAGTTAATGGCCAACCTGGGATACATAGTTAGACCTGCTGTGGGATGCCTTTCTATACGCTATGAATATGTGTTGCTCTCACTGATTGATAAATAAAGCTGCTTTGGCCTTATGGCAAGTCAGGATAGAGCCAGGTGGGAAACCCAAGCAGAGATAGAGGAGAAGGGTGGAATCAAGAGAGACACCAGCCAGCTATGGAGGAAGCAAGACATGAAGAAAATGAGATAACACCATGGTCACATACATAGCAATACACAGATTAATAGAAATGGGTTAATTTACATGTAAGTGCTAACTAGTAATAAGCCTGAGCCATTAGCCAAACATTTATTATTAATATTACGCCTCTGAATGGTTATTTGGGAACTTGCAGGGGAGAGAGAAACCTCCAGTTACAGAGACACTGTCTCAAAACAAAACAAAGAAAGGTGAGATGGCTCGGTGACTAAAATGCTATGCAAACATGACCCAAGTTCAGATGCCCAGCACCCATGCAGAAAACTGCACAAGGGGTTGAAGACTCAGTTAAGAGCACTTACTGCTCTTCCAGAAAACCGGAATTTGGTTCCTAACCCACATAACTACCTGTAACTCCAGTTCCAGAATACCTGAAACACTCTTCTAGCCTCTTCAGGCACCCATACACACACATGGATATACTCATACACATAAATAATATAATTTTTAAAAATTAATGAAAGATCGAGGCCAGCCTAGTCTACAAGAGCTAGCTCCAGGACAGGCTCCAAAGCTACATATAAACCCTGTCTCGAAAAACCAAAATTAATGAAAGAAAGCCTGGAGATGGTGTCTCACACTTAGAAGCCCACAGTGGACATCCCTAAAGTGGATGATCTTTAGGGCTTGCTGACTAGCCAGGCTAGCAGAAATACAATGAGCCTGATTCAGTAAGACCTTGTCTCAAAAACAAAAGTAGAGAATAAAAACACCCAACATCATCCTCCTCTAACCTATACACACAACTGAGTACACACCACATTCACAAACACACACAAAATGGGAAGAAAAAAACATCTAAGTGTAATTCATAAAGAAAAAGAAATGACAAAATTTCAAGAGGAAAGACAACCCTGAAATAAAGGGATGGGATAGGAAAGAATCAGGTGAATGAACGACACACCAATGCTCTAAGAGTCCAAGGAGTATCATCTGTGATATGTGATGTTTTTCAGTTGGCTTAGTGGCTGCAGATGAATCTAATGATATTTTAATTATCGTCTGCGGCCCCCACAGCACCCCCTCGTCAGTGCCCCGCCCCAAGGCCTGGTGGGGCTTCCAGTCTCACCAGCCTGAGTGGCCAGTGGGGCACTGACTGAGCGGCCATTGAGCAGCAGACGATAGTTAAAATATCAGTAGATTAATGTGTAGCCACTAAGCTAACAGAAAAACATTACTTGGCACCCCATGTTGGGCACCATATATAGTTGAACTTTCCTTTGGGTCACCAACTCACAAATAATGACATGATGACTTATTATTAATTATGAAAGCTCAGCCTTAGCTTAGGCTTGTTCCTCCTTCTAGTTCTTATAACTTTAATTAACCTGCTTTTATTAATCTATATTTTATCATGTGGCTTTTTACCTTTCACTCTGTATGTCCAACTCCCTGTGTCTTGCTGGTGTCTCCTTGGTTCCTTAATTATTTCCTATTTCCTCTCTCTACCTGGAAGTCCCGCCTATATCTCCTGCCTTGCTATTGGTCATTCAGCTCTTTATTAAGCAATCATAGCAAAATAACTTCATACAGTGTAGAAATATCCCACAACAGGTGTTGTGGCACATGCCTTTAATACCAGTACTCAGAAGGCAGAGGAGGATATCACTAATTTTGAAGGCAGCCTGGTCTATAAATACTGAAAACTGTCTCCAAAAGGGTGTGAGGAAGGGATGATGGTCACTCCACAGTGAACAGGCAGACACATGATGCACATATATACATGCAGGCAAAACACTCATACACATAAAATAAAAAATAAATCTTAAAATAAATATATATGTAAGAGGGGGCTGAAGAGATGGGTCTGCAGTTAAAGAGATCTTGATGTTCTTGGAAGAGGACCTGATTTGGTTCTAGGCACCAACACATGGTGGCTTACAACAATCTGTAACCCCAGTTCCAGAGCATCCAAAATTCTTTCAGTCTCAATGGGCACAGCACACAGGTGGTTCACAAACATATAGCCAATCCCTTGTACACATATAATTAAAAAATAAAATAAATCTCAAAAAAAAAATCTGGAGGTAAAGAAAAATACCTGAAAGAATTAACAGCTTCAACAGAGGTCTCCATCAAACAAAAGAATACACAAAATATATTATACAAAAATATCCAGACAGCTGGGCAGTGGAGGAGCACGCCTTTAATCATGGTAGCAGAGGCAGAGGCAGGAAGTCTACAAAGCAAGTTCCAGGACAGCCAATGCCACACAGAGAAACACTGTCTTAAAAAGAACAAAAACAAATGTGTGTATATGATATATGTATGTGTATGTATATATCATACATATGTGTGTATATGATATATTCAGACAAATGGGTGTGATGGCAGGATCCTGCCTCAATACTTAGAAGGCTGAGGCAGGAGGGCTATAGTGAGTTCAAGACCAGCCTGGGCTACATCCATATCAAGTAGCAAGCCAGCCAGGATATACATATACAAGACCAGTTAAAAAAAAAATCAGGATTAGGATTAAAATGCGGCTGTCCAACAAGGCAGGCAAAGCTATGTAGATCATGAATGCGTCCCAACAGGGTATTAAAAGAGGCTGAGGACAGGTCATTGAAGTAGCAACAAACAACAATGTATGAAGTTAAAGGTAGCTGAAACTCAAATTAGCATTCAGATTAGCAGCTGTTTTGTTGCTTTCCTCTGATTTACCCACACCTTTCTTTCTTCAGAATTTATTTCCATTAGTTTTAATTATGTGTACGTGTTTATGTGTACAAGTTGGGTCCCTGGGAGTTGAAGTTACAGGCAGTTGTGAACCACCCAATGTGGGTGTTGGGAACTGAACTTGGATCCTGAACAGCAGTCTTTGTTCTTAGCTGCTAAGCCATCTCTCCAGTCCCTGCTTTTTCTTCTGAGATAGTCTCACTACGAACCATGCCTGGCCTAGAACTTGCAGTACACAACCGGCTGTAAGGAGCAGTCATTCTCCTAATTCTGCCTCCCATGTACTGTAGGCCTGTGTCACCTCACCCAGGGAGCTGGTTGGTTTTTGTCACCTTAATACAAACTCCAGTCATTTGGGAGAGGCCTCAGTTGAGGAGCTCCCGCCATCAGATGGGCCTGTTGGCGTGTCTGTGCAGCATTTTCTTCATGTGGTAGTGCCTACAGGGCAGCACCACCCCTGGGCAGGGGTCCTGGGAAAGCAGGCTGAACTAGACATGGAAAGAAAGCCAGAAAGCAATATTCCTCCGTGGTCTCTGCCTTGGTTCCTGCCTCAAGTTTCCGCCCTGGCTTCCCTGGGACCTGTGAGCTGTAAGATGAAACTCCTTCTCAAGCTGCTTTTGGTCAGTTTCATCACAGCGGCAAAGAAGCGTCTGGTTCAACCAGCTGTAATCATTTTCTCAGTGTGCTTTTTACTGCTACGCTCTGAGGCTAAGTGCTACAGGAAAGACAGCAGGACATGGTAATGAACACTTCTAGTCCCAGCTACTAGGAACACAGAAGAAGGAAGAAGCGTTTGAGCCCATGGGTCCAAGACCACCCTAAGCAACATAATAAAGCACTTTTTAAAAAAAGAGGTAAAAATCAGCTCAAAGCTGAAAAGTTCAAAAGACCTCATTGTGATAGCAGCTCCTGCCATTACACAGTGAGACCGGAAAGCAGCAGATGAAGAGAGGCCAATTCTGCCGAGAAGGGGGGGGGGGTTATTGTTTTTGTTTTTTCAAGTCAGGGTTTCTCTGTAGCTTTGGAACCTGTCCTGAAACTCGCTCTGTAGGCCAGGTTAGCCTCGAACTCACAGAGATTCATCTGCATGTGCTACCACCTCCCAGCTTGTTGTTTTCTAGTTATTTGTAAGTATGTGTCCACATACAGGTATGTGCACATGATGCAGGTGCCCACAGAGCCTAGACACCCATCACCTGGAGCTGCAGTTAAAACACAACTGTGAGACTCCTGAGTGAGTGCTGAGAACCAAACGCAGTCCTCTGAGGAGCAGCAAAGCTCTTATCCCAGAGCCATCCCCCTTTGTTCTTGCTCTTTTGTGATCAGAAACTTTCAGGCTCTAACTGGCATTCCACTGAAGTATTTCATTCTTTCCAAGGACAACACGTCCAACGTCCTAGTCTCTACTCCACTTTTTTTTTTTTTAACTTCTTGATTTCTTCCTTTTTTTCCTTTGAGACAGGATCTCATTCTGTATCCCTGGTTGTCCTGAAAGTCGATATATTACAGATCAGGATGAATTCATAGAGATTCACCTGCCTCTCTACCTCCTGAGTGCCTTTTTTCCCCTTTCTTCCTCCACTTCCCACCCCCAATCTTCAGAGACAAGTCCAGTCTGGCCCCAAATTAACTATGTAACCACAGATGACCTGGTCCTCCTGCCTCCACTTCCGAAATGCTGGGATTACAGGTGTGCATCACCACGTCCAGCTTGTTCCACACTGAGGATCAAACCCAGGGCTCTGTGTATACCACACAAGGACTCTGCCAACTAAGCTACATTCAGCAGACTCAAAAAGCCGGGATGAGGATGCAGCTTAGTGAGTAGAGTGCTCACCTGGAGAGCATGAGGCCAGGAGACCTGATTTGTCTGCTGACCTCCTGAGGGCACCAGGCACGCACACGGTGCACATTCCATACATGGGCACTCACACATACACATAAAATAATAATTTTAAAAAATTTAAATAAATTTAAAAAATTAAAGCGCATGCCTTTTAATTCCAGCACTTGGGAGCCAGAGGCAGGCGGATCTCTGTGAGTTCAAGGCCAGCATGGTCTACAGAGATAATCCCAAGACAGCTGGAGCTACAGAGAAACCCTGTCTCAAAAAAAAAAAAGTTATAAAAGACAGAAAAGCTCATTTCATTAAAATGAGTTTTTAGCAAGATGTGGGACTGCACATGTAGTCCCAGCACTTGGGAGGCAGAGAAGACACTTTACACTGGCTAAAGTTCAGGCCAGCCAAAGCTATATAACCAGACCCTGTCTCAAAACTAAGGCTGGCAAGATGACTCAGCAGTTGCCACCAAGCCTGATGACCAGAGTTCAAACCCCAGGATCCACATGGTGGAATAAACCAACTCCCATAACTTGTCCTCTCACCTCCAAACATGCACTCGGTCATATAATTTTTAAAAAATCAACAACATAAAAAAAAAATCATGGGCTACTCTCACCAGAAGGCATAAACAGATTAAAAAATGGCAGGCATAAAATATAGAAAGATATTCATAAGTCATACATTAAAAAATAATTAAGCTGTGGAGCGGTGGTAGCGCAAACCTTTAATCCCAGCACTTGGGAGGCAGAGGTAGATCTCTGTGAGTTCAAGGCCAACCTGGTCTACAGAGTTCCAGGACAGGCTCCAAAGCTACAGAGAAACCCTGTCACGAAAAACCAAAAAAAAAAAAAAGAAAAAAGAAAGAAAAAAAAAAAAGAAATAAGCTGAATGTGCAGTGTTTTACACCTGTGATTCCCAACCTGAGAAATGAAGGCAGAAGGATTAGGAATTCTAGGTCAGCCTGGGCTACATCAAGACCCTCTCTCAAAAGATAACCAAAATAAAGAAATCTTACTCAACCAGGAAGAGAAACAACCCAAAATAATGACAAAAAATAAAATATACAAACTTCCCAGAAGTACAAACTGCCAACAAATACATGAAAACAAGCCCAACTTTAGGAAATACCAATTTAAAAATCACACAACAGATACCATTTTAAACCCCCTCCCCAAATCAGAAAACAGTTTAAGTTTCCTAATCTCAAGTGCCAAAGAGGAAAATGAAGCAACAAAACACATACTGGCAGCCTCTTGACTCAGTCATCACAAGATTCTACCAGGAACCAGCGCAGTGACTCAGATACTGCAAGTGTTTAGTAAGCATCAGTAACTGATGTTGAGCAAAGCATGGTGGCACAAGCTATAGTCCCAGAAGCTAAGGCAGAACAGCTAGCTGAAAGTTTGAGGACAGCCTGGTCTACATAGGGAGTTCCAGGCCAGCCAGGGTTACACAGAAACTGATTAAGAACCAATATAGATACAAGAATACGTGTGCCTGGTGGTGGTGGTGGTGCACCTTAATCCCAGTACACGAGACAGAGGCAGATGGATCTCTGTGAGTTCAAGGCCAGCCTGGTCTACAGAGCGAGTTCCAGGACAGCCAGGGCTACAGAGAAACCTTGTCTCCAAAAAAAAAAAAAAATTTAATATATATCAGTGCCTATACTCAGAAATACTGATATATTTACAATGCTGAAGATATTCAAAAGAACTTGTATCATCAGTTAAACATCAGGAACCCTAAGCTTTTTGGGGGCAGTAGGAGAGGTAAAGTCTCACTGTGTAGTTCAAGTGGGTCCTGTCCGCCTCAGAAGTGCTGAGATGACAGACATGACACCGCTCCTGACAGATTTTAAATGCCATAGTCAAAAGGTGAAAGAGGAACCCACATGGGGGAAAGGAAAGAACCAATTCCTGCAGATTGTTCTGACTGTCCTGGAACTCACAACTCACTCTGTAAACCAGGCTGGACCTCAAACTCACAGAGATCCATCTGCCTTGGCCTCCCTGAGCGCTAGATTAAAGGTGTGCACAACCACCGCCAGGACACAGTCATTTAATTTTAAAAACTAAAAATAGGCAGGGCTGGGCAGTAGTGGCGCACACCTTTAATTCCAGCACTTGGGGAGACAGACGCAGGTGAATCTCTGTGAGTTTAAGGCCAGCCTGGTTTACAAGAGCTAGTTCCAAGACAGCTAGGACTGTTACACAGAGAAACCATGTTTCAAAAAACAAAAAGGAAAAAGGCTAAAGACACAGGTGACATTTGTCAAAGAAATGTGCACTGATCATCACTGACAATGCCTATCTACTTACTAGAATACTGTTTTCCCAAATCAAAAGGAAAAATAAAGCCAGCCAAGTGCAGTACTGGTAAATCCTCAAACTCTCTCGGCAGAGGATAGAGGATCTGAGTTTTTAAGCCAGTCTGGTTTGCAGGGTTCTAGGTCAGCCAGAGTTACATACCTAAGTCTCAAAAGAAAAGGGAAAGAGGGGTGTTGGAAAGAGAGCGCAGAGGTCAAGAGAGAAAACTACCTCCACTTCCAAAGATCCAAATTCATGTTCCAGCACCCACACTGAACCTTACAACTGTGAAATTCCAGTTCCAGAACACTCTCTTCTATGCACAGACTATACATACAGGAAAGACACCCATACACATACACACATAAATAAACTAAAAAAATAAAATTACAAAAGGAAACAAAAACAGACCCATAAAATGTCACAATGAAGTAAAAAGTTTTAAATACTAAAAAGAAAAGTTTAAAAAAATTCAGCTGGGCGGTGGTGCTGCACTCAGGAGAGGCAGGTGGATCTCTGTGAGTTCGAGGCCAGCCTGGCTTACAAAGCGAGTTTCAGGACAGGCAAGACTACATAGAGAAACCCTATTGAAAGGGGGGAAAAAAAAGTAAAAATTCAGGGAGTTTTTATATTTACATACTTCAATCTTTATAAATTAATACTTTTTTCCCTATGAGGCCATAGGTTACCTGCTATGCAATGACAGGGACATCTACTAGAGAACTACTAATTCCCCTGTCCCATAACTATGACTCACTGATGAAACGCACAGTAGGTTTTCAGTAACAGAATGAACAGAATGAACCAGAAACAAAAACTTAATCTATAAAACTTCACTTACGATACCTAAGGCAATCTTTTTCTTACTGACTTTAGACATTTTGTGTTCTTTGCTTAAGATAATACGGAAACTTTCAGTTTAACTAGGCTGGGATACTAACTAGGAAGAAAAATGTTTATAAACCCAGAGGTCATGCCTTTAATCCCAGCACTCAGGAGGTAGAAGCAGGTGGATCCTCTGTGAGTTCAAGGCCAGCCCGGTCTACAGAAAGAGTTCCAGGATTCCAAGGCTATACACAGAAACCCTGTTTCGGGAAGGAAATGTTTTAGGCTGGGTGTGATGGCAGGTGGAAAAAAAAAATATGTAGATTTACTTATTTTATGTGTATGAGTGTTTTGCCTTCATGCTATATATACACACCACACTCCTGCCTTGTAGTCATGGAGGTCAGAAAAAGGCTATCCTCTGGAACTGGAGTTATGGATGAATGTGAGCCACCATGTAGGGACAGAGCTGAAATCAGGTCCTCTGCATGAATAAGTGCTCTTAATTGTTCAGGTCCTAAAAAGAACTATTTATCAATGAAAATGAAATACCTTGCTTTATTATCAAATCTGAAAAAATTCAACAGAGAAGCATCCACCATATTTATTAAAATTCCCAAATACTAACAACTAGGACTGAAGAAACAAATAAAGCACTAAGAATGAAAATTAGAACATTATATATAGTACACGACAATTTTCGGGTTACAACCCTCTATGATGTCTAAAAAGTATCAAAATCTTACTCCAGTTCAACACAAAAAATTTTTAAGCAATCATATTTCTAAGTCTCAAGTCAGAAAACAATTACATGAGGTCAGGGATCGCTGGTAAAAAGCAAATGCTTGGCTTCAAAAGACAGACTTAAGGTTGTTTATGAGACCCAGGTGGTATTTCCACCCAGGAAAAAAAAAAAAACTGGGAAACTCTAGGGAAGATATAGCTAGACAAGATCAGACAATGCCAAAGATTCCCCCCGAAAGCATTCACCTGGTCTGATCTCTTTTTCTCCCTCATCTCATCGCCCAATTAACTAAATGCTCACATTCCAAGCTCGCCCTCAACTCCCCAGCACTCCTTCTTTACTAAACCTGGGTTTCTCACCTCGATCTGCTCTAGCTCCCACTATGCTCCCACTAGAGCGGCAGAGAGGTCTACTGAGTCCGTCTCCTAGGAGAGAATTAGTCCCTTTAATCCGAACTCATTTGCCCGCACCCCGTCGGCCCTCCGCCCCTTCAACTCCGGTCCCGTCACTCTGACCCTTCGCCCAGAATCCGCCCTAGACGTCAGTCGCCGTCCGGCTTTCTCCTTCCCTCCCCGGAACTCCAGCTCCTTTCATCCAGCGGGGCCCCCAGGCACCGGGTCCCCAGCTTCCCTCCTCCACTGTCGCCCGGTACCGTCCCCTTCCCCCAACTCCGCCCCTCTCCCCCTCCCCCAGAGACAGGCCCCCTCACCTGAATGCCGCTGCCGTCCAGAAAGCTGAAATGTGCTGGCTCCGCCCGGCCTCCCCGCCTGGCTCCTGCTGCCCCTAGGGAGAGCGAACAACCCCCATTCCAACTCTATCCGCCCCGGGCCAGACCGTCACCGTAGCCATAGCCAGTACCACGGCCGCCATGTTGAAGGCCTACTTCCCTCCTCCTTCCAGTCGTCGCTCCGCCTCTTTAGGCGTCTGACATCATGGCGCTGAGCCCCACCCGCCCGGACCAATGGGAGGAGCCGACAGTGACGTAACTAAATCCCTCTTCTGGAGCTGAAGGATTTCTGCAACCAGGAGCTTTAATTGTGAAATGACAACCCTTCTGACCCAGGGAAAGAAAGGAGGGGTCACTGAGAGAATAAGACTCAGGGTTAGAGACAGGGCCAAAGCGAGAACCCTAGAGATTTGAATCGCGAGGGCACACCCAAAGGCTTAGCCATGAATCCTTGGAAATTAGAAAACCTCTAAGACTCTGGGACCGGTTTCACCCTCGTTAGGTCGCACTTTCTGCATTTATTCCTGGGTTTTGTTGTTTTTCAGACAGGGCCTTATGTATCCCAGACCCATGGTTATAAATAAATTGTCTAAACAGTAACTCTAAATGCCTCTTCAGTTTTAACATCCAGTATATTCAAACCAGAAATGCAATCCCAAAGCCTTCACTGCTTTCTGTGTAACAAGACATCTGTGGGAAATAGCTTCAGGGAGAACTCACAACAGTATTAAGTGGTTTTTTTTTCCTAAAGTTTCATGATCACTGGAGAAATTAGAGCATAAAGAGTTAACTCTAGTCAAAGTCAGAGTGATGATGGTGTGACCGGTATTTAGTGATCAACCAGAGCCTCAAGCAAACTTAGCTGGCATCAAGTACTTTGATCAAGAATTACACCCCTAGGTACATAAAGCATGTGTTCACTGTCATGTCTGCTTTTCCAGCTGCATTTTGTCTCCAGAACTTCAGTAGCAGACAAGATGATATTTGAACTTTGGAGACCGAGGAAACTCCAACTCTGGCTGCAGCATTCCAGAGAGAGGTCAAAGTGAGCAAAGCACAGCAGCCTGTCAATTTGGGGTTACTTGTTTGTTTAGCAAGTCGATTTCCACTTTATATATTAAGTTTTCCGTTTTATATATGAAGGCAACATCCCTCACAGAATCTAGTACTCAGTGACTCTAGCTAGTCTAGCCAGCTTACCCAAGGGATGTGCTTGTTCCATGCCAAAGTGGGTGCTGGGAATTACATGTAGAAGTCATAGCTCCCTGACTTTCACTGCTTTTATGTGGGTTCTGGGAATCCTCAGGTTTATGCATCAAGGATTTTACCCACTGAGCCACCTTTTCAGTCCCTTGAAATTACTTTTGTAGAGACAGGGTCTCAATATGTAGCCCTGGCTGTCTTGGAATTCACTACATAGACCAAGCTGGTCTTGAACTCACAGAGATCTGCCTGCCTCTGCCTGCTGTGTGTTGGAACTAAAGGTATGTACCACCTGCCAAGGCTATCCAAAAAAAAAAAAAAAGGAAAAGAGGGAAGAAGAGAGTGAGAAAGGAAAGAGGAGAGAACAGTGGTTTGAAAGGAAATGGTCCCCCTGGGCTCACAAAGAGTGGCACTGTTAGGAGTTATGGTTTTGGTGTAGGTGTAGCCTTGTTGGAGGAAGTGTGTCACCAGAGCCAGGCTTTGATGTCTCAGAAGCTCAAGCCAGGACCAGTGCGTTTCTGTCTCTTCCTGCTTCCTGAGGATTCAGATGTAGAGCCCTCAGCTCCTCCAGCACCATGTCTGCCTGCATGCCTACATGCTTCCTGCTAGGATGATAATGGATGAAACCTCTGAACTGTAAGCCACACCCTCACACAGACATATAGATGGTATTTACAGCTTTGCCCCATCAGAGTTGAATGCCAGATGTTTCCTTCTGGTTTCCAAGATGGTGTTATTAGATCTAAAAGGTTCCTTACCCCCAAGATAGTGAAATACACAACTTACCCCAAAACAGTACAAATACATGGGCAACTGAATGCTATGCCAGGACAGCAAAGTCCCTTTAGTGCTGTATGAGCCCAGTGTTTAGAGTTGGCAGTGGAGTCTTAGCGTTCCTCCCTCTCTCTCTGTCTTAGAGTTCTATTGCTGTGGAGAGACATCATGACCACACTCAGCCATATTTCATCTTTTTTTTAAAAAAATTTATCTAAGCAGAAGCCAGGAGCAAATCCAGCCCTGGGAGCCAACCCAGTCCTGGGACACTGATTGAGCCAACCACCTGACTCAGAGCCCGCGACCTCCACCGGAACCGGAATGGGACTGAACCAGATACCTAGGACAAAGAGAGAACGGGCTCCACCAGGAGCAGAAGACAGCAGACAACCCAGTCCCGGGACACAAGCGGATCAGGATTGACGCAGCGACCAGATCCAGAGCCAGCGATCTCCACCAGAACAGGTCTAACTCCAAGCCAGGGTCATCTACAAGAGGAGATCCAGACCAGGATTTACAGAAACAGATCAAAGCCAACAGCCTAGACCAAAGTACACTTGAGACAGCAAACTCCAAGAGAGCAGAACAAAATACAGGAATGCTGAGCTACCTCCAGGAACAGAAATAACCAACGAAGTAACTAGAACTGCAACACTGACTGTACCACTAGGAAAAATATCTTAGCTTTTGATCTACTGGCACCTAGGAAATTATTCAACAGAATCTCAGACACCACCAACCACACCTATTAGAGGAAAAGATGAGTAGAAAAGGTAAGATCACATGCTACACCACAAAGAACAACACAATACCAGCGAAACCCAAAGACCCTACAAAAGTAAGACGTGAACAACCAAATATAGATGAACCAGAAGAAAATGATCTAAAAAATAACCACAAGAGAATATCTGAAATTATTAAAGATGAAATGAGAAATTACCTTAAAGAAATGGAAGAAAAAAAAAACAAATAAAAAATTGGAAGATATCACCAAATCACTTAAAGAAAACCAAGAAAAAGCACTCAAACATATAACAGAAACTATTCAGGTCTTGAAAACTGAGATAGAAAAAATAAAGAAAACACAAGCCGAAGGAATTATAGAAACAGAAATCATGTGGAAAAGAACAGGAACCACAAATGCAAGTATGAACAACAGAATACAAGAAATAGAAGAGAGAATCTCAAGTGTGGAAGATAAAATAGAGGAAATAGAGTCATCAGTTAAAGAAAACATTAAATCTAACAAAAGCTTAACCAAAAATATCCATGAAATATGGGACAACATAAAAAGGCCAAATCTTAGAATAATAGGTATAGAAGAAGGAGAAAAAAGTCAACTCAAAGGCACAGAAAATTTATTTAACAAAATCATAGAAGAAAACTTTCCCTACCTAAAGAAAGATATGCCTATGAAGATACAAGAAGCTTACAGAATACCAAATAGACTGGATCAAAAAAACAGTTCTCTGACCACATAATAATCAAAACACTAAACATATAGAGTAAAGAAAGAATATTAAGAGCTGCAAAGGAAAAAGGACAAGTAACATAGAATGGTAGACCTATCAGAATTACACCTGACTTCTCAGTGGAGTCAATGAAAGCCAGAAGGTCATGGTCAAACATTATGCAGACATTGAGAGACCACGGATGCCAGCCCAGACTACTATACCCGGCAAAACTTTCAATCACAATAGAAGGACAAAACAAGATATTCCATGACAAATCTAGATTTCACCAATACCTAGCCACAAACCCAGCCCTACACAAAATACTAGAAGGAAAACTCCAACCCAAGGAAGATGGCTACACCAACAAAAACACAAACAATTGATGATCTAATTACAGCAAATCCCGAAGAGGAAAAAAAAAACGCACAAAATAGCATCACCAACGAGGAAAACCAAATTAACAAGAGATAGCAACCACTGGTCATTAATATCCCTTAATGTAAATGGACTCAACTCACCCATAAAAAGGCACAGGCTAACAGATTGGATACGAAAACAGAACCCATCCTTCTTCTGCATACAAGAAACGCATCTCAACCTCAAAGACAGACATCATCTCAAAGTAAAAGGTTGGGAAAAAATATACCAATCAAATGGACCTAA